>CM077187.1:17375285-17737785 GCA_039654105.1 Coreius guichenoti
TCATCAGAAAGAAGAAATTCATATACACCTAGGATGGCTTGAGGGTGAGTAAATCATGGGGTAATTTTAAAGTGAACTACTCCTTTAAATATTACTTGTATTTAAATTACATTCGAATTTAAAAGGCATAATTTCAGTTGGGGGGAAAAGCTTTTGGCTGGTCTCCTGACACCACAAGAGGGCGCAATGAGCAAAATATTAACGCACAGCTACAATTCGACGAATATTCGAAATTCAAATTTTAATTTGACAGACCTACTTGGAAATTTTGGTAGCCTGTGCATGTACTTTCAATGGAAGGACAAAAATGATGAGAAATATTAAAAATATCTTAATTTGTGCTCTGAAAATGTCTTACGGGTTTGGAACGACACAACGGTGAGTTTCTAATGACTGATAACCACCATTCAAATATACAAACCAAAAAACTGCCTTCAAAATCAAGCTGGCATTGCTAAATCTCAACATTTCATTTCAGGGATTACATTTGAGTTTAAAATTAGGAATGCACCGATCCGATACTCAGTATCGGCTCCGATACCGCCATTAATTGCCGGATCGGGTATCCGTCAGACAGGACCGATCCAAATCCGATACTGTGCGTATAATATTCTGTGTTATTGTTAAGCCCCAGTGCTCCACAAAAACATTATAAAGCATCATCAACTCTTCGTGCACTATATTAAGTGTTCTGAAGCCATTCCATAGTTTAATGTGAGGTACACATGAATATTTAAGTCATTAAATTCAAGTTCACGTGAATGCTTCCCTCCGCTGCGACTGCCAGTCATTCTCCATTCAGCTTTTAAACTGCGTGTCGTGTTCGACAGTCAACACGATGAAACTCTCTCAAAGATGATTCAATGTTCCTGTTATTATGCTTGATCTGTAGATAACGCTCTATGGTTTCGCATAAAATGACTTTATCTTGCTGGAGTTTATTGCTGTAAATCGTGTTACTTTCTACCGGGGGTCTGTTAGATCACAACACTGGAGTAGAGATTGTATTGTTCTTCACACACGGTAACTGAAATTTTAAACTGTTAAAAGAAAAGGCTCAATAAAAAATTGCATAGATAGATACACTACGCATCGACATCTCTTCCCTTTGTGTTTTGAACTTCTCAATGCGGAAGGAGCGCTGCGACTCCGGGATGCGCATAAGCGTTTTGTGCCGCTCTGTATTGGAGCCTTTCGTATTATAATACTTTTGCGCAATGAAAGATTATTAATAGCCTTTCTTGTTATGCCCGATCTATAATATGTTGCTGTCTCATTAAAAAGCTGCGTTATACATTTAAAATAAATGTTTTTTTAATTTCTTAGTAGGTATATAGGCCCTATTTCTATAAATATATTTACTTGTTTTCATGAATGTATTTTACAACAATGTGTAACATTTTACCAGATTTAGTGCTACACTTATTCACTTTTATTTGTTCCCCACTAAATGTGTTTTTTCCACTAAATGTTTAGATTTTACACAATTATTGTGCACTCATGATTTTTCTAGAGTAACTTTTGCTGCTGAATTATCCACTAATATAGTTTATGTCACATGTCTGTCTTGTCTTGTTAGCACATGTGGTGTTTTTGTTATTTTCTAGCCATGTGCTTTGGTTTGTCATGTTTTGGTCTTACTTCATGTCTCTGGTATTGTCCTGACCCCGCCCCTCTTGTTATCTCATTATTGATTCATTGCCCCACCTGTTCTCCCTCGTCACCTGCCTGATTTGTCACCCTTTATAATCCCCTCGTGTCTGCAGTCCTGTGCTGGATCGTTGTCTTACGTTTGATGTTCTGCTCCCTGTTTACTAATTTTGGTATTTAAGTTTTTCAAGTTTGATTTCCCCCTTGTGGGTTTTTGGTTTGTGTTTGTTTTATTTTGTTAGTTAATAAAGTCACCTCTTCCTGCACTTGAGTCCTCGCTCCCTGATCCCTGACAGTTTATCCACCATCTAGTTTATAGTAGTATTTTTGTTATAGATTGTGATTATATATATATATTTTTTTATTTGTTTTTCTTTATAATGAAGTTGTCTGTATTTAGTAGATTGTGTTTAACACACAAAGAGTGATTATCAGTTCAATACACTGAGGTATAGAAATTCTACATTGAATTTTTAAACAAAACTGCACTGGTATCGGATTAGTATCGGTATCGGCCGATACTCAGAATTTTTGGTATCGGATCGGTTCTGAAAAAATGGTATCGGTGCATCCCTACTTAAAATTGATTATATTTGACAGGACTACCGGTGTAAAAATGTCAGGAACACTGTTCAAACCAACACTGTTAAAAACAACAATGAAACGTATTATACCCTGATGATTTCTGATTTTTAGTTCAACCGACATACTGATCAAACATCAATTGGTCACAGAGTGACTTTAATAACTAAACAAGTTCTTGTTTCATATCTGTTGCAATACGCATTGTTCCAGTAAGGAAGTTACAACACTCTTGGTTTTCCTTAAGGAAGGTGTGCCCTCGAGCTCTAGTTCCCTATTCAACCTATTAGTACAATAGCTTCTCCTTCATAGTGGCCAACATTTAATCTGTCTCAAGTGGCTTTAATGTCAGGGATCTGAACCTGATTCTGCTGAGACAGCATACTTTGAGCCATGACTAAATACTCTGGAAAATATCAAACTCGAATTAAAAAGCAAACCCAGATGCTTGATCCTTTTCATGTGTCGTGCTGGAAACATGAGCAATGACTTCCATGTGTTCATCAAAGGAAAGTAACAAGGTGGGCTGGCACAGGATAAATGTTTCGTTTACTTCAGCCCAGCGCTTGTGCTCAACTTCCTCAAAGAGGGTTAATGGCAAATTTTAAGAATTTTTTTTACGAATGGTCCATTAATAATACCTGTAGAGAATCAATAAAACGTCTACATATTGTACACTAAAAAGTTGTCAATCAATCCTAGCTGTCTGTAGATATGTATAAATATAAATTAGTGCTGTCAAATCGATTAATCGTGATTAATCGCATCCAAAATAAAAGTTTGTTTACATAATATATGTGTGTGTACTGTGTATAATTATTATGTATATACAAATACACACACGCATGTATATATTTAAGAAAAAATTATATATAAAAATTATTATATAAATACAGCATATACATGCAAATATTTCTTAAATACATGAATGAGTGTATTCAAATATACATAATTATACACAGTACACACACATATATTATGTAAACAAACTTTTATTTAGGATGCGATTAATCAATTTGAGTGCACTAATGTAACATTCAGTTGCCACAGCACACATCCCAAAGTCAAGTGAGATTTATAAAAAAAAAAAACATGGTGTAAACCTTTATAATCACAAACTATTAAAAAATGAAAATACAAATTAAACAAAAATAAAGTAAGTTACCAAGCAGCCAACGTAAAAGCTAAACTGCAGCTAAATCAGTGCTGTTTTAGTATTATTTATATACTATTAGTTAATATTTTGAATTAGCTTTTATTTTTATATGTTAATTTTAGTTTACATTTTAGTAATTGGTAAATAAAATAAACACATTAAAAACAACATTTGTATATCATAGAAACATTTTTAGCTGGTGAAATATTGATTTGGTTGCCGACAATTCATTTCAAATCACAATCACATCACAGAGCATAAATCTCGCACACTAGCAGCACCACAGGATTTGATTTCAGACATTCATAACTTTGCGATGACATGAAGTGGAGAATAGCAGGAGTCTAGTGTCCACAGAGCTTCATATAAAGTTACACCTGTGTATGACTCACGAGTTGTCTGAAGACTGCAGATCTATTAGGTTGCTGTTTACGCTCATTCAAGAGTTTCAGTTTCACCAAGAGAGTCAAAGAGATACAAACAGGATGCAAAAACGTGCAGTGTGTTTAACCTTCCTGACATGCAGAGGATTAGATCATCAACAGACCCTTCCTCCTGGGCCTGCAGTCTCCGACACTGAAGTGCTCAACATGTAAACCCCACTGTCTTACCATAAACATCAAGTGAAACAGCAGTATTGATCCACACACATCACAACTCAATGTTTACAGACAATACTGTAAGTTAGCATGCTACTAGCCTACTGTAAGTATCCAATATTTCGCGATATTCAAGTAATTTAAAGCGCAGACAAGACTAATTAAACCATATCGCGTTAATGTTTTAATTTTAGCGTGTATATCACGACATGACAATCATGCGTCAGTGAGTCAATCCTCACATCAGCAAACAGGCTAGCGCGAAAACTCCGGCGCTACACATTAAATCATTTACTGTCTGTCATACGATGTCGCTTCTTACCCTGTTCCCTTATAGCTGCGTCTAGCTTGCTTGTCGTAGCCCCTTGATTTAATGCCCCATAACTGTCCTTTATGTGGTCAGCCATGTATCCAGGGATTGATTGTGTTTTTCTTTGGGACTGAAGTTTTTTTTTTTGTTTTTTTTTTTGAGGAAGTAAGATGGCCGCTGCTGGTGTGTTCGTCTAAACTCAGTGACGCAAACAGAGGTGTTAGAGGCCAGTCACCATCAGGGGGCGCTATTGTTGTTCCTGCCTTTTTGTATTTTACACTGTTTGTACACTCAAACCTAAATTTATTCAGACACCTTCAAACATTTCTCACATTATCACAGTTTATTCGCTATAGTTTAGAAAATGGTAATAAAATATGACAAGAACTCAGAGTTACACTGTCAGAACAAATTCATCTTGATAATGTCTGATAACTTTGATAGAAAGGTATGTAATGATTACAATCAACCAATCAGTAGTGATGGGCAGACTGAGCCTTCGTGAAACACTGAAACAGTTGAAGCAAATGTGCCGTATTGTGTCGAAGCTTCGAAACAATTAGACACCCGTCTCCACGGCGACCCCTGCTGGTCAGAATAGTGTAAATGCAACAAAAACCCAGGCCAAACATGCATAAAAACACCTTTTACAAATCTATTGCAAATGTTTTATTGAAAGTAACATCTTTAAAATGCAATTAACTAGTCATCTAATAAAATTAAATATTAAGGGTCTATGTTCTTTTATCAATTGCCAGGGCCTGTTTTGTTTGTTCCATGGATGGCTCAGATAAACAGGCCAATACGAGACTATTAACTACTATTATTCCTTTTAATTATACTAATGTCTAATTAAAACGTATACAAATGTATAAAACTGATCAGAGATCAGATAAAACCCACAGACCTTGTTCAATGGTTCTCAGTGACTGCTAATGATTCATGGGTTCGCCCCCTAGCAGTGAACCATTGACATTTCTAAGTGTTTCGAAACGTTTCGAAGCAGTGATGACGTAACGAAGACTCGTTTACTGAAATGACTTCGGCAGTTTGATACATGCTTCGAACCAATTGATTCGAAACAGAAGATTCGTAAAGCTTCGAAGCTTCATGAAGCAGTGTTTTGAAATTGCCATCACTACCAATCAGCTGTAAAATTTAAGTACACAATTAGATAATGCTAATATAGGTCAACCAATTACCAAGCAATGCTTAATTTTGTTCAGTCTGTGGTGTAAAAGGTCGCATTAGCAATTAAAGAAAAAACACTTCAAATCAAAATCAAATCACCTTTATTTATATAGCGCTTTTTACAATGGCAATTGTTTCAAAGCATCTTCACAGTGGTAACAGGAAAATAATGCAACGGAATTTGATTCGGCTGTACAGCCGCTCTGGTGAAAACTGTGATGTCATCCAGCTCATTTCAATTATCATGTAGTGTCAATGCGGGCAGATCAGTAATATAGTTGAAATTTAAGTGTCCCCAACTGAGCAAGCCAAAAGCCAGAGGCGACGGTGGCAAGGAACCAAAACTCCTTCAGGGCCAGAATGGAGAAAAAAACCTTGGGAGAAACCAGGCTCAGTCGGGGTGCCAGTTCTCCTCTGGCCGACGAACAAATAGTGTATGATTATGATTCTGGCAACATTACAGGTCAGAACTCATATTAGATCAATAGATATTCGTAGGATTATTCGAAAGATTGGAGTCGTCACGCCGGGGACGGGTTTAATGAGGATGTCGTGTCGATGCGGCATTTACGGGGGGAGTTTAATTGACACGGTCTCTACAGACACTTCAGGGATATGGTCGTCATGTCCAGGCTAAGGTCCACCATCTGGTCTGGATACGGCCCGGATCCGGCCGACTGCAGTAAACCTCGGGATAAACAGAGAGACTAACATTAGCGTAGATGCCATTCTTCTTATGATGTAACGAGTACATCAGGTGTTATTGGAAGTGTTCCCGGTTCCGGCTGACCTAGTTAATGCAGCCTAAAACAATGATTTAACTGATTTGAATAATAGAAATTAAAAATGTTTTATGTGTATGCCATAGTAAAGAGATGTGTTTTTAGTCTAGATTTAAACTGACAGAGTGTGTCTGCTTCCCGAACAATACTAGGAAGACTGTTCCAGAGTTTAGGTGCTAAATAGGAAAAGGATCGACCGCCTGCAGTTGATTTTGATATTCTAGGTATTATCAACTGGCCAGAATTTTGAGACCGCAATAGACGTGATGGAGTATAATGCGTTAAGAGCTCGCTCAAGTACTGGGGAGCTAAACCATTTAGTGCTTTGTAACTAATCAGCAAGATTTTAAAATGTATACGATGTTTAATAGGGAGCCAATGCAGTGTTGCCAGAACCGGGCTAATATGGTCATACTTCCTGGTTCTAGTAAGAACTCTAGCTGCTGCGTTTTGGACAAGCTGCAGTTTATTTATTAAGCGAGCAGGGCAACCACCCAGTAGAGCATTACAATAATCTAGCCTTGAGGTCATGAAGCCATGAACTAACTGTTCAGCATTTTGCATTGAAAGCATGTGCCGTAATTTAGATATATTTTTAAGATGGTAGAATGCAGTTTTACAGATGCTAGAAACGTGGCTTTCAAATGAGAGATTAGTATCAAAGAGCACACCCAGGTTCCTAACTGACGACGAGGACTTGACAGAGCAGCCATCGAGTGTTAGACAGTATTCTAGGTTACTACTTGTGGAGTTTTTTTGTCCAATGATTAAAAATTCAGTTTTTTCTGAATTAAGTTGCAGGAAATTACTAGTCATTCAATTTTTTATATCAGCTATGCATTCTGTTAATCTTGTGAATTGGTAAGTTTCGTCAGGGCGTGAAGAAATATAGAGCTGAGTATCGTCAGCATAACAATGAAAATTAACGCCATGCTTCCTAATAATATCTCCCAGTGGTAGCATGTACAGGGTGAAAAGCAACGGTCCTAGCACTGAGCCCTGCGGTACTCCATACTGAACTTGTGTTCGGTGTGACATCTCTTCATTTACTGCTACAAACTGATAACGGTCAGATAAGTATGATTTAAACCATGCCAATGAAATTCCACTAATACCAACATAATTTTCGAGTCTATTCAAAAGAATGTTGTGGTCGATAGTATCGAATGCAGCGCTAAGATCGAGTAACACTAACAGAGAGATACAACCACGATCGGATGATAAGAGTAAATCATTTGTAACTCTAATGAGAGCAGTCTCAGTACTATGATACGGTCTAAATCCTGACTGGAAATCCTCACAGATACCATTTCTTTCTAAAAAGGAGCATAATTGTGAGGACACTGCCTTTTCTAGTATTTTTGACAGAAAGGGTAGATTTGAGATTGGCCTGTAATTGACTAATTTTGTAGGATCAAGTTGCGTTTTTTTAATAAGTGGTTTAATAATAGCCAACTTAAAAGTTTTCGGTACATATCCTAATGTCAAGGATGAATTAATGAAATTAAGAAGAGGATCTATGACCTCTGGAAGCATCTCTTTTAGTAGTTTAGTCGGTATGGGGTCGAGCATACATGTTGTTGATTTTGATGATTTAACGAGTTTAGCCAATTCTTCTTCTCCTATAGCAGTGAATGAATGTAATTTTTCCTCAGTGACACTACAATGCACTGTCTGATGTGATACTGTAGTAGACGGCTGCATGGTTATAATTTTCTTCCTAATATTATCAATCTTGCAAGTAAAGAAGTTCATAAAGTCATTACTGCTGTGCTGTTTACAAACATCAGAAGGTGAAGCTTTATCTTTGGTTAATTTAGCCACTGTATCGAATAAATACCTAGGGTTGTGTTTGTTTTCTTCTAAGAGTCGAGAAATAAGCAGATCTAGCAGTTTTTAGGGCCTTTCTGTATGCAATCATGCTCTCTTTCCACGAAATGCGAAAAACTTCTAGTTTTGTTTTCTTCCAGCTGCGCTCCATTTTTCTGGCTGCTGTTTTAAGGGCCCGGGTGTGCTCGTTGTACCACGGCGTTGGACTATTTTCTTTAATCTTCTTTAAGCGCCGGGGAGCAACTGTGTCTAAAGTGCTGGAAAAGAGAGAGTCAATAGTTCCCTTTCAGTCGGTCACGTTCGACGTACGTCGGAACTGACCGACGAATTGGGATCTATTTTCAGAGACCAATCTACTTCGAGTGTTATAAACGAGCCAATGAAGATTGGCATGCGGTTGACGCATTCCACGACCCGCCCCGCATCGCGGGTATAAATACGGAAGTGGAAGCACCGCATATCGCTTTCAACTTCGGAGCCGAGCAGTACCTTGTTCCTACGAAGAGTGTTATATTCAGTCGAAGAGGATCGCTCCAGTTTACGGTGTTGGTGTGACGGTGCCTACAGTGGAGATTGCAAGAAGAAAAAAAAAACAGCTGTTCTCACAGCTTCCTGGGCGTTTTTTTCTGAGTGCTCTCAGCGGGCTTGCACCCCTGAACCGCTGCGAGCCGGGGTCATTCCCCTGTGTGCCTCGGCACTGAGCGGTTTTTCCTTTTCTAAAAGAGCAACACGGTTTGACCCTGCGTCTATTTCAAGATGTCATTCAAACCGTGTGTTTCTGGATGCCGTCGTTATCTGTCCCCAGTTGACGGACACGATCGCTGTCTCTCGTGTTTGGGCGTTCAGCACGCTGAGGCGGCTTTCGTGGATGACTCGTTCCCATTGCGGGAACATGACCATCGCAGTACTACGGTCTAGACTCGAATACCTCAGACGGGGTGGAGTCCCATTGCGCATCCCCCGATCTAGTGGCCCTCCTGGTGCGAAGCAGAGGGCTGCTACTTTGGCTGATGCCTTTGGTGGAGACCTGAGGGTTACTGTGAGGGCACTCCCGCCGGGTCAACAGGCTCCTCGGGCCCCTCCCCCCTCCACTGCGCCGGTGGAGCTTCCAGAAGAGCAGCCTGGTCCTTCCCAAGGGAGACCGTCTGTTACTTTCGGGGCTCCGGCTGAGGACATGGTCTCGATAGCTGCATCGGGGGACGAGCTAATGGACTCCGGAGATGAGGATTCGGCTGCGCTGCCCCCTTCTGGTGTGGTAGCGCCGCCCGAGTCCGATCCGGAGCTCACGGCTATGCTTGCCCGGGCCGCCGCCAGTGTTGGGCTCGAGTGGAACCCTCCACCGTGTCCCGAACCCTCGCGGCTGGACGATTGGTATCTCGGGACGGCCCGCGCTGGTTCTCAGCGCCCCGCCCCAGTACCTTTCTTTCCGGAGGTGCATCAGGAGCTCACGAAGTCGTGGATAGCGCCTTACAACGCTAGAAACCGATCGACTGACTCCTCCGTCCTCACTACCCTCGATGGTGGCGCAGCCAAGGGTTACGTGGAGATCCCCCCAGTCGAGCGGTCAGTAGCGATGCAACTGTGTCCGAAGACCGCTACTGACTGGCGCGGAATTCCGCGTCTCCCCTCCCGGGCGTGTAAATTCTCGTCCGCACTAACGGGCAAGGCTTACACAGCCTGTGGAGAAGCTGCATCATCTTTGCATGCCATGGCGCTCCTGCAGGTCTACCAGGCCAAAGCGCTCAAGGAACTGCACGAGGGTAGTTCCGACCCAGGGGTTATGCAGGAACTGCGTACCGCGGCGGACCTTACCCTCCGGGCGACGAAAGTCACCGCACGCTCCCTGGGTCGGGCGATGTCCACACTTGTGGTCCAGGAACGCCACCTGTGGCTGAACCTGGCGGATATGCATGAGACCGACAAGGTACGGTTTCTCAACGCCCCTGTCTGCCAGGAGGCGATCAAGAACATTCTGCCCCGGCAACCTGCTGCTGCCTCCACCCAGTCGCCGGCTGCAGCACCTCCGCCTGCTCGTCGCCGAGGGCGTCCCCCTGCGTCCGCCTCCGCCCCTGCTAAGCCTAAGCAGCAGCCTCCACCTGGCAAGCAGGGTGCCGGGCGTAGGGGTACTGCCCAACCCGTCCAGGGCCCCGCAAAGTCCGCCGGCAAGCGCAAGGGCAAGCGGCCCTGAGACGGGCAGCCCAGGGAGAAGAGGAGCTGCTCCAGGGGAGGTGGTGTCCGCACCCCTCCTCCCCCCGGAGGAGGACCGGGGGGAGAATGTTACCACTGGTCGTCACAACATCCTGCCGCTGGCTCTCCGGAGTCCAGCGGTACCCACATTCTCAATAAAAGAGCAGTTTCCTCCCTCCCTGGGCCCCAAGAGGGCCAGGTTGGCAGTGTGCGACGCCCCCGGGCCTCGCCACTCCTTTCCTCCCCTCTCCCCGTCGCCAGGGGGCAGCAGTATGGGCACCGAGGACGCCCCCGGGCGTCCTCACCCACACTCTGCCCCACCCTGGAGTACTCAGACAACACTCCGGGCCGCCTCCGGGCCTCCCGAGTCGGGTCTGTCTACTCCACTCCACTTCGCTGCCCGGGTACGTCTGTGGTGCCGTTGGTCCCGCTTGTTCGGTCTCTGGGAGCCTGGCTAGGTCTCCCCAGGCCGTCTCGCTGGCTCATCCATACTATCAGACTCGGCTACGCGATTCAGTTTGCGCGCCGGCCGCCCAAGTACAGGGGCATCCTCTTCACCACCGTGCGGAGCTGTGATGCCCATGTCTTGCGGTCGGAGATCGATGTCCTGCTGGCGAAGGACGCGATCGAGCCGGTTCCTCCTGCCGATATGAGGTCGGGGTTCTACAGCCCCTACTTCATTGTACCCAAGAAAGGGGGTGGGTTAAGACCAATCTTGGACCTGCGGATTCTGAATCGGGCCCTGCACAAGCTCCCGTTCAAAATGTTAACGCAGAAACGCATTTTCGAATGCATCCGTCCCCGAGATTGGTTCGCAGCGATCGACCTGAAGGACGCGTACTTTCATGTCCCCATTCTCCCTCGACACAGACCGTTCCTACGCTTTGCGTTCGAGGGGAGGGCATATCAGTACAAAGTCTTGCCCTTCGGGCTGTCCCTGTCGCCTCGCGTCTTCACGAAAGTCGCGGAGGCAGCCATTGTTCCGCTCAGAGAATGCGGCGTTCGGATTCTCAACTATCTCGACGACTGGCTCATATTGGCCCAGTCCCGGGATCAGTTGTGCGAACACTGAATCCTCCTCGTCCAACCTCGATACCCTCTTGGGACCTAGCCCTGGTGCTCAGAGCACTTCAGGGTCCTCCCTTTGAGCCTTTGCAGTCTGCAGAGTTAAACATCCTGTCCATGAAGACAGTGCTCCTGACTGCATTGGCCTCAATCAAGAGGGTAGGGGACCTGCATGCACTTTCGGTCAACGAATCGTGCCGAGAAATCGGGCCGGCCAACTCTCTGAGACCCCGGCCTGGATATGTGCCCAAGGTTCCTACCACTCCCTTCCGGGATCAGGTGGTGAACCTGCAAGCGCTGCCCTCGGAGGAGGCAGACCCAGCCCTAGCTTTGCTCTGTCCCGTCCGCGCCCTCCGAGCCTACGTGGACCGAACTCAAAGCTTTAGAACCTCAGAGCAGCTCTTCATCTGTTACGGAGGCCAGCAGAAGGGAAAGGCTGTCTCCAAGCAGAGGTTAGCCCACTGGATAGTGGATGCTATCGTCTTGGCTTACCAGTCCCAAGACGTGCCTTGCCCGTTCGGGGTGCGAGCGCACTCCACAAGGAGTGTAGCTTCCTCCTGGGCGCTGGCCCAAGGCGCCTCGCTGACAGATATATGTAGAGCTGCGGGCTGGGTGACACCTAACACGTTCGCTAGATTCTATAGCCTCCGTGTAGAGCCGGTATCTTCCCGCATCCTCGCCCCCAGTGGCCAGTAGTGCTAAGTGCCCGTTCTAGTGTCGGCTTGCAACGCCACTCCCGCCCTCTGGGCCGGATACGTGCGTCTATTATCTCCAGTTGTGTTCCCCGGAAACGGCTAACCCTGTCGAGCTCCTCCGTCACCCCTTCGGTGTCAGACGTTGCGGCCGTCTGACGCCAGGCCTGCACCCGTATGCTTGTGGAACGTGTGTGTAGGCTGGGTGCCATATGTAGCGGTTCCCTAACGGCAACCCCATATGTGTATTCTCCACGGTACCAGCTACCCTATTTGGCTAGCCCCGTGTCTTTCCCTTGACAGAGCCCGCTCTGTCGTCTCTGGTGGTGTTCTTTCCCCCCTGGGACCAGGTTGGATCCACCCCAGAGACTGCCATATGTAGTACTACCCTGATAGGTTAGTCCTTATGTGTATTTCGCCACCTCTCCTTCCTCTGAAGGACGTGGCTCCGCAGCGTACCATCTCCACGAGACGGGCACGCTTTCCCAGCGTTATCCAATAGTCACACTGAGTGGGTCTTGCAGGAACAGCAGTGACTGACCTTCCCTGCCCGGAGCCCTGACTCCCACTCCAACATAGGTGTGGTCCAGTGAGCTCAGGCAGGGCGCTGGAAGGGCCAGCATCCCTGGCGTGTTGGTAGGGATCCCAATTCGTCGGTCAGTTCCGACGTACGTCGAACGTGACCGACTGAAAGGGAACGTCTCGGTTACGTATGTAACCCTCGTTTCCTGAAGGAGGGAACGGAGACGTACGTCCCGTCGCCAGGTGCTGTGCTTCAGCTGAAGGCCCGAGTCACTCGTCTCGGCTCCTCAGTTGAAAAGCGATATGCGGTGCTTCCACTTCCGTATTTATACCCGCGATGCGGGGCGGGTCGTGGAATGCGTCAACCGCATGCCAATCTTAATTGGCTCGTTTATAACACTCGAAGTAGATTGGTCTCTGAAAATAGATCCCAATTCGTCGGTCAGTTCCGACGTACGTCTTCGTTCCCTCCTTCAGGGAACGAGGGTTACATACGTAACCGAGACGTTTCTGTTGCAACATCGAGTTCCTCTAGGCTATCTGGGATGCTGAGGAGATGAAACTGATGAGGAAGATTATTTACAAAGAAATCTTTAGTGGCAGCAGTGATAGTCCTTTGAAGCGAGGGGACGGCTTTGCAGCCTTTGCTAAATTAAGTGTACATGATACTAGGTAATGATCTGAGATGTCATCACTCTGCTGCAGAATTTCAATGGTATCAACATTTATTCCATGTGACAGTATTAGGTCTAACGTATGATTACGGCGATGAGTGGGTCCTGACACGTGTTGCCTTACTCCAATAGAGTTTAGAATGTCTCTAAATGCCAATCCCAGTGCGTCTTTTTCATTGTCTACATGGATATTAAAATCACCAACAATTAGGACTTTATCTGCAGCCAGTACTAACTCTGATAGAAAATCAGCAAATTCTCTGGTAAAGTCTGTATGGTGCCCTGGAGGCCTGTATACAGTAGCCAGCACAAATGTCAAACGGGATTTATCAATTTCACTACATAACGTTACATAAAGCACCAAAACTTCAAAGGAATTATATTTGAAACTAGACTTCTGAGTAATACCGAAGATGATATTATAAATTACAGCAACACCTCCCCCTTTACCTTTCAGACGTGGCTCGTGTTTATAACAATAATCTTGGGGGGTGGACTCATTTAAAGTAATGTAATCGTCAGGTTTTAGCCAGGTTTCTGTCAAACACAGCACATCTAGGTTATGATCTGTAATCATATCATTAACAATAAGCGCTTTTGAGGAAAGGGATCGAATATTCAGCAGCCCAAGCTTTATCATTTGATCATCTGTATTATATCTGTTTATTTGTTGGACATCAATTACATTTTTACCGATGAATGGTTTTGATGGTTTTGATTTTTGTATTTACTAATTCGTGGAACAGACACAGTCTCTATGTGATAATATCTAGGTGAAAGAGTCTCTATGTGCTGGGATTTATCTGACTTCTGTGACGTGAGACAGCTAGCAGGCGGACGGGTAAGCCAGTCCGTCTGCTTCCTGACCTGGGCCCCAGTTAGTCAATGTTAAACTTAAGCAAAACATGGTCAGGTCAAAGTGTCTGAATAATTTTGGTCCCAAATTTTTAATCAATTTTACTGGTAGTCCACTGTATGAAGAATTTTTGGGTACAATATGTCACAGTTTACTTTACTTTGCTATCCTCACTTACATAAATTAACTATAGTGTCCTGCACCCACTAGTAAAAAAAAATATATCTGGTGTCTGAATAATTTTTGGTTTGAATGTACATATGGGCTGTTGACGTGACATGGCATTTTCACTGTCACACAAGATAAAAATGAATATAATTAGTATTGTCATCATTTAAAATGCAGTAAATGGTTAAACATTTCTTTGTCTTACATGGACCTGTAAGACAAAGAAGCAAAAAAGTAGACAAAAACTGCTTTGTATTTAGATTTTTTAAAATTTTTGAGCCAAACCTCAAAACTGTCCTATGGTGTGACTGTCTCAAGCATGGTTCAATAAATTACAACTTTTATAAATTAAAAAGAAAACCATACAAATGTTAATAAATACCTCAGGCATAATTTTACAAGTGTCTATTTTAGTAAATGACAATCATTTTTTTCATCCATATATTTTTAAAAGCATAGGAACTTTTTGTCACTGAAAACCATGTGTGATCCTGATTTTAAATCGGGTATTTCCACTGACAAGTTTAATTAGTTGAAGGACCCCATTCAAGGTCATGTTACTGTGAAGCCCATGACACATGCACATGGTAAGATTTTGTCTCATAATTGTTCAAATATTGAACTTTTTTGGAACCACTATATGTTGTCCTTTGGCGCGACACCCCTATAGTCTTAATTCTATCTGTCACACCATATGACACATTTCAGTAAAAATGTTCAAAAAACAGTGAAAGAATTGACCAAGTTAGCGACCCCTTATATTTTCTCAGACATCAAACTTCACACTACATAACAATATGCATTTTTTCTTCAATAGTGGTGTTTTACAAAAAATTTGCTTATTTGTCAACTACCCATACATTTTTTTTTACATAATTTTTTAAATGCATATGAATTCATTATAATACAAATATGTTAATTTACATAATATTAGTTAAAGGTACAGTTAACCCCAAAAATTATTAAACTTCATTTGTATGGAAAAAGTGATATGAAAGTAATCAAAGAAAGATGTAGTGATGTAGTTTTGGAACAACATCAAGGGCGAGTAAATGGCAGAATTGGACTATACCAAAGTTACATGTTCAATACACAGAAATAATTGCAGAAATACTTTATTTTAATCATGCTAAAACCATTTGGAAACATGGAAATATGTGGAAATGCCTCCAGCCAATGTTTAAAAAAAGCAAATAACTGTATTTAAATGTCTAGTTACCTACAATACACACCTATAACTACATGCTACATCACAAGTCATTACAAAATTACAATTGAAAAGTTTGATTCTAACATATAAGGTATTTAAATATTCAGAAATATAATTCATTCACTGCTTCATATACAACAATTTCATAATAAATATGAATATAAAACCCCTTTGACAAGGCACAATAACCAAACCTGAGATTACAGCGCAAAATATTTTTTTTAAATTTATTTTTACGATATCTACTTGTTCTTCTGAACAGGCACCACATTCATGGAATTGTGCAGAAATTCATAAAGCTGCCTGGCATTGCTGCTACTACTCAATATCTCACTGAGCCTTTCCTGGCTAAATGTTATAAGATCAGCCAGACAGGAAGCGTGCTTTATAAGGCTCTTGAAATTTTTTACACTGACTCCAGGCATACGAAGCAAGAAGTCGTAAGGTCCGGGATTGTACAGGTCTGCTGACTCTGTCACGGTCTCTGATTCCGCCGTAACGGCCTGAGCTGCGGCGGCGTCAGGCTCTGGGCGGCCGCTTTTGAGCTCCTGAAACAGCTCTGCTGTCACATAGGGAGACGGGCACCAGAGCAGCCTCAAGCGAGGGAAATGGAGGGTGAGGAGGGTCAGTTTGGAGGTGATGTCGCTGGCAGAGATCTCCTGACGAAAGTCACTGCGGGCCACAAGGGAGAAAGGCTTTGCGGGGTCAAACTCGATAAGCAGCACGGGGTGACGATAGAATCGAGACATAGAGAGGCATTGTGTGTAGAGACGCCCACTCTGCAGGGAACCAATGAGGTCACTGACACTTTTGCGTTCTACGCAGATCTCAGAAGTCAATATGTAGTCGCCAACCTCTAAGGTGATCGGTTCAATGTCGAGACCACGTCGATGCAGAAGGGAAGGGAGCTCACTGCGGAACTCTCTCATGTCAACTATGATTCGATGAGGCTCTTTAACCTCTTCACGACCCCCTAATTAAAGAAAAAAAAAGTTTGCAAAAAGTATTCAAGCATGCATTACAGAGATGCACAATTGTTATTCTGGCAGGGACCAATAAACTGATAATAACATTAATGTTATGGCCCATAACTGATAAATGGTTGAGATTACAATTCTAGACTATTTTGTCTAAATTAAAGGGGTCATGAACTGCATTTTTTTAAAAATAATTTTATAATGTTTCCTGAGGTGCACTTATAAGGTTAGTATGAGTTTTACATCAAAAATTGTCATAATTTAGAAATAAAAGTCAATTTCTACCCTGATTTTAGCCTCTTATTTTAACGCTCTGTTGAAAGGGGCATGTCTGCTGTGAGACTTAAATGTAAACGCCCACTGCTGTGATTGGCTAACATCTTTGTATATGAAATAAGTATTACATGTGGAACTCCCTCGAAAACTTTTACTATGTTTTCACTATTACAGCTGTCGGGATTAACTAATCGTGAAAAGTGTTGATTATAGTATTATATTTAGATCTACTCCCGTCGCATGATAGGTATTGTAGCCGATGTCAGATGTCTGTTGAGTGCTTGAATGCAGTGATCTCATCATTGCAACTTGATTTCTGTCCTATCACGAATGCTTTCATCATAACTAACAGTGTAAACACAACGTAAATAAGATTCATTGAGCATTATAATGGGAGTTTTGGTGAGAGTCCAGAGTTCAGTCACTGATAAACTTACGCTGTGTGATTGACAGCTCCCGCGATTATAAAGGGAGGGTTCTTTGATCGCTTTCTGTATATAATTTAATCACAATTTAAATAGCAGAACATTTTCATGCTACTAAAAGAAACCATATGAAGTTGATTGCTTAGTCACTGGCTTGATTTACTGACGCATAAACAGCAATAAATGATTTTGAGACAAATAACGTCTGACTGTACACGAGTCATTACATCAAAAATCACTGATCACAGATCAGGCATTAGAATTAACATGGTAACTTGCATGTAGTGGCATTACTGTCAAGTCCATATCTTACAGTAAAAGTCTGTTTGCAAAGTCTGACCCAAAATTGCGACTGATTTACCAAAGAATCCACAGTGAAATGTACCGAACAAACAAATAATGCTCTACTGAGACATTCACATAGTTGAAAATAAATAAGAACTTTCTTAGCATTAGGATACTTTGGAAGGTAATGTTATTTTTAGTCCAGTGATCCTGTATCTCTCTTCTGTCCTCATCTCCCCTAGCGCGTCAGTGGGCGGGGCCAAAGATGCAATGATTTTGAAGTAGGCGTTGATCTGATTGTGCAGAGGCGGTCTTTCGACACACTATTATGTCATAATGTGCCAAAATTCGAAATGAGTTGTTTTTGGAGTTTGGTGTTAAGAAAAGCGTTTTTTGGACTAACAAGGGAGTTTTGAGTTCTGAAACTTACTGGACGTTTTTATAGTACAATGACCTGTCAAAAGATCCAGGAAAATTTTATTTCTCAATTCATGACCCCTTTAAATTCTACAAATGAACTTACGCACCACAACAACATTATGTATAGTATACTATCTACTATTGGCTGATACCCAATATGGCACAGATATATTTATTTAGACCGATAACTATTTTTCAGCACATTAGACATTGTGAACTGACAAAAATGTATTGTGTGAATATTTCAGGTTGAATGGTGGCGGTTTACCTGCTTTGCGGGTGTTGGTGGCGGCACTGGCGGGTTCCTGACTGCGGACAAGATCTAGATTGGTGTCTTCTCTACCTTCTCTCTCTTCTGGCACAACCATACTGGCTTTTTCCCTATTTTAAAGAGAAAAAAAACAGCTTTTAAAATGAGTGGTGTCACAAAAAATATGAATGGCATTGAACTCTCAATTTCTCAGGAAACAAGATATATTCTGCTAACCTTATGAGGTGCTCAAATGCTTGTTTTTCTTTGCTCAAGACTGTAAGATACCGCTGTTCTTCTGTTGAGCCTCCATATATAAGAAAATACACACTAAAAGAGGAAATAAAGAATTCAAGTTAAATATTTATTTATATTTATATAAATAGTACATACTATTTTTATGTTATTTATATAAATAAATCAGTTAAATTATTAATATATGTAAGTATATAAATGAAAACAATACTGTTCAAAAGTTTGGGGAAAGTATCATTTTTTGGCAAAATGAATTTATATTCACCAAGGATGCATTAAATTGATCAAAAGTGACATTAAAGACATTTATAATGTTGCAAAATATTTATATTTCAAATAAACACGGCTCTATTGAACATTCTACTCATCAAAATCCTGAAAAAAAATTTAAGTTTCCACATAAATAATAAGTAATGTTTCTGGAGCACAAAAACAGCATATTCTGAAGGATCATGTGACACCGAAGATTGGAGTAATGACTGCTGTAAATTCAGCTTTGCCATTACAAGAATAATATATATATATATATAAATAGAAAACAGTTATTTTAAATTGTAATATTTCACATTATTACTTTTTTACTGTATTTTAATCAAATAAATAGAGTCTTGGTGAGCAACCTTTCAAAAACTTTACAAAATCTTACCAAGCCTAAACTTTTGAACAGTAGTGTAATGCTAAGAAAAGTGTTTCTTAGAATATTCATTAGCTTCATGCCAATATACTCACCGAAGAGGTTTTCCTGGCCTGCTAGCTTTATAAATCTCCAGTTGCCGCACAAAACTGAGTTCAGCATCATACAAAACAACAAACATCGGGTCAACCTCATGCAACACCCGCGTCAAACTGTAGGGGTCGCTGCAACCCTTCAGCGGGTGAATGACAGTCAGTGGCTCTTTAAGAATTCCATAGTAGTCATCCGAAGAGAGATCGAGAAGAATCTCTTCTTCTTCCTCTTCCTCCTCCACCTCTTCAGCCAGTCCTCCTTCATCTGCACTGTTCCCAATCAGGTTCTTTTCAGCTCTAGCTTCCTGCCCCTCCATCTGAGAGACTCTCGACGGTCTCTCGGTCTTTGTTGGTCTCTTTGAGTTTGCTCTGGGTCTTTTCGGCTGCCCATTCTTCCCTTTGCTCTTAGCGCAGTCCTTCTTGGGCCAGCCTTTATTAAGCTTCAGTAGATCAGGCTGAGGATCTTCTTTCCCAATGGTGCGTGAATAAAGGCGATTCAGTAGGTGTTCTGCTCCTTTTTGGATATATTCCTTCAGCTGAGCACATGTTCTATCATCACTGGCACATATCAACACACGGCCTGATGTACAGAGAACAAATTTAACTTAGGCCCTGTTTACACCTGGTATTAAGATGCGATTTGGTTGATCGGATAACAAGTAGATGAGGGAGACTAGATAGATTCCAGTCTCTTTTGTCCACTTTCAACCACTTCTGTCCTGATTTCTTTGAGGGCAGGGTCTATGTGGTAAATGTATGGGGGTTTTTTTCAGATCTTTTGATCTTTCAATCTAAATAAGCTCACACAATTTACATATGAACATGACCATGAGATGACGGAAAAAAAACATACGGAGAGCATCAGCTTTCTTTTCTGCTCTGAAAGCTGCAAGACCACAGCGAACCCTGTCAGTGCGTGTTAAAAATCAGGAATGGTGAGAGAACACTGTACTTGGTATGTTTTTCGTCTTCAAACCAAACTTGGGTCTTCAGCCGACAAAGTTGAAATCCCGTCTGGCTAGCGTGCTTCCCATAATGTTTATGCATTAGGTCAGTAGGTGGAGAGTATGCGGCCTTTTGTGGCTGTGTGAATGCATTCGACCACATGAGCGTCTATACTATGAAAGCAATTCGGTCGAAATCCTCTGGAAGTGGTTGAAAGCGGAAAAGCTCACCCTGTTTACACCTGTATCAAAAAGCATCTCAATAGCAGGTATAAACAGGGCCTTGATTCTTTACATATGAATGCTAGTCATGAAACGCTTTACTGTTAAATGATTTTACCTGGTTCATGCTCAGAGCTGCTGTTTTCTTTCTCAATCTCTTGTAGCACCTCTGTTAGCGCTTCCCACTTTGGATTTTTCTCAAGCACAAGTTCTCTTTTTGGAAGGGCTAGTTTTATACACAAATACAGAAAAGAAGATACTAGCATGTGTATGTTTAAAAATGGAACTATGTAAACATCTTTTAGAAGAAACATTATACATCAAACATATAGTACCTAGGGCACTTTGTTTCTGGTCAGTCTCTCCAACTTTCAGTTTCTTCTTTGACTCCTGAATGCGATACACGCGGCTGCGAGCATTTACAAACATTGATGTGCTCGAGTCCAGGAATAACCAACCTGATTCAGAATAGAACAAAAAGAATCAGGTGACTTTACGGACTATGATTTACTCCATCGATAGAGCAACAAATCAGCTGACTGTACCTGAATTACTACCAAAGCTTTTCTGGCTGGTTCTCAAAGACTCCAGCAGATTGAGGAAGGTGACACAGTCATACTGAGTGAGGTAGAGAAGAAGAGTTCTTAAAATCTTCAGGTCCTGAACGAGAGACTTGGTCCTGGACCCAAGCTGATGCCACAGTGGGTCAAGGTAATGACGAATTGTCTACATATGGAAAAACATGATAAGGATTTTTCACTTTCTTGGTGGAGGTGCCCAGGGTGTATTATTATAAAAATAAATAAAAACATAAAATAATTTATTTAATATAATTAAAGATCTAAGGGCCAGTTGTTCAAAAAGTTTAATCTGGATCACAATGATCTGGATTTGGAAATCCCATGTTTTGCTATACAGGATCAGGTAATCCATCTTACTTTTTTGCCGGTTTTTCAAAGCAAAATTGGATTGGATCACCCTGATCCAGATACACACTTTTTCAGATTACCAAATCTGGATTACTAGTGCTCTACGGAGCCCCTAAAGGGACATGTAATAGAAAGAATATGAGATGGGGGGGGGGGATACTTCAATGCTTTTGGGCTCTCTCAGAAAAGTTCCGCGTAGCATTCACCCGAGAAACTTTGCGTTCACTCACAAAGAACTTTTGACTGGTTCATCTCTAATGATTGTGTCAATGTAGTTTACAGTGATGAAAAAAACACTTTGAATTAAATATAATATTTTTGTTTGATATTTACAGCTGTTTGGGGATTTTATGGCACCAAAATCTCTTTACAGTAGGTTACCGAAAGGTTAACTATGTAGCCTAATGTCTACTTCAAATTTGTTACTTTAATAGTTAAACTAATCAAGCAAAATAAAAAAAAATATGTGTATGTATGTACAAACCCGATTCCAAAAAAGTTGGGACACTGTACAAATTGTGAATAAAAAAGGAATGCAATAATTTACAAATCTCATAAACTTACATTTTATTCACAATAGAATATAGATAACATCAAATGTTGAAAGTGAGACATTTTGAAATGTCATGCCAAATATTGGCTCATTTTGGATTTCATGAGAGCTACACATTCCAAAAAAGTTGGGACAGGTAGCAATAAGAGGCCGGAAAAGTTAAATGTACATATAAGGAACAGCTGGAGGACCAATTTGCAACTTATTAGGTCAATTGGCAACATGATTGGGTATAAAAAGAGCCTCTCAGAGTGGCAGTGTCTCTCAGAAGTCAAGATGGGCAGAGGATCACCAATTCCCCCAATGCTGCGGCGGAAAATAGTGGAGCAATATCAGAAAGGAGTTTCTCAGAGAAAAATTGCAAAGAGTTTGAAGTTATCATCATCTACAGTGCATAATATCATCCAAAGATTCAGAGAATCTGGAACAATCTCTGTGCGTAAGGGTCAAGGCCAGAAAACCATACTGGACGCCCGTGATCTTCGGGCCCTTAGACGGCACTGCATCACATACAGGAATGCTACTGTAATGGAAATCACAACATGGGCTCAGGAATACTTCCAGAAAACATTGTCGGTGAACACAATCCACCGTGCCATTCGCCGTTGCCGGCTAAAACTCTATAGGTCAAAAAAGAAGCCATATCTAAACATGATCCAGAAGCGCAGGCGTTTTCTCTGGGCCAATGCTCATTTAAAATGGACTGTGGCAAAGTGGAAAACTGTTCTGTGGTCAGACGAATCAAAATTTGAAGTTCTTTTTGGAAAACTGGGACGCCATGTCATCCGGACTAAAGAGGACAAGGACAACCAAAGTTATCAGCGCTCAGTTCAGAAGCCTGCATCTCTGATGGTATGGGGTTGCATGAGTGCGTGTGGCATGGGCAGCTTACACATCTGGAAAGGCACCATCAATGCTGAAAGGTATATCCAAGTTCTAGAACAACATATGCTCCCATCCAGACGTCGTCTCTTTCAAGGAAGACCTTGCATTTTCCAACATGACAATGCCAGACCACATACTGCATCAATTACAACATCATGGCTGCGTAGAAGAAGGATCCGGGTACTGAAATGGCCAGCCTTCAGTCCAGATCTTTCACCCATAGAAAACATTTGGCGCATCATAAAGAGGAAGATGCGACAAAGAAGACCTAAGACAGTTGAGCAACTAGAAGCCTGTATTAGACAAGAATGGGACAACATTCCTATTCCTAAACTTGAGCAACTTGTCTCCTCAGTCCCCAGACGTTTGCAGACTGTTATAAAAAGAAGAGGGGATGCCACACAGTGGTAAACATGGCCTTGTCCCAACTTTTTTGAGATGTGTTGATGCCATGAAATTTAAAATCAACTTATTTTTCCCTTAAAATGATACATTTTCTCAGTTTAAACATTTGATATGTCATCTATGTTGTATTCCGAATAAAATATTGAAATTTGAAACTTCCACATCATTGCATTCTGTTTTTATTCACAATTTGTACAGTGTCCCAACTTTTTTGGAATCGGGTTTGTATATTACATGATAAGAATGTTGTATTTTTTTTTTTACCAGTTTTAAAGTTTTATTACATTTTTGTTCCTGAAATCCACCCTTCTAATGGGATCAGTATAATCCTGATTTTTTGGACCAAAGGTATCCCAATCTTACTAAAAGTTTTGAACAACACAAACTGATGATTTTATAAAGATCAAAACCAAGATTGGATTTTATGATCTAATCTGATATCAGAATCCTTTTTTTCCTTCTGAACAACCCATTTTCAAGATTTGATCCAATCCGATAACCGAATTTCGATCAGATTACTTTTGAACAACCGGCCCAAAGAGTAGAGTCAAAAATGTAAAGAAAATGAAAAGAAAAAAAAGTAAAATTGTGAATACAAGGATTTCTCACTTTCTCAAAGGAAGTACCCAGGCTGTTCTCTAGAGAGAGGTCTTCTGCTTCCAGAGTGGGATTGTAGCGCTTCAGCTCTTTCAAGCAGGCATTCATGATGTCTAAAATAGAGCTCTGAATGGCTCTCATCGCTGGAGTCAAAGACACATGCAGCTCCACCACATCTGGCTTGTGTTTGTCCAGCGTTGTGTTTACTGATGCTTGGAATCTAGCAGATAAGACCATTGCAAATACATAAGATTTATAAAACATTCACCTCCAAAACTCATAACTACACCGAGTACTATCTATGAAAAAATAAAGGCGTCATACCTTGGCCAAAGAAAAAGCTTCTTCACAAACAGGTTTCTCATGACTCGCTCGACTTTACAGAAGCCAGAAGAGAAGGATGTGGCCTTGTCCGTAAAGGCCTTGATGAACCCAGTCTTGTTTTTCTGACGATAAAGTCTTAGAATGAAAGCCTCCTGACAAGACTCAATGATCGTATGGGCGCGATACACCAAGATTCCTGTGCAAATACACAATAATATCATATTCAAAAATGTCTTTATAGTTCGATTGTAATGGAAACAGATTGATTTTCCTAACAACCTTCCTCTGACCTGTTATGAGGTGAGAAGGAATTCTGTCTGTAAGGAAGTCCACAACTAGGATGCGGCTGGTCACAAAGAGAACTCCTCCTTTAGTGTATACATTATATCTGTCACCGCTCTGCACATCACTGGTCACAGTCTGGGGAAGATGGCTCACCCCTTCAGCACGGAGCTGCTCCGTAAAATACTCCTTCAACAGGCATACACACACATTCATGCACACTTGAACTTTCATCATTATAACTGAATCACTTTAACCCTATAAAGCCTACTGTATCATATTTAGGGTTTGAGCACAGATGGTGCAAACATATTCAAACTTTTTTTTAGATTTAAAAAAAATAGGTTCTACAAACTGTCATTTCATAGGGTTAAGTAATGGGTTAAGTACAGCAATGCAGTGCATATAATGAAAATTATCAGTGTATACTGTAGAAGTTCTAACCTTTCATTCAATACAACCATTTAATTTCATCACCTTTTAACTTCTTTGCAGTTAACTTGTGAAGATATAAAACTGCATGCATATAAATTATAAAAGAATTAGCTAATGTAAAATACATAAGACATATGTAGCAACTCGTAATGTAATTGCACATAATGTAAAAACTGCACATAATGTAAAAGTATTACATTATTATTATTATTATTATAAAATGTTCATAATGTCTCAAAATGTAATAAAATCTTGAGCTCATAATGTAATAATTTTTATATTATGAGAAAATTATTACATTATAAAATTAGCAAAAACATGTCATACTTTCATTATTGTGATAGCTTTTAAAAACATAAAAAAAATTAGCATTCCCTTACAGTACATTTTTAAAAATCTTAAACTGCCTGCAAAATGCAACATTTAAATATTCATGCAATTATTATTATTATTATATGTTTATTAAACAAAACATTGGTATTCCTTTACAGTACATTTTAAAAAATCTAAACCAGATAAATAAATAAATAGAACTTTTGAACCTTTAAACTACTAGTAGTATCAGTAATCTGGTGGATTTTGTAGGCAGGTTAAACTGGATTTAGATTTTTAAAACGTAATGTAAAGGAATACCAATGCATTGTTTATTAATAATAATAATAATAATAATATTTTTTATGTTTTTAAAGCTATTACAATTATGAAAATATGACATGTTTTTGGTGAGTTTATAATGTAATACATTTCTCATAATGTACAAATTGTTATTACATTAGGAGCTAAAGATTTTATTACGTTTTGAGAACATTATTACGTTATGAACATTTTATTACAATAATAATGTAATACGTATTACATTATGTGCAGTTATTACATTATGGGTTGCTACAACATATCACAGCTTGCATATGCTTGCAATGTCAACAAACCATCAGCTACAGTATAACACCTGTTCAGGAGTGGTTGTGTTTAATAAGAGCACCAGACTGCCCTCTTCTGAATACACCCTCATGAAGTGTAAGAGGATGCGGTCGATCCCGAGTCCCTCAGCTGTGATCAGCAGTCCGTCTGCGCTGAACACACTCAGAAACATCTCCGTCTCATACTCCAGCAGCGGATGAGCCATCTTTATGAGCGACTGATTAAAACAATGATCTAGATTTCAAGTACGGAAATACTGATTCTGTGTCTGGTTTGCTGGATGACATGAATACATACTCCTTACAGTTCATCTACTGCATTTTATCAGGACGAGCCGAGGAATAAACCGACTATTTACTGTTTATATTTTGCCGGTACACAAGTTTAACTCCTCCTCGTTACGGTTTCAAAATAATGCGTATTGTGTCACGTGACTTCGCGGTATTTAGCATGTTAATTTATGTTAGCGCCACCTGCTGCACTGGAGGTAAAAACACAAAAACCCAACAATGACTTTTAGTAGTTATTTCTTGCGTTCAGGGCCCAGTTGTTCAAAAAGATTAATCTGGATCAGAATTATCTAGATTTGCTAATCCCATGTTTTGCTATCCAGGAACAGGCCGATTCACTCTCTTTGTGCCGATTTTTGAATTTTGAAAATTGTGCCGATTTTTCAAAGCAAAATAGAATAGGATCACCCCAATCACAGATACACAGTTTTTCAAATGACAAAATCTACCAGTGGGCTTCCATTCCATTTTCAGTTTCTTTTATATATATTATATTATATATTTTAATGCTTTTGCGTTCTCTCTCTCTCTCTCTCTCTCTCTCTCCCCACTTAGAGAGAGAGAGAGAGAGAGAGAGAATTCAAAGTTTCTTGGGAAAACGCAAAACATTTGCAAGACAACGTAAAAGCATTTATTTTCCCTTGAACGCAAAAGCATTCAAATTCATTTTTCCTCACATCTAATATTTTTCCTCTCATCACCATGTCCCTTTAGAGTTTCTGTAGCCCCTCATGTGACCCACAACAAAAACAAACAAATATACAGTACATTCAATAAGGGATGCAATTGCTAGAAACTACTTTTGACTGGTTCATCTCTGATGATTGTGCCAATGTAGTTTATATATAGTAATACAAATTATATATATCTTAATATTTTTCTAAGATATTGATATAGCTGTTTGGGTGATTTTTTTTATGGTGACTGTTTACTGTTTTTTTGTTTTTGTTTACTGTACTGAAAGGCTTAATAGGTAGCCTAATGTCTACTTCTGCTTTATTATTTTAACAGTTAAACAAATCAAGAGCAAAATTTAAAATATAAATGTGTGTATATATTCAAATGTTGTATTTTTTGTTATATGTTTTAAAGTTTTATTACATTTTTGTTCCTGAAAACCGTCCTTCTGCCGGATCAGGATTTATTAAAGATATCCCAATCTTACAAAACAGTTTTGAACAACACAAACTGACAATTTGATCCCAATCAAAACCAAGATTGGATTTTGTGATCTAATCAGATTTCAGAATTTTTTTTTCTTTTGAACAACCCATTTTCAGGATTTGATCCAATACGACAGCTGAAATCCGATCAGATTATTTTTTGAACAGCTGGGCCCAGGTCATTAAAAATGAAAACAAGTTAATATTCCATGTTTTAGAAATTGCATAGAATTTTTTTTTATTTTATTATGGAGGCTGAACTTCATAGAAAGTGCACTCATAATTATGAACGGTAAACACTTCTGTATGAAGAAATATACCTAATTTGCTTATGGCTTTCTGCTTGAATTTTTTAAAACTCCTAAAGTACTGTTATGTATGGTAGCCTATTATTGCCACATAAGAAAAAATATCATGCTTCGCTAAATCATAATTATGACATAAAAAGTCATATAACTAGATTCTAAGTCATAATTATGAGTAAAAAGTTAAAATTATTAGGGGAGACCGGAGAGTGTTGTAACACTGTCAGTTTGACAAGTCAGAAAAGAGCTATGGTGATGTCATCAATATCATACACTCACATCACCTTTTTGAGCTCATGGGAGAAGTGGCATGTTATTGTGAGCAACACTGTACATTTTATGAACAAAAAAACAGCAATCATTGTATTGTAGATACAGTTATTTGACTTGCATAATCTGAAGTAGCTATTTCTTTAGTTTAATTTGATGCTTTGCATACTAACTTCAAACCCACATGCTATAACAGTTAGCTGTGTTATGGCTGTTTGGGGTGGGGATAGTTGTAACAGTTTATTAAAATGTTACAACCAACCTCTTATGATGATGATTACAGTAATAAATCACATCCCCTGTTAAGAGAAAATCACGAGTTTTTTGTTGCGCATTGAGGAATTTATGTAGTAAATATGTTTCCATCATAGTTTATGTGCATGTCTTCTTATCAAATAAAAACATTATCCACCTCAAATGTGCACACGTTTTTTGTGCACATTTTTAGAATTTATGCATTTCTCTGCGTTTCCATCCAGTGTTTTTATGTGATATCCCAAAATTCACATAAAATGGATGGCAACATAGTGACTGAACCGGAATGTGACAGGAATACAGCGCACTCACACAAACACAGACAGCAATTGTTTTTGTGCTAAATTTAAAGTCCTTGAAATACAATACAACGTTTTTTGTTACTTTAAATTCTTCACTTTATTCAAAATTGATTATTCTTTGTTCTTTGTTCACATTCTTGAATACATTTATCACTTATTTCAGCAAATTATCTCTCATTGTTTCATCTATCCCCAGCCTGTGTTACTACTCACCCCAGTAGTTGGGTAGGTTGTAACAACAGAACTCTTTGTGTTTGACATTAACTCACATAATTGTGTTGTACACATCCAAGTGAGTTACATTTGTAGCAGACAAATGTGTCTACCATTAATCACATTTTGAGAGATATAGCACAAACAACCACTGAGTTGCCGATGCTCAAACAAAAGGTGTTACTTTCATCCCCAGTCTCCCCCTAAAAAAGCGAAATTATGAGATAAAGGCCCGGTTTCACAGACAGGGCTTAGATTAAGCCAGGATTAGGCTTTAGTTCAATTAGGACATTTAAGTAGCTTTTATAAACGTACCTTAGAATAAAACATTACTGGCGTGCATCTTGAGACAAAACAATAGCACTGACATATTTTAAGATATGTCAGTGCAAATTGCTTTCAGTTTAAACACCTCAAACATGCATTTTAGTCTGGGACTATAGTTTAAACCTTGTCTGTGAAACGGTGGTATGTCAACATTGACATAAAAAGTCATATACGAGATAATTGACCACCTTATGTCATAAATTATGAGAAAACAAGTCATAATTATGAGATAAAAGTAAAAATTCTGAGATAAAAGGTCATAGTTCTGACATAAAAGTTATAATTGACCTATCGGTAAGCCCCTCCCCTCGAACGCAGACGAGCCAATGGCAGTTGAGTATCAGTCGCACGGGGACCGGAACTCGGACAACTTTAGGTTTCAGCGCCATAGAGAAACATTTGAAAATCCGAAGCACTCATCGGTTTAATGGCGTTTATGCTTTAAAAATGGTCAAACAATGTGCCTGGGGTACTGCAACACTGATTCCAGGTATCCTGAGAGGATTTTCTGGTTGTCAAACTCTCATTAAGTTACGATTAAAGTTAGTGAGTCCCTGCTAACGTACAAACCTCCATGGCATATTTAAGTCCCAGTTGAATGCTCCTTGACGTGGTCCTTCTGTGTCACAGACTTTATTGTGATTTATCTTCTAATTTGTTTTTGTATGCATTTTTGATATTTCTGTGAGTTTAGATATGTTTAAGGTCTGCATTATCTGTCTTACTAAGGAGGACCCATTTTGATGGGTATTATAGTCTACGGAGCGATGCGGGTAGTGAAAGGGAGAGCTCGCAGTTTAGTTGTTTTGCAGATACAAAGTTTACAGTTTATTCCAAGTGCACCCCCCGAAATGGCATAAGGTCTGTATATGTTTGTTTACTGTTAGTTGTATGAGTGTTTTTGTGTAATTTGCAGTGTATGTCAATGATAATGCAACAAAGAGAGAGAATTTGTGAATGATAAGTTAATGCGCACTTCTTATGCTTTGTTTGTTCAGCTCTTTCAGTGATTTTTTTTTTTTTGGAGTGAAAAGGGACGCAATAAACTTCATAAACCATCATTAAAGTTTGGGTTCTATTCTATTCTATTCTATTCTATTCTATTCTATTCTATTCTATTCTATTCTATTCTATTCCTCTGCATTATTTGAGCAGGCTGCATAAATCATGATGAATCACGATGAGTGGATGCATTATTACTCAATGGCCTTGAGAGAGCAGTAGAGCACTTCTGTGTAGAGTTCTACTGAAAGAGTGTTTATCACAGTTTAAGTGGGGCATGCTTAAAAATAAATAGGAAATGGATTTAAAGAGCTATTATGGAGAATATTGCATGTACAAGGATGTTTTTATAGATGTTTCTTTTTGCATTCAGAGAAAATAGAGAGAAAAGCATTTCCACATTGCTATCAAGTATCAACATAATTACAGAAAAATATTCTGTAGCAAATACACAAAATCTATGCAAACAGATTAATTAGTTAGAAACTCCAGTTGGACTCCATGCCTCTCTGGACACTTTATGAGCGTGAAATATATAACTGCTATAACCTACCACACATGCCAGACTCTATGTACAGTATTTATCCGTTTAATGTAAAGGTGTGGCATTCAGCTTTCAATATTGATACCTTGTCAAGATGAAATAGTAGTGGATTCCAGGTCTGCATTTCTCAAGGTTATGTTCAGTAATCTTGAGTGCATTCTTCTGTCACCCTGACACTTTCATTATTTATTTTGCCTATTTGCTGTTTGCAGAATGTATCTCAGGAAGCCCTTAACTCATTAAGTGCTCTGGTTTTTTGTTTGAAATTAAGGACAAGTAACCTCAAATAACATGAAAGAGTACCACTGGTCCATTCTTTGTATCTGGGTGTTCTGAGGGGCAGAAAGCAAAAAATAAGAGTTCCGCTTTTCTGGTTCAAAGTTTAATATGAGCCATTCTCAAACATCACCATGTTAGAAAGATGAGGTGGAAGGGAGAGCGAGAGGAAGCAAATAAACACTCGTCCCAATCAGTAGTGGAGCATTGCAGTGACTGGTTATGTCAAGAAGAAGCATATGAGATTAATGGAGGCAGGAAAAGACGCCAGCTCAAAGAGCAGCTGGATTTTAGCAATCTTTTCAAAGGGTGACAGGAGGTGCGCTGCTTAAACAGAGTGATGTCAATGACTCATTAAAAACAAGTCCAAATATTCAACTCACTGTAAACAGGGTTCCCGCTCTCACGCTTTAACCCTGTAAAGCCTGACGTATGAAATAAGTCCGAAAATTCTTTTGGAATTAAACAATTTATTGAACCTTTAGACAAAATATTTGAAAGTCTGATTGTGTGTTTTTTTTGTATCAGGTTTTTAGGGCTCATATAGTATGATATAGAATAAGATTTTTTTAGAATTGTATCATATTTGATAAATTTTAACATTTAAAATATTTATGGATAATCAAGTAAACCTACAGCTGTTGCCAAAAGTATTGGCAGTGACATACATTTTGTCGTTCACAAAGTTTGCTGCTTCAGTATTTGTAGATAATTTTTTTCACATGTTTATGGTATACTGGAAAACCATGATAAGCATTTCATAAGTTTTATTGGCAAAAACATTCAATAAATGCAAAGAGTCAATATTTACAGTGCGCATTTGATTTCCCTTCTTCTTCATAACCTCTGCAATTCGCTCTGGCATGCTGGATATCAGCTTCTGGGCCAAATCCTGAGTGATGGCAATCCATTCTTGCCTTATTAGTGCTCGGAGTGGACCACAATTCGTGGGCTTCTGCTTGTCCACTCACCTTTTGAGGATTTACCACAGGTTCTTTATGAGATTAAGATCAGGGGAGTTGCCTGGCCATGGATCCAAACTTTCAAAGCCACTTCATTATCACTCTTGCCTTGTGACATGGTGCCACATCATGCTGGAAAATGCACGGATCATCAACAAAAATGCTTCTGGATCGTTTGGAGAAATTGCTCTTGCAGGACGTTTTGATACCATTCATGGAAATGTTTTGGGCAGAATTGTAAGAGAGCCTCCCTTGGATAAAAAGCAAATGCATGGATGGTCTCAGGATGCTTTACTATTGGCATGATTCAAGACTTATGGTACATTCACCTTTTCTTATGTCCCAAACAGTCAGAAGGGGCCTTCATCAGAGAAAATAACTTTGCTCCAGTCTTCTGCTGTCCTTCCTGCAGAATTTCAGTCTGCCCTTGATGTTTTTCTTGGAGAGAAATGGCTTCTTTGCTGACTTTTGCCCTTCAAAAGTCTTGGCCTCACTGTGTGCGGATGCACTCTCACTCACCTGCTGCCAATATTGAACAAGCTCTGCTCTGGTGGTGACATGAATCCATAGCTAACTCCTCAGGAGGAGACAGTTCCTGGCGCTTGCTGGACACTCTGGGACATCCTGAAGCCTTCTTCACTGCAGTTGAACCTCTCTCATTGAAGTTCCCGATGATCCGGTAAATGGATATTTCAATGGTTATTGCAATATTCTTTGCAGCAGTTTCCTTGTATGTGAGGCCATTTTGATGCAAAGCGATGATGGCTGCACGTCTTTCTTTGAAGGTAACAATTGCTAACACAATGCATTGGAAGCATTTCTTTCTTCCTTTTATAGCAATCAGTCTGCTCTTATAATCCAATCAAAATGATAGACTGATTTCTCCTGACCAGTACTCGTTCACACTTTCCCATGTGCAGATGATATGATAGTGAAATAATGTTAGCTCATTTTGTGCCAGGGCACAAAAAATGTGGGTTTTGTGATAAAGTGGTTTTTTGGCCAAAAAAGCTTTTTGCAATTATTTAAAATTGGACTCTGCACAATAATCTAGAAACAATTTGATTAAAAACCACGACAACTGAAGCAGAAAACTTTGCGAAACACAACATTTATGTCATTGCCAAATAAATCTAAATTGCTTTAATCCAGTAGATGAACATCTTGAAATATTTTAATATAAAAGTTAATCATCCTTTATCAATTAGACAACAGAAGGCATGTAGTAGATCGTGGACAACAGGTTTTTCAGCAAAGTTTTTATCATGATGATATTTTAGAGGCCTTAGAAATTTGTGTATCAAATATGATACAGTAGGGTTAAAGAGATAGTTCACCCAAAAAACAACATTTCTTTCCTCATTTACTCATGTCGTTCCAAACCTGTATGACTTTCTTTCTTCTGTGGAGCATAAAAGATTAAACCTGCTGAAGAGGTTTTTATAATATTCATTTTTAATTGAACGTTCGCTTAAAATGTTTTGAGGATGGGGTTTTGGAGAGACTTAAAGTTAGTTGAAAGTAGACATCTCCTTTAAGACAGAGCCTACCACAAACTGGATTAAAGTCACCAAGGTACATGAATAACACTGCAGGATATTTGGTTGCACATCACCAAATTAAGTTACAGTGAGAACAGTGTGACCCTGATGAAGTAAACTCAAAAACAACCGAGGGAACATTCTCATGGGAATTTAAACCTTCATACAAAATAAACTGGCTAGTTACATGATAAATGATCTATCAGTAATGAGTGTTTTTGGGAAAATCTCACACATTCAAAATGCACTGCTGTGAGTCACTTATAGAGAAAGTGCAAATACAAAAAAACAAAATAGTTTTTGTGAAAGTGTACATTTCATATTTCTACAAATTACTACAGCTGCTCCATTTGATCAGACAGTTTTTGTACCAATGAATTTAAAAATGAAGCTCTTAGTGTCAAAACCAAAACTGCAGTGAGGCTAAGTATAGAGGCGCTTTAAAAAAATATTAGCTAATTTCTGCAATTCCCTTTATTCCAAATATTAATATCATGTGTAATAATCTAATTGAAGCAGAGGATGAAAATCAAGGCTGCCCGGTGTGAGAAAATGCGGTGGCAGATTATCCACATTAGCATTCTTACTGGATTTTAAAATAACCAGTAAGAAAAGGATTAATGTTGATGCACAATGTAAACCTTCTGCATGAATAACACAAGTCATTTCTATGTTAAAAATTAGTTGGAATTCCAATTAAAGATACAAAATTAATCACAGAGCTCAGAAGGATAAAAAACACAAGGTCACATTTAAGTTCACACATTCCATAGCATTAGAAGCACGTTTTGAGGTTAAACATCTCAATCCATCTAAAATGAATAGGGTTTTCTAGTCTGATTTAGACAGGTATTTATAGGCCAAGTCATTTTGCAATGCCAATGAGGCATCTTAATGATGTAGTGTGTGTATGTGTGTTTTTGCTAATGTGCCCTCCACCTCAGTGCATACTGAAAATGACTCTATTACTGTCCAAATCTACTGAAATAGCATGCGCAGATGGGCAGACAGTACAGCAATCTGTCAAATTCTGTGTGAGGGCTGACTGACAACCTCAAGTGTTGGCTTGAGGAAAGTTCTCGCTTCAGAAACTTTATTTTGTTGGAAAAGAGGGAATTTTAGTTAGCATACAACGAGTGGTCAAGGTTTGGCTGGCTGAATGCTAAAGGATGGCTTTTTCCAGGTATTAACCATGAAATCAAAATTAACAATTCTTTTTTTCCCCTTTTTTTTGGGGGGGGGGGGGGGGGGGATCCATGCATATAATTATTTATTTTAAGAAATTCATGAGCCCATGTCATTTTTAATCAAATTAACTTCCCCTTCTTCTTGCAACAACATCTCTTCTCTGATTATGTTTTTACTCGCGTGAGGGCGGGACGACCTGTCACATTTACATGGGATCACAACATAGCAAACCACAACAATCCAATCGATTCCCGATGGACAAAATCAAGCCCTGTCCTACATTTTTTCAATAGGAAAGAAAAGACTCACATCTTGCGTTTCATGCCGACATTAGGCTGCCTCTATCTCGGACATGCGCGTACTATTGTTACATTTTGCCTTTTTGTGGCAGTCGCACTGAACTTTCAATTGGTTGTGAGAGAGCCATTACCTTCTGCTTATTCACCATAATAAATAAATGACCACCAATACATCTGAAAGAAAAAAAGCAGGTTTTCTAGAAAATTATTCATAACCACACATTTTAAAGAAATAGTGTTTGAAGAATAACATTTTAGTGGAAAACCAAATGGCCACCAATACGTCTGAAAGATAAACAGCATTTTTTTTTAGGTCTAATAAATGCGAATAATTATCTCGGAAATTTTTTTTTAAAACCACACATTTTACATGAAATAGTATTTCAAGAATAACATTTTAGTGAAAAAATATAGGTACTTCGCATTTTACCAGTAATTACAAAGTTTTAAATACATTACATCCGGTCTGACAGCCACATACAGTTTAGTCACAAATGTTTATATTATAGTTATAATGTGTTCTGATCAGATTGGAAAATTCTCCGTATTCTCCAAATTTGTTTTGCTATGCCAACGCAAACAGTTCCAAATAAAGCATTTATAGAACACATCTCAGAGTGATGTTTCATTCCTGAATGAATCAGCATTTTTTAATTAAACGGTGGAGTGATTTAGTGAATCACTCATAATTTACTTCATCCCTAAATTAATCATTGCTTTTTTAAAGAAATAGAAGTTGCAATAGTCTTTTTGTCCCTATTGTGACGTATATCTGAGTAAAACGGCTTCTCAAACAAGAACATAGGTAGGGCAGTACATGATTTTGACCATCAGGAATTGGTTGGAATGTTGTCATTTGCTATTGCTGTGATCTCATGTAAATGTGACAGTTTGTCCCGCCCTCGCGCCAGTAAACGTCATCAGAGGGAGGGGAAGTTATTTTGATAAAAAATTATGAGGTAAATAATGATGTGCACGGATAAAAAAATATTATTAATAAGCTACTGCAATTTATGGAAGCTTGTTTCTGCCACAGAATAAAACATTTTAAAAGATAATTGCAATTCTGACTTTATATCATGCAATTCTGACTTTATAACGCAATTCTCTTCTCAGAAATGTGAGATATAAAGTCGGAATTGCGTGATATAAAGTCAGAATTGCGGGTTATAAAGTCAGAATTGCGTGATATAAAGTCAGAACTGCGAGTTATAAAGTCAGAATTGCGTGATATAAAGTCAGGAATTGCGAGATATAAAGTCAGAATTGCGAGTTATGAAGTCAGAATTGCAAGATATAAAGTCAGAATTGCGAGTTATGAAGTCAGAAATGCTAGTTATGAAGTCAGAATTGCGAGTTATAAAGTCAGAATTGCGTGATATAAAGTCAGAATTGCGAGATATAAAGTCAGAATTGCGTGATATAAAGTCAGAATTGCGAGATATAAAGTCAGAATTGCGAGTTATAAAGTCAGAATTGCAAGATATAAAGTCAGAATTGCGAGTTATGAAGTCAGAAATGCGAGTTATGAAGTCAGAATTGCGTGATATAAAGTCAGAATTGCGAGATATAAAGTCAGAATTGCGAGTTATGAAGTCAGAAATGCGAGTTATGAAGTCAGAATTGCGTGATATAAAGTCAGAATTGCGAGATATAAAGTCAGAATTGCGTGATATAAATTTAGAATTGCGAGATATAAATTTAGAATTGCGAATTATAAAGTCAGAATTGCGAGATATAAAGTCAGAATTGCGAGTTATAAAGTGAGAATTGCGTGATATAAAGTCAGAATTGCGAGTTATAAAGTCAGAATTGCGTGATATAAAGTCAGAATTGCGAGATATAAAGTCAGAATTGCGAGATATAAAGTCAGAATTGCGTGATATAAATTTAGAATTGCGAGATATAAATTTAGAATTGCGAATTATAAAGTCAGAATTGCGAGATATAAAGTCAGAATTGCGAGTTATAAAGTGAGAATTGCGTGATATAAAGTCAGAATTGCGAGTTATAAAGTCAGAATTGCGTGATATAAAGTCAGAATTGCGAGATATAAAGTCAGAATTGCGTGATATAAAGTCAGAATTGCGAGATATAAAGTCAGAATTGCGTTATGAAGTCAGAATTGCGAGATATAAACTCGCAATTGTGAGAAAAAAAGTCAGAATAGTCGCAATTGCAACTATATCACGCAATTCTGACTTTATAACTCGCAATTCTGACTTTATATCATGCAATTCTGAGAAAAAAAGTCAGAATTGTGAAATAAAAAGTCGCAATTACCTTTTTTATTTTTTTATTCTGTTGCGGAAACAAGCTTCCATAGCAATATTCCATTAAAAAACAAGAATTGTCCATTTTGATTTCATGGTGACTTTAAATAATCTGTGAGTGAATGATTCAGTGACTCATAAGGACAGTGTTCTGTTACTGAATGAATCAGTGTTTCGAACGAATCGGTTGAATGACTCACTCATAAACACATTCACTTGCTGCCACCTACTGGCGTCCAGATGGAACCTGCAGAAAAGTCACTGAAAAATCCCCATCACAAATCAGAATCCCACAAACTGATTGATTTAATATTACATGTAATTGTTCCTACGAATTTGATTGGTCTATCAGGAATTAACTGTTGTTTAAAGGATATTTTACACTTCAATATAGCAGCTATAAAACCAGTTTTGGCCATTCAGCAGGTGGTTATTATTGATGGTTTATATGTCAGGCTGTTGATGCCCTGTGATTTACTCAGTGTAGGAGTTCATTCTGCTGTGTGAAGAAAACCAACCTGCTAAATGTCAAATGTCCTCCTGTTCCAAAACTGAATTCATCTACATGCTATGCTGCGTGTCCATGTGAGAAGCAACTGGGATGGGCAAGAAAAACTGCTTTATAAACTGACCAATGGCCTAATAATTTCTTAAGTTAAAAACTCAGTAACAGAGAAACCTGTGCAACTCTTTACAGCTGACTTACTGTGACATATCCAAATTATCGATGTAAGAACAGAGGCCATTACTACGGTGTAATCACTGACCTGGACAAATCGTATTATGTTGTACATCCTTGAGTACCGCATGCTATCTTAGAATGACATGCTGATTACTTGCCCTCGGGCTTGAGATCAGAACAAAAAGCACAGGAAGATGCTTTCAATATACAACAGCTACAGGAAGAAGCTGGAGAGAAAATAAGGTAACATGACAAGGGACGTTTTATGTCTAGGTTCACTGAATCAGGTCTGTGTAGTGAGCTGCTGCCAATGGGAAAGATTGTTTTGTGTAATGGATGAAACACTGAAACGTTGGTGTGGTATTTTTTTCTATTGCTGATTCATTTATGGACTTTTTCCAATTTGATGTTGTCACTCTGGTGATCCTGACTGTATTTGTGCCATTTAAATATCATTATATCATCATAAATATGTTTTGTAAGAATATTTGGGTAACACTTTGCAATAAGGTCTCATAGTTAATGCAATGAACTAACAATCTGCAGTACCCTATATTCTTCAAGCATTTAGTTCATAGTGTAATAACTAATGTTAACAGATACAACTTTGGATCTTAAAATGTATTAGTAAATGTTGAGATTAACATTAATATTAATAAATGCTGTAGAAGTATAGTTCATTGTTTGTTCATGTTAACTAATGCTATAACATTTAAAACCTTTGTAGAGTGTTACTGATATCCCTGCTTGTTTGAATAAAAAAAGTTAAATATTGTGTTTCAACATGTCACCTACTACCTTATTTTTATTCCCAAACCAAGTTTTTCTTACACTCGTTTCCATGTATCAATTGGACCTCTCTAAGCAATGAGCAGTAATATTTTTAGTAAAAAGAATGTCTTTAATGTCCGGCGTTCTGACGTAGAACCTGGAAGCGTTGTACTGTTTTTACTACCACAACAGTGTAGGAGACTAACGTTGAAGAGAAGAGATTGTTGAATAAAGTTATTTTTGTTTTTGTTTTTTTGCGCTCAAAAGTATTCTTGTCACTTCATAACATTAAGGTTGAACCACTGTAGTCACATGACTTTTTTAACGCTGTCTTTACTATCTTTCTGGACCTTGAAAGTTGCAATGACATTGCTGACTATGGCTGGTTCAGAAACCTTTTGGATTTCATCAAAAATATCTTAATTTGTGTTCCAAAGACGAACGAAGGTCTTACGGGTTTGGAACGACATGATGGTGAGTAATTAAAGGGTAAGTTCACCCAAAAAAGAAAATTCTTTCATTAATTACTCACCCTCATGTCATTGAAAACCCGTAAGACCTTCGTTCATCTTTGAAACACAAATGAAGATATTTTTGATGAAATCCGAGAGCTCTCTGACCCCTCCATAGACAGCAATTTAATTACCACTTTCAAGGCCCAGAAAGGTGTAAAAATAGTCCATGTGACTCCAGTGGTTCAACCTTAATTTTATAAAGCGACGAGAATACTTTTTGACAAACAAAATAACGACTTTATTTAACATTTTCGTTCTAGCCTGTGCCAGTCTCTTACGCAGTTTACGTTGTAAAAACAGTGCAACTCATGCATCATCATCACACACATGGTGTGATGTGAGCGTGGCGTGGCGTGGCGTGGCGCTCACGTGAACAGCATCGGCTGACGTAGAACTCGAAAGCACTGCACTGTGTACAACATAAACTGCATAGGAGTCTGACACAGGCTAGGAGAAACTGTTGAATAAAGTCGTTATTTTTGTTTGTTTTTGCGCACAAAAATAGAGATCGACCGATATTGATTTTTTTTATAACCGATACCGATTATTTGCATGTTATTGTGCCCGATAACCGATATATAGAACCAATATTTATTTATTGTTATTTCTGTTTTTCACAATTATAGCAACAGCACTGAACTGAACAAACTGTTTTATTTAACACTTTTTAAACACTGTAATATTTGCAATTTCACTCCCTTCTTACATACAAAACAAAACACACTTCTACATCAATAAATAGAGTCTGAAAGAGTCTGAAAAAAAATACAGTGCACTGTCACTAAAGTGTCTTTTTAACATTACTGCTGTTGCATCTTTTTATTTATAACAACAGCATATTAACAACAGGCAAAATATATTTACAAAGTCTAATGTTTTCAAATGGAGAACATAAATAAATGACAGGTGAGTCTATCAACTCCCCATAAATATAAGCATAAATATAAGCAGTGCTCAGTGGGCCGGTATGCACGCAGTACTGGCACTTCTCTATTTTAATCAGTAGCGTACCCTCACTTTTTCTTACGTACCGGTACTTCTCACATGTTGCCAGTACTCTGACCACACACAATGAAATCAGTCTATTAATTAATTGTATACATCGCGCGTTCGGACCTTTTATAAACTGTACGAACTGAACGGATCGATTATCTGCGCAATATGACAGTGAATGAAGCCCAGTCGTTTAATTTTGCATGAGTTCACCAACAAGCTCCAAAAGTGTGATAAGATTAGCCATTCCCATCGCGTAACTGGTGATAAAATTTGCAACCCATTTGTGACCCTGGAGCACAAAACCAGTCATAAGTCTCACGGGTATATTACAAACAAATTTTTTAAAACAAAACAAACAAAAACAATACATTGTATGGGTCAAAATGATCGATTTTTCTTTTATGCCAAAAATCATTAGGATATTAAGTAAAGATCATGTTCCATGAAGTTATTTTGTAAATATCCTACCCTAGATATATTAAAAATGTATTATTAGTAGTAATATGCATTGCTAAGGACTTCATTTGGACAACTTTAAAGGTGATTTTCTCAATATTTAGATTTTTTTGCACCCTCAGATTCCAGATTTTCAAATAGTTGTATCTCGGCCAAATATCCTATCCTAACAAACCATACATCATTGGAAAGCTTATTATTTCAGATGATGTATAAATCTCAATTTAAAAAAATTGACCCTTATGACTGGTTTTGTGGTCCAGGGTCACATTTGAATTTTATTGAGTGTAGTAAAACGCTACAGAGAAAGTCGAACATGATCTAAAACGGCCATTAAAAAGACTGATGAAAACATCATCCTGCACCAACATTAATTAGAAAGCTTTTTAAATATTCATGACCACCTTTACTTGAATTTATCAAGTTCTATTGTATTTATTATGGTAAATTTTGACTAACTTGTTGTGTAATTTAATAGATAATCTGTTAGGGGAAAAGATTTTTCATTATAGATTTACATTACACCAGTGGCATGTTGTAGCTTTAGTTTCTATGGGTATGTTGCTATTTGTTTATAACAAATGCTATAGATAAAAAAAAGAGAAAAAAGAGCCATCAAATTGTCTTACCTGTAATTATATCCTTACTGTAACAAATGCTATAGTTAAACAATTACAAGAACTATGCTACTTTTTCATAAGACCAAGTGTGTTTAAATCAAGAGCTTTAAAGTCTGGATCTTCATGAATTATTGACTAAACAATTGGTTTTTCCCAATGTGTAAAATGTGTTCTGCCAATAATGACAGATATTAGAGAACCTGGTTTACAGATATTCCAAGAGATGGAAGGAAATTAACATGTTCAGTGTAAGAAAATTTTAAGTAAAGTTAGTTTGACTTTCCATGACCCATGATTGTTAACTATAAGCTACTTTACTGCAGTTATGTTATCAACCAACTTTGCATGTGTGGACCATTTTGCAAAAGACAAACAAACAAACAAACAAATAAATGAAGGGAGCATGCCCTGGGACCCTGTTAAACGGTTCACACTTCAACCCCCCTTTAAACCAAAACTACGGCCTTGCAACATGCCCCAGTTGATGAGTACCGGAACTTTAACTTTTTTTCCACTTCAAGCACTGAATATAAGCATTAGTTTTAAACTAGTTTTAAAAGGTTTATGTGTTGTTTAATATACTAAAGAGTGAAGAGAATGGAATGCGCTGGAATATTCGCTGGAATACGCAAACATTGTCAGAAAAATAAACAAAACAGCGAATACATCAGCGCAGTTACCGAGTCCATCTCAGCTGGCACGTTATCAGAATTATGTTTTTGTCGGTCTAGATTATGAAATATCATCTATGCGTTTACACAGAACGTCTCTCACGGAGATAGGCCTAATAATTTATTTCCACAGAGCTGTAATTATTTAGATGTTTATTATATAAATGTTATATAGCAGACCTTAATATAATTTAATGAGTTTTAAAGAGTGGATCTTGTTAAAAGTTGCATACGGTGACTATGCTGGAGCATCAACCCGGTGAGTTGAACGGCTGAATGCGACTTCACGAGACGAGCATAGACAACAGAGAGAGAAATAATTTCAGCGCTTTTATTTCCAACATGTACTCATTCATGGCTGTTTTATTTCTTTCATGTAAAGTTACTTCTTTATTGGGACATGACGAATTACGTGAGTTCGTCTCTATTTTTAGTGCCAAGTTTGAATTACATAACATATACATAGGCTATCTTATTTGTGCATATCTCATTTGTGCATTACTTGTTGTTATGTTAAATAAAGTTGGTTAATTAAGGGATGCAAGTTATTTTACCTTTGAACACCGTTGTTAACTCATTTCCCCTCAGATGCAGTGCTTTAATGGCGGGCTTGCAAGCAACTTTCAAAACGTCCACTAGATGGCGCCATTTATCGGTGAAGCCGATATTACAAAACCTATACCCTATTACGGGAAAATGCTTAAATGTCAGGGAAAATATCGGGAAACCGATATATCGGTCGATCTCTACACAAAAAGTATTCTCGTCGCTTCATAAAATTAAGGTTGAACCACTGGAATCACATGGACAATTCTAAAGATGTTTTTACTACCTTTCTGGGCCTTGAAAGTGTTAATTAAATTACTGTCTATGTCAGAGAGCTCTCGGATTTCATCAGAAATATCTTAATTTGTGTTCCGAAGATGAACGAAGGTTTTATGGAATGACATGAGGGTGAGTAATTAATGACAGGATTTTCATTTTTGGGTGAACTAACCCTTTAAGTTACTTTTACAGTATTTGTGCAATTCTTGCTAATTTCCTGACCAGTGATTTGTGATTAAAATGGTTAAGACCATTTTGCCATTTTTAGCTTGGCCTATTTTTTTATTTATTTTTTTGGCCAGGAGTGTATTACAATAACTATGGCATCTCACGAGATCATATCTGGATGCACAAATATTTCTGAATCTTGCCAGTGGTGACTAGATTTTTAATAAATGCTGCAAATTTAATTAATTTCATTTATTTATATCTGTTAATTTCAAGCATATTTGTGTGAATTGTAGTTGCACTCTGGGGCCCTATATATTTATATCCTAAACATCTTTAAATTAAAAGCTAATTTGTGAAAATAGAGACAACAGACAAAGCATTACATTTTTTGATTAATTTTGTTATCATTTAAAGTACAGTACAAAATACAGCCATGTACAGAATTCAAAATCTAATTTAATCTAATTCTATTAAACCTGACAATTATAGAATAAAAACAAAGAAACATAACATAAAACGAATAAATTAGCTAACATTTTTCAATAAGGTTTCATCGGTTAACATTAGTTAACCACATTAGTTAACATTAACACAAACAATACTCCAGCATTTATTAATATCTTAATGTTAATTTTAACATTTAACATTTACTATTACAATAAATCATAAGTTGTGTCCATCGACATTAATGTACTCTAAACATAAACAATGAACAAATACACTTTTATTAACATTATCAATTAAAGAAAAAGGAGCACAAATAAAATACTAAAACATTCTGATAATCATGTTCAGTTTTCAATTTAACTTTTCACTCAAACCGAATGTCTTTTACATAATTTATAATGAAAACTTTTGAACCCCTCTGTATAATCATAGCATTAGACGTTACATATAAATATTACATGGAAAGATCCAGAGAAAGCTGGAAAACATCCAGTTTAATCTTAGCATGTATGACACTGGTGAGGAAGTCACGAGGTCTCAGATGGAATTCAGACAAGAGCTTGGTCATTTAAAATGTCTTTATTGCTGTATGCCTGCCGTCAAAGTGGTTCAGTCACACCCGGCTGCATTCATCCAAGTGTGAGGTGAGGTCAGCAATTATGTTTTTGGTGATCCACCCACAATACAAGTGACTCGATGTCCCGGTCAACGCAGTCGTGTCTTTCAATAGTTACCATGGAGATTGCCTCTTCCCTCCTCTCAGAGATGGAACAGAGTAATGAGCAGAGAGGAGCAAGGAGTGAACTCATCAAACTGTCATCCTAAATGTTCAGCACTATTAAACTACCATTGTACCCTAGCATCTCCTCACTCCATTAGTATGAAGAGGGGATTTAACTGAATTCTCGCATTTGCATGATTAAAGTGTGGAGACAGATGATGTAAGTATCAAAGATCAAAAGTGCCACTGGTTCAAATGCTTGCTAATGTATACAGAACATAAGACTCTTTTTGTTCCTGTAAAAAAATACAGCTGAAAGCTCTAAATGTACAAACAACGGCTCACTTTCTATAATGAATGTTGAAGATGAAGACACGACCACATGATTATTGTCAACTGGAGGTGGTTTCAAACCAACAGTTTCTTCAGGTCTTCATCCATTCCTCTTTCGGTTAATTGATCCAGACTATGGTAGCGATGGATGATGTCATCATTAGTAACTACTACCACGCGCACACCGTGAGTGTCATTCCCCAACTGACAACCAACTGCTGAGCTCACCACCATATCCAGCCCATCATGGCACCCTCCTGCATTTCTGTGGTAGTGACCAGAGAACACAGCTTTCACCCCTGAAAAGAGACGCAGGTTAATATAACTAACAAATGACATCAAAAACAGATCAGTCTGATTTTCAAAACGCTTCCCCAGTGAAATCACACAAATAGTCAATTCATGATCACAGTAGTCTCAGCTTCGCACCTACAGATTCCCACAGTCCATTTGATGACCAACTGAAGCATACTGTTTACAAAACTGGAGGGTGCTTTCTCAATCTGGCAAGCTCTAATCTGATTGGCTGACTCTATACAACTTCCTTTGAACTTCCCTTGAGCATGGCACTAGCAACTCCAAGGTCAAGTGTTCAGTAAATGCATCAACTGATTAAAAAAAAAAAAAATTTTAAGAACGTATCTCTTTAGATAAAAGTGTATAAATCTACATGCAACTTTCTTTTTTAAAGTCCACCTAGAAATCAAGATGTGTTAATACAAGCCCTTTTTGAGGATTAAATAAATTGCTGGATTTGCCAATGTTTGCAAGGTTAGTTAAATCACTGAAAGAAATTCAGAGTTTTGTTTGAGGTAATTAGGTGAACTAGGGGTACGTTTATACGTCAATGCTGTCAAAACGTTCACACAGATTCGCGAAAATGACTAAAAACGCTGTATTATGCATGCCAGGCCAGTAGTTGGCGATATCATTTTGTAAATAAAGACTATGCGCCTGCGCACATGCGCATTCGTTTACAGAGCACTCGTGTCAAACGCGCATGCCTATAGACTAAACATGCAATACGCTTCTGCATGCCATCACCGTTTTCACAAATTCGCACAAATACATAACAGTATCGTTGTCAAAATTGTGCACTTTGAAACCTGTTTTCAAAAGTTTGTTTTCAGGCCCCCAAAATGCTGTTGCTGTGAAAATGAACGGCCAAAACGCATAAAAAGGTTTCTGTTTTTAGTTGAAAACCCCTAGATGTCCATTTGCAGAACGTTTCACTTTATTTTCAGAGTTTTTCTGAGAACGTATTACTTTCGGATAGACAGAAATGCTTTTTGCATACACATTTTCTGCTGCTTGTCAAATAATTTTTTTTTTTTTTAAATTCCACAAATCTTTTAATGTGACCACTGCTAAATGGCACATACCGTAAGACCAGAATGTTTTTTTTTTTAAAGAAATTAATACTTTATTCAGCAAGAATGCATCAAATCAATAAAAAGCAACAGTAAAATGTTTATAATGTTACAAAAGGTTTCTATTTCAAATAAATGCTGTTCATTTGAGCTTACTAAAATCCTGAAAAAAAATGTCACGGTTTCCACAAAAATATTAAGCAGCACAATTGTTTTCAACAGTGATAATAATAAGAAATGTTTCTTGAGCAGCAAATCATCATATTAGAATGATTTCTGAAGGATCATGTGACACTGAAGACTGGAGTAATAATGCTGAAAATTCAGCTTTGTCATCACAGGGATAAATTACATAATAAATATATTAAAATAGAATATAATAATATTATATTATAATATTTTATTATATATTATCTAGGACACTTTTATATATTATATTATATAATAATGTTATTTTAAGTTAATAATATTTCACAATATTTTTACTGTATTTTGGGTCAAATAAATGCAGCTTTGTTGCACATAAGACACTTTTTTCAAAAACATTAAATGGGTCCTATAATGCCCCTTTTTACAAGATGTAAAATAAGTCTCTGATGTCCTCTGAGTGTGTATGTGAAGTTTTAGCTCAAAATACCCCACAGATCATTTTTTATAGGTGAGCAAAAACTCCCGTTTTTGTGTGTGTCCCTTTACATGCAAATGAGCTGCTGCTCCCTGCCCCCTTTCAGGAAGAGGCAGAGCTTCAAGAGCTCGAGTTAGTAGCTCCAATTACCTCACGCAGACACGCACTGAAACGGTCAGGAACTGTCAGCCTTTTATGTTCAAACCGGAGCCTGACAATGACGGAGAGACTCAAGAAGTGACGACATGTAGAATGCAACAGGACGTTTCTGAATGGTTAGTTGATGAATTTATGTAGCTCATGTGGAGTTAATTATCTTCAAGTCATTGATTAGCATATTCTGTCATGATAATCTATAAATCGCTCATGTGGGAACTGTTGTAAGATGCCTACAGAGTCAGAGAATATATGCTGCATGAAGATAGAACAGGTATAGTTTAGTTTCATTACGGTTATAACTTATGTTGTCATCTTGCTTTTATGACATGCTATTGCATTTGTGTTACGTACTGTATTGCAATAAAGTTGAAAAGACGGATGCGACAGCTTGAGCAGACTCCCAAATGTGCTCTACTACAACAACTCTTCCTCTTCTCAACATGGCCTCAACCTCTTTGTTGCATGTTCCTGGGGGCAGGGTTTATGTAAATTTTAGGGTTAGTGATGTCAACCGTGAATAAGCTCGTTGTAGTCCCTACCATTTGTTGTAGTCCTTAAAAAGCGAAAATAGAAATAAAGAAAATATCTCCCTTTGCTTTGAACTTTGAGCATCATAACTTTGCAGATGTTGTTTATGCTGAAACAGCAACATTACATACTAACTAAAGTTAAAAAAGTGAAATAATAATCAACCACCCCTTTAAAAAATCTGACTATAAACTTTTGAACGGTATATACACATTGGTCAGATGGTCTCTTCCAGTCTAAGCAGTGTCTTCTTTGCCAGTATGAACTGCAATGTGGACCACATTTATACAGAAGGCTAATCAAACCAACATGAGCTCAACACTGCAACTGAATTTCCCGTCTGATTGACCATGTCTCCACTCTGGTGGACTGAAAATCCACATCGGCATGGTGGGGGCCGCATCAGATTCAGTTTCCCCGTTGATCTGCATAACCATTGTGAAGCTTCTCATCTCTCCCCGCAGCAGTGACCGAGGCTCTGCCATTCACGAATTTAAAGCAATGGACCGAATGCAGAATTACTATAGTTCATCAAACAAGTCACCCAGAGTGAAAGGCACAAGTGAGCGCTGTCTTTTGTGAAGGACGTGAGGCTGGAGGTGGCTCTTCCACAGTTCAGCCAAGGTTTCGTTTCTGAAGAGAATTCTGAAAAGGTGGTACCCCCATACCGAGGTAATGGATGCATTTGGAAGCAGGAAACAAAATCTCACATGAATTTTTCATTCAGACAGAGCAAAGGTGCCAAAAACCACAGGGATGATGGTAAGACAGAAGATGGCTCGCCAAAATACATAAAAGAAGAAGAAGAAAGGAGAAACTGATTATGGCAGGAACACAATGTTGAGAGGTATAATTACAGATTGTTGCTTGCTGTCAGAGTTCATCTAAATTTCACTAGTTGTTCTTGTTCCACGTGCACATGATAGCTATCTGCATGCTCTGTTGGACAGAGAGGAACGCTGCTAATGAACCCACACAAACAAACACAATTACAACTACCTTGACACTTAAAGACTTACACAATGCAGCACATAAAGCAGAAACCTTTCCAAAAACAATTAAAATAACAGGAACAAAACATTAGGATGAATTATAATTGCATGTAAATGACTTCAATAGGAAGATTATGCACATTTCAAGCATCTTTCACATATCATAACCTCTAATCCACTTGACGGAAGCAAGCAACAGAAACATGACGGATAAAAAAGAGAGTCCAATTATCTGGGGAAGTCAGATGTGAAACTGAGGAAAAATCAAAGCACTTCTTAAACAAGTCATTTACTCTAAGGACATCCTTTCTACTGAACTACCGGATAGAATAATTAGACATGCAATACTGTTAATGACTGCGCACATCTACTGTAACTACACATCAACCTACACCTGCTACAAAATAGCAGGCACTTTACACAAATAGGGTAAAAAAAACAGGGCCTGAAACTATTAAAAAAGTGCTTTGTGTTTTTTTTTCTTTCTACGAACGGTCAGGGAAAGTATGTGCTTAGCCTTTAAAGAATGTGGATTATCAACCTCAGGGGATCAAACTTAATATAATGAGAGGTTTTATTTTCTGTTCATTTTATATGAGGTTTGCAATTTTTGCAACCTTGATACCAAAATTTGGGACAAGGCTAAATACAGTTTAAAACCGGAATTGTGCAATAAATGTTGATTAAATAGAATAAACATTAAATAGACCAAATGTATAAAATAAATAAATATTCATAATGATCAATAGTAATACTAATAATTAATAATAACAACAATAAAACAAATGAAATAATAATAACGGGAAAAACTACACCAGAAAAAGGAAAATGGGACAAAAGTAACAGTTTAAAAAAATTAGCTTAAAGCCCCCCTGTAGTCAATCATTTTATCCCTTAAAACTCATCTTTGATCACCAAAATGACATATTTAAACGTTTTTTTCCTGTGAAAAAAATTCTTAATGCCTTAAAATAGCTTGAACGTAACTACATCCTTGCTTCATTTAGTATACGCAGATGCATGAATATGCAAATTAGCCCCGCCTCCACTTACTCACACCAGTTCAGAGATCCACTCGCTCAACTTTTACTCAAGTTATTGTAGTAAATGCTGCACAAAGGTATCGCTCTTTACAACGTCGGACACATAATTGTAATTGAAGGGGTCATGAATTGAGAAATCAACTTTTCATTCAGCCTTTGATATATAAAAGTTCATCGTGATATAAGAATATCCTGTAAGTTTCGGAGCTGAAACTTCCTTGTTAGTCAAAGAAAAGCTTTTATTGACACCAGGCCCAGCAAACGCTCGATCTCAGAATATGCCAATTCTTGACGTCATCGTGTGGTTAAACGCCGCCTCAACAGAAGAATAAGTACGCCTGATTCTGTAGCCCCTCCCACCGACTCATGGAGCTAAACGGATCGCGCTACCGAGCAATAAACATGCCGAAGATAGCAAGATATTGCGCTGTGCCTGGTTGTGGAAGAACACAGTCGCTGCAAAATCTTCCTTCGGATTCTAATATTATGAATGCATGGTTGAACTTTATTTTTAATGAAGATCCAGCTCACATGGAGACGACATTGCGCGTTTGTTCCTTCATTTCACCACGGATTCGTTTGTAAACAAGAGACTGGATTTGCAGACAGGATGAGATTAGATGAATGAATGAAGCAACACACTTATGTGAGTAAAAAATGTTTTTTATATGTGACAGTATTGCATTGTTACAGATCGTTTGATATCTATTGATTATGTGTACGTGTCTAACTGAACATAACTTAGCACGCTGTCACAGGCTCGAGAATCGGGATCAGACTAGAACATGTATGGGCCAGGGCTCGCAAAGCCCAACGTCCCGGGGCTATGTGTTTTTCAGATGGGCTACCAAAACGTAAGCCCGTCAGCAGGCCGGTGAATCTTAAATAGTGAAATAACATTCCTTTCTTAATGTGCGTTGTTCACTCTCTTGACTTGATATTTAAAGGAAAAATGTAATCGCGGAAGTTTTGATCATGCTGATTTGTCTGACTCTGCAGTGAGGCTTGTGCGTGTGTGTGTGTGTGTCTGTTAGTGATGCACGTTTCGCGGTTATATCCACCGATCGGGCGGGCGAAGTAATAAAAAATAACATTCCAATTAATTGCGGGTGGATGAGAGATAAATCGTGTTTGTCTGATAAAGACATTTAGCGAGCCCTGTGGGCAAATCATAATTCCAGTTACCGTTTTCCCACATGCTTTCAAAACAATTCCTCACGTGTACTCACGGGGGAGCCGAAGCTCATTGTAATATGCAAAGCTTATCCAATCATAGCAGTGGGCGTTTACTTCCAAGTCTTCAGTGCGGCACGCCCATAAAAACCGAGCGTTCCATGAGAGAGGCTCAAAACCAGGGTAGAAAATAGCCTATTACTTATTCATTATGATGTTTTTGAATGTAAAAACCACCCGAACGTCATAAGTTGACCTCAGACAACAGTATAAAAAAATAAAAAAAAGCCAGTTCATGACCCCTTCAATATGATTAGCTTTTTGCTTGACTACATTATTTCAAACCACGTTTTTGAGACTGTCTTTGGTTCACTGGACTTTTAAGGAGAAAATACTGTATATGGTTTGTCTGAAACACCACATAGACATATAGGGCCTGTTTACACCTGGTCACTTCATGCGTTTTCTCTGATCGGATAGCGATCCGATCGTGAAAAGACTAGGTGTAAATGCCCTCCGAAACGCATTCGAGACGGATTTAAATCTGATCGCTCAAACCACTTCAGGAGGTGGTCTGGGCTGCGTTCCAGATGAAACTGAACAAGTCTAAATGTTGAAACCACATATGTAAATTTTACTCCTCCCAACAATGCTAAAAAATAAACGTGTGACAGCGTGTTATAGGCAATATGACATGTTATAGTTAGATATGACAGCGCTAATCGCCGCAGACGAGCAGCTGAGTATCTCTTCATCAAGCCAACGCACAAACTAAAACCGAAAGTCGCAGATGCTCAACACAAAAACATAATAAAATGCAGCTCATATCTGTTGTTTTTGGTGACGTGAACTTAAATCTGCACATAGCGTGGGAATTGAAGATCGGATTTATATCCGTTTTGCGGAGACACATTTATGTGACCAAGTGTAAATGGAATCGTTTTGATAAATCAGATATCTGATCAGTAAAAACACATGAAGTGACCAGGTGTAAACAGTCCCATACACAACATTAAAAACTTGATTTTCACCACAAGGGGTCTTTAAATTATGCTGTCATGCCGTCTAGCTATTTTGGAAAAAGATAATGATGCTGTTGTATGATGTTAATTGTAGGATAAAGTCAAGAAGGTCAAGACCTCTGAGGTAGGACAGACTAAAGCCGCAGGAACTTTTGCAGGGACCAGGGTCTAAATGAAGTTCCGGGTAAAAGTCCCTGCTCGTGAGGTAGCTCTTTTTTAAAGTTCAGGAACTTTCGGGGGTGGGACTTGGGCACTGAACATGCTGATTGGTTGAGTTGAAGCAGCATTTTGATTGGTTGACTCCACGCATTTTATTTCAACCACCATTTTTAAAAGTCTGTTACGGTGCGTGCAGTGAGAGTTGTTTGCTATTAAAATCAACAATGGAGGTAAAAAAAATATGACAAATGGACCGATGACGAGGTTCAAGCTTTATTAAGCTTATATGCGGAGGACGAAATCCAGCGGGAACTGGAAAGTCGCACACAGTCCTACATCACCGGACTAATTTGCCTAATCTTCACGGTACTTCAGACCGTGATGGAAATGCAGCAACAGGTCAGGGGGAAAAAAGTTCCTGCGACAAATTGTTCCGGGTAATTTCGGTGGAAACACAGTGTTACGTCCTGAGGACGTATTATGTGTATGAATGTTTCAGAATTTTTGTTATGCTCTCTCTCTCTCTCTCTCTCTCTCTCTCTCTCTCTCTCTCTCTCTCTCTCTCTCTCTCTCTCTCTCTCTCTCTCTCTCTCTCTCTCTCTCTCTCTCTCTCTCTCTCTCTCTCTCTCTCTCTCTCTCTCTCTCTCTGCTTGCCTTTCAGTTAATGAGCCACACCTGATGCTCATAAGGAGTGCTGTAGAGTGCATAGTGTCCCGCTATAAGAGAGCAGAGTAAACACTGCTGGAGAGAGGTTCACTTCTCCCCTACTCCAGAATTGTTGGCTTGCAAATTGAATGTAAAACTGTAGTGTTGACATTGGTGTTGACGTTGGTGTTGAAATTAATTGGCACTTTTTAAAGGTGCACTGTGTAAATTTTAGCGGCATCTAGCGGTGAGGTTGCAAATTGCAACCGCTCACCCCTCCCTTTCAAAGCATATAGAGAAGCTACGGTGGCTGACACAGGACAAAGATGTCGTCGTCTGAGACAGCAGAGAGTAGCTAGCGCTCTGTAGAGCAGTTTGTCCGTTTGGGGCTACTGTAGGAACATGACACCGCAAAATGGTGACTTCACTGTAAGGGGACCCGCGGTGTATGTAGATAGAAATGGCTTATTCTAAGGTAATAAAAACATAACGGTTCATTATGTAAAGTCTTTATACACCACTGAAAACATAGTTTTGTATATTATATTGCATTTCTGTCAATAGATCCTCATAAATATTACACACTGCACCTTTAAAACAACATTTTAAGAGGACATATTGCCAGTCTATAAAAATTGCTATTTTTCATGGTAGCCTATTTTATATTGCACAGTGTATCAAATACAAATTTGCATCAAATTGTAAATCTGTAATTTTACAAATACAGATTTTTGCTTTTAATGCTGTAATAGAGGGTTTATTTCCATTAACATCTTGAGATAAATTTTTTCCACTGTTTAGATAATCACATTTGTATGTGTCTCTCCGTTTGGACATTGTTTTGATTTGTATGCCTTAAAAATTTCTGCATTTTGTGACAGTGTCTCAGCACGCTTGTAGTCGCTTCTTTTCTCGGCTGTGATTTTTGGCTGTGAACATTTCAGTGTGTCCATACTCCCACCAATCCTGTAATCAGGCTGATTAATAAGCTGTGATCTCTTAACAACAAACAGTGCTGTTATGGATTTAGTTGTGGAGATCTGATGTAAAGTCAGTTTCTACATGTTTATAAGAAGATGTCCATCTAAAGATGATCAAAAGATGTCATCCTGCTGGGAATTCTGGGATTCTACACTAATGCCAACAAGCAGTACTATGAACACAGAATAAGGCAGCACTCTTCTGTACTGCTCCACAGTATACTCCCCTTGAATTTTGTCCACCGCTCTCAGCGACTTATTTCCATCTCATGAATTGCTTTTTATTTCATTTCTTGTAGATAGATTTGAGAAAATCCCATTTATCTGCCTGTTAATTAATGGGCTCATTACTGCAAGAATAGTAGTATCTAGGGATCAACATGTCTTTTGGCTGAGAGAGGTAAAATTTGCTGAGAATGTGAGAGAATAGTATACTAAAAATAAACATTCACATAAAATAAGCCAGAGATAAGGAAATATGACGCCGTTCTGTGTTCAGTTCTCTGGAGACACACTAAACGCGCTTCTATTCCCAGTCACAGAACTAACGGATCTGCCAGATATGGATGATATGTAAATCCTCGGTCTCGTCTATTCAAACTACTCAGACTGCATTAACGGTTTAGTTTGAGGGTTGTGTGCATGTGTGTTTCTGTCTGTTTGTGTGTGCTGTCATTAGGCCACTGGGATACATTATTCACATAACTCTGCCAGAAATAATTTGCATGACAGAAGGAAGTACAAAATAATTTTATGCAGGGAGAACATTGCTTATGCCGGTCATATATCGCACCCATTTATCACTGTAGATCCTTTAAATGAGGGAGCGAGTTTTGTGTGTAGTGTAATTATGATTTAATCCAAATATGCATGAAAGGCGACTGGCATAGTGCTTGGCAATTTCAATCATGCTGATTCCTGTACACAGCAGAGCGGTTTCTCATCAGGGAAAACATATTTAAAAAGGATACATTACGTGTTTGTCACCTGTAAAAGACTTATATGCTTGAGGACCCAAATGAAAAATAAATAGACCAAAATGTATTTGAAATACATTTATTTTATGCTAAGTACACTACAAATACATTTACACATGTACTTAAAGGGTTAGTTCACCCAAAAATGAAAATTCTGTCATTAATTACTCACACTCATGTCACTCCAAACCCGTAAGACCTTCGTTCGTCTTCGGAACACAAACTAAGATATTTTTGATGAAATCCGAGAGCTTTCTGACCCAGCCATAGACTGCAACGTTACTACAACTTTCAAGGCCCAGAAAGGTAGTAAAGACATTGTTAAAATCGTCCATGTGACTCCAGTGGTTCAACCTTAATTTTATGAAGTGACGAGAATACTTTTTGTGCGCAAAAAACAAACAAAAATAACGACTTTATTCAAAAATCTCTTCTCTTCCCTGTAACTCTCTTACGCTATTCACTTTGTTGGGCTATTCACAAAGTACAGCGCTTCCTAGTTCTACGGCAAAATGCCTGCTCACTATTAGCCGAGCACGATCCTATGATCACATGCATGCATTGTGGTGCTTGCGTGAATTGCGTAGGAGACTGGCACAGAGGAGAAGAGATTGTTAAATTAAGTCATTATTTTTGTTTGTTTTTGCGCACAAAAAGTATGTCGCTTCATAACATTAAAGGAACACGCCGACTTTTTGGGACTTTAGCTTATTCACCATATCCCCCAGAGCTACTTCTGCGGAGTGATTTGCTCACAGCATCTGAGAAGCACCGTTATTACTCCAACTCTGAGCGAACTCTCTGCTCCTCACCGCGGGGCTTCTCAGGTGCTGCGAGCAAATCACTCCGCAGAAGTAGCAGTGCTTCGCCTTCTGAGAATATAGTTTCCAGTATGTATACGGTTAGAAGATGGCTGTGTCTTGTGACCTTGTTATTTGTACACGCTGTGACTATACACATCGCAACATGTAAATAGAAAAATGTTGCCGTTATTTTGTCACTTATTGAGCAGTAGGCTAGATGGAGCCGTTTACCTACAGTCTTTGTGCTAAGCTAGGCTAGCGGTGGGTGCGTCAGTCAGAGTTATGGCACGCACGGAGATGAGAATGGTATGTATGGACTTATCTAACTCTGGGGGATACGGTGAATAAGCTAAAGTCCCAAAAAGTCGGCGTGTTCCTTTAAGGTTGAACCACTGGAGTCACATGGACTATTTTAATGATATCTTTACCACCTTTCTGGACCTTGAAAGTTGCAGTAATGTTGAAGTCTATGGAGGGGTCAGAGAGCTCTCGGATTTCATTAAAAATATCTTCATTTGTATTCCGAAGATGAACGCAGGTTTTACGGGTTTGGAACGACATGAGGGTGAGTAATTAATGACAGAATTTTCATTTTGTGTGAACTAACCCTTTAATATAAATACCCTGGAATTGTACTTTTGGTATACTAAATTGGTATAGTTAAAGTTTGCTAAATTGTAACAACTAATGTTGTACTTAATGCACTACCCAGAAGTAGTGGTTAGGTCCAACTAAAGACATACTTAAAATGGAAACTAATGCAAGTATACCTTAGGTACACTTTAAATATCTTGCATTTAAAGACTGATATTATACAGTGATCATACTATCCTTACTAATAGTGATATTAAAACTTAATATTAAGAAATGTGCATTGTGCAATTAAGTATTACTCCAAATAAAATTTAATTATAATATTTATATCAGTAAGTCTCAAGCGATATGTCAGTAAATATGTTAATGGATTTGTACTATACTTAGTATGAAATAAGTGTATTTTAAATACTTCTTCCCGGAAGTGCATGAAGAGGTGTCAAAGTCGTGGAAGTCTCCCTCGACTTTTCGCGATCGTTCGGAAGCCACTTCCGCCTTCACTGCCCTCGACGGCGGCGCAGTGAAAGGGTACACTGGGGTTCCCCCTGTTGAGCGCTCTGTTGCGATGCAACTGTGTCCGCAGAGCGCTGCGACATGGCGTGGTGACCCATAGCACCCGTCCAAGGCCTGTAGATTTACGTCTACTTTGGTGGCGAAGACCTACAGAGCTGCGGGCCAGGCCGCGTCCGTCCTGCATGCGATGGCCACCCTTCAGGTCTACCAGGCCAAGGTGCTCAGAAACATGCACGAGGGCAATGCTGACCCTGCGTTAATGCATGAGCTGCGGGCAGCCACCAACCTCGCTCTACGAGCGACGAAGGTGACCGCTCGCTCTCTCAGTCAGGTGATGTCCACTTCTGTGGTCCAGGAGCGCCACTTATGGCTCAACCTGGCTGATATGAGAGAATCTGAGCGAACCCGTTTCCTCAATTCTCCCATTTCCCAGGATGGGCTATTCAGCGGGGCGGTCCAGGACTTCGCCCAACAGTTCTCGACCGCTCAGAAACAGACTGAGGCGATCAAACATATTCTGCCCCGGCAGCCTGCTGCTGCCTCTACCCAGCCGCCGGCTCAGAAGCCTCAGTCTGCTCCCCGCCGAGGCCGCCCTCCTGCGGCTCCCGCCCCTCCCGCTCAGCCCCAGCAGCAGCCTTCACCCGGGCAGAGGCGTGGAGGACGCCGCAGGAAGGCAGCCCCGCCCGTCCCAGCCCCCCAGCCTGCTAAACGGCAGTCTAAGCGGCGGTCCTGAGTCGGTGAACTCGGTTCTTTCCCAGGGGATGGTAGCAGGGCCACTCCTTCCCTTGGTGGAGGGCCGGGGGAGAATCCTTGGTTTTTCCCTTCTGCCGCTGGCCGTACCCTATTCATGGTTAAAGAAAGAACTGACATTTTCACCTCCAAGCCTCAAGAGGGCGCGGCTGGCAGTGTGCGACGCCAAGCAGCCTCGCCACTTTCGCCCCCCTCGGTCGCCAGCCCCCTGGCAGACAAGACCCCCGTGGAACACTGGTCCTTCCCTGGTCTCCTCTGTCAGGGCACGGAATTTGACCCCACCCACACCTCGGGACGCTCCCACGCCTCTGGTCTGGTCCGGTCATTCCGCCTCGCTGCCCCATCGGGGGTACGCCTGGGAGCCTGGCTAGCGCTTCCCAATCTGTCCAGCTGGCTCGCTCGCACCATCAGGTTCGGCTATGCGATTCAGTTCGCACGGCTCTCCTCTTTCGGGGAGTCCGCTATACCATGGTGGGTGGCAATGCCCCTGTCATGCGTGCGGAGGTCGCCACCCTACTGGCGAAGGGTGCGGTCGAGATCGTCCCTCCAGCCGAGATGGAGTCCGGCTTCTACAGCCCTTACTTCATAGTACCCAAGAAAACCGGTGGGTTACGGCCAATCCTGGACCTGCGCATCTTGAACCGAACCCTTTACAGGCTTCCATTCAGGATGTTGACAGCCAAATGCATTTTCGAATGCGTTCGTCCATTGGATTGGTTTGCAGCGATCGACCTGAAGGACGCGTACTTTCATGTCTCCATTCTTCCTCGACACAGACCGTTTCTACGGTTTGCCTTCGAGGGGCAGGCATATCAGTACACCGTTCTCCCATTCGGGCTAGCCCTGTCCCCTCGCGTCTTTACGAAGGTCGTCGAGGCAGCCCTTGTGCCGCTCAGGCAACACGGGGTTCGCATCCTGAACTATCTCGACGACTGGCTGATTCTAGGCCACTCTCGGGATCAGGTTTGCAAACACAGGAACCTGGTCTGGGCCTTCGGGTCAACTGGGAAAAGAGCAAACTCTCCTCAGTGCAGAGGATCTCTTTTCTGGGTATGGAAATCGACTCGGTCGCCAAGTACGCGCAGCTTACGAGCGAGCGCGCGCAGTCACTGCTGACTTGTCTTCGCCAGTTCGAGGGCAAGAGTGCAGTTTCACTGAAATATTTTCAGAGGCTCCTGGGGCATATGGCATCCGTAGCCGCGGTAACGCCGCTCAGTTTGCTTCATATGAGACCGCTTCAGCACTGGCTTCACGATCGAGTCCCGAGATGGGCATGGCAACACGGCACGCTCCGGGTCCCAGTGACTCGGGCCTGCCGTCAGACCTTCACCCCGTGGGCGAACCTCAGTTTTCTACGGGCAGGTGTTCCCCTAGAACGAGTTTCCAGGCATGTTGTTGTATCAACAGATGCCTCTGCCACGGGCTGGGGTGCCATGTGCAATAGATATGCTGTCGCGGGCTCCTGGAGAGGACCCCAGCGCCTATGGCATGTCAATTGCCTCGAGTTGCTGGCCGTACGTCTTGCCCTGCACCGCTTCCGAGCCCTAATCAAGGACAAGCACGTACTGGTCCGTTCAGACAGCACGGCAACAGTAGCGTACATCAACTGACAAGGTGGTCTACGCTCCCGCCGGATGTCGCAACTCGCCCGCCATCTCCTCCTATGGAATCAGAAGCATCTGAGGTCGTTTCGTGGCGTTCACATCCCGGGAGAACTGAATCATGCAGCCGATGAGCTGTCACGGTTTCAGCCGCTTCCGGGGGAATGGAGACTCCATCCCCAGACGGTTCAGCTGATTTGGGAACAGTTCAGCGACACACAGATAGATCTGTTTGCCTCCCACGACTCTTCCCATTGCTGCTGGTATTACTCCCTGACCGAGGGGACCCTCGGCACGGATGCACTAGCGCACAGCTGGCCGCGGGGCCCACGCAAGTATGCGTTTCCCCCAGTGAGCCTTCTCGCACAGGTTCTGTGCAAGATCAGGGAGGATAGGGAGAAGGGCCTTTTGGTCGCCCCATATTGGCCCAGCCGGACCTGGTTCTCAGAACTCGTACTCCTTGCGACAGCCCCTCCCTGGTCGATCCCTCTGAGGAAGGACCTCCTTACTCAGAGACGGGGCACCATATGGCACCCACGTCCCGACCTTTGGAACCTACACGTGTGGGACCTGGACTGGACGCGGTAGGTTTGAGTACCCTGCCACCTCAGGTGGCGGCTACCATCACTTCCGCTAGGGCCTTGTCCACGAGACAGGCCTATGCGTTGAAGTGGAACCTCTTCGTCACCTGGTGTTCTTCTCGCCGAGAAGACCCCACGAAATGCTCAATCGGGTCCGTGCTTTCCTTCCTCCAAGAAGGGTTGGAGCGAAGGCTGTCTTCCTCCACCCTGAAGGTCAATGTGGCCGCAATTCCGGCTCACCATGACCTGGTGGACTCAAAAACGGTAGATCAGCACGACCTGGTCAGCAGGTTCCTTAGAGGGGCGAGGAGATTAAATCCTCCTCGCCCTCCTCAAATACCCTCTTGGGATCTTGCAGTGGTTTTATCTGCCCTGCAGAAAGCTCCCTTTGAGCCTCTGCAGTCTGTGGAGCTGAAGTTCCTTTCAATGAAAGTGGCGCTCTTGATTGCTCTGGCTTCCATCAAGAGGGTAGGGGACCTGCAGGCATTTTCGGTTGACGAAGCGTGCCTGGAATTCGGGCCGGCTAATTCTCACGTGATCCTGAGACCCCGGCCTGGATACGTGCCCAAGGTTCCCACCATTCCCTTCAGGGATCAGGTGGTGAACCTGCAAGCGCTGCCTGTGGAGGAGGCAGACCCAGCCTTGGCACTGCTCTGTCCAGTACGCGCCCTTCGCGCTTACGTAGACCAGACGCAGTGTTTCAGGACCTTAGACCAGCTCTTTGTCTGTTACGGAGGGCAGCAGAAAGGGAAGGCTCTCTCCAAGCAGAGGTTGCCTCACTGGATAGTGGTTCAGGGCATGCCATGCCCCCTTGGGGTTAGAGCACACTCCACTAGGAGTGTTGCTTCCTCTTGGGCTTTAGCGCATGGCGCCTCGCTGACAGACATTTGTAGAGCTGCAGGCTGGGCGACACCCAACACATTCGCAAGATTTTATAATCTCCGAGTGGAGCCTGTGTCCTCTCGTGTACTCGCCCCAAGTGGCCAGTAACTGGACAGGCTCAGGTGTCTTCGCTTGCTGCGCCATTCCACTCCACGGACTGGATGCATGCGCATTTTCTCTCAGGTGAGCTTCCCAGTAAGCCCTGAGCTCCTCCAGCACTGCTGATGTCGACACCAGAGTGCATGCCCGCTTGGTCAGCCCTCGTGTTCGGCTAGGTGCCTCCGTGTGCATGGTTCCCCCGTTGGGCAACCCCCACATGTGTATTTCCACGGTAAGTCTCTCTGAGCACGTGTCTTCCCTTGGCAAGACACCTTGCCACACCTGGGGTGGAAAAATTTTCCACCTGCGGCTGGATACCCCAGAGTGCTCCATATGCAGTCTCTACTGGGGTCATATGTGTATTTTTAAGTCCTCCCTTCGGGCAGGCATTGTGTTGCATTTCTCCACGTGGGATATGCTTCCCAGTGTACTTTGGTATCGGCGTTGAGCCTAGCCCCCCGTTCGTGCTAAGACTCACGGCAGGGAGCTTTGGTCAGCGCAGGACGCTGGAAGACAGCCGTCGTGGCGAGATTGTATTGGGACCCCCATTTCGTCAGTAACTGACGTAACTCGTAGTGTACTGACTGAAAGGGAACGTCTCGGTTACGTATGTAACCCTCGTTCCCTGAAGGAAGGGAACGGAGACGTTACGTCCCCATGCCACTTGCGCTGTACCGATGGAACAGCAGCATGTGAAACTACTGATTTTAGTTTTTATATACTTTATTTGGACAAAATAATATAGAACTTTAATATTGGCCATTTATCTGATTGGAGTTTTTAATCAGAGGTTTTAAGGGAAAAACATTACAATTTCAAAAAAAATATATTCGAGCCAGAAACTATGAGTACAACAAAATGCATTGAATAAATTATGTTTGTACCATCTACAATTTACCTTAAACCAAATTAGACATTAAAGTTGAAGTAACTGCAAACAGATAATATCCAAATGGATATTGCCAAATGTGTCTAGTTATAGTATCTTTCTAAGCCCTTGAAACACTCCTTATAATGATGCAAGACATTGAGATACACAAAAACACAGCCAAGCCTTTCCTAAAGGCTATCTGATAACAATAAGGCTTACAAGGCTACCTCCATCACACTGTAACCTCCACAAAACAGACTATTCTTCATTGTCTGCCTAAAACAACATGCTTGCCAGCTTACCTACAACTCTCAGCTGATGACAAGCATTCTGTTGATTAACCAAATACCGCACTCATTTCTACTGGCGTGTGCTGAATGAGAGCCTTAAGACAGCTGAAATAGCAGAGGAAACACTTGGCTTATCACTGCTAATTAACACACTACAAGATAGCACCACTGGCAGTGTGAGAAACGTTGAATGGTAATTTAAAATGAAATGGTTTGCATTATAATAGGGGGCTCAAAAACACAAGTTGCCTTTTAAGATAGCACAAGCTTTCTTTCTGCTTGTGTGTTTAGTGAAGTTGTCAAGAGTACTATTTTAGATTCAATCAAGGGTGTTTACAAAGCGCATAAACATACTGTGAAAACCTCACTTAATACTGGCTCAATCTTATATTGCTCAGATTATAGCCTTAAAGGTGGGGTAAGCTATATTTCAAAAATGCTTTAGAAAAGTGTCTCAGGCCGAGTACCAAAACAAACTTGTAGCCAATCAGCAGTAAGGGGCGTGTCTACTAATGACGGGGAGAAGAGAGCACTCAGTGCACGTCATTATTCAAAAGACACGACACACAGGACGGACATTAGCCGAGCGACGAGAGATGGCAGATAAAAAACAAAAGTGGAAAATGTCTGTGGAACAAAAGAAGGCTTACGATCAGGCAAGAAGTAGGACCCGTGTAAATATTGGATCAGCTTTCCAGCGCTGGAGAGAACTCAAGGAGCGAAGGCCGAGGTTGCTTTATTTCTTCTCGATAGCCGAGTAACATTGGTTTTGTTTTGTTTCACAGAACTAATATATGCTAGCTTTTGCTTGAATATGCTCGTGTGTCATGTTCGCTTGTTTGTCCATTTGCAATCGTATCGTCGTTCACTTCAGCTATGATAAAGACCCATTCATTTCCACATCCTATAAGCCACTGTCTGTTTCAAGCGTCAGCTCGCAAAGTGTGTCCGAAAAGTAAGATAATAAACTCCTAATATATGTTTGTTTCCTTTGGTTCCTCTTTTAGTGATCGATATAACCCTCTAATCTTGTCATACTTGTAATATATTCATTAGTTGGACTGTCGTGCTCGTGTTATCGAGTTGTTCATGAGAACTGTGTTTGTGTTTTTGGGATGTAAGGGATGACTTTTTCATTGAACATTCGGCCTGGATTACCATAGTAACACACATTGCTTTCACTTATTGATGACATCTTAGCCTCGGCCAGCTGGCACAGCAGATTCCGCCATAGTCGTTGCCTGGATTGCGTACGTATGTGTGGGGCGAAGCTATCAAAATAGGGGCGAGACCCTTTTGGGGTAGGGGCGTGTTTGTTTTGGTGATTTGAAATATCAACATTGGTTACCAGATATTGCTTACCCCACCTTTAAGAAAGATGCCATTAGAACTGACCTCAAAGTAAAATTAAAAAATAAACAAATAAATAAAATTCTTATGGGTTTCTTTTTCTGTGCCTGATTTAGAGGGAAAATGTGTGGAATGTATTTACTGATTGTAACAAACAAAGATATGAGTTCATTACTCTAAACATATTAATACTAATTAGTCAAAATATTTAATAAACAAACACGCAGGGGGTTAAGGGCATTCCAGTTGAACTTTCACTAAGCTCTGCCTACCTTGGTTACTGTTGCTAATTCAGACAAGCATTAGAGAACATCCAATAGGACTGATGAGATTTCAATGAATGGGCTGATCTTCAATAAAACATGCTCATAATGGCTGATGATTGGATATTATACTTACTAGAATGAATTGTGACATCGCAGTGCAAACTGTAACAGTAAATTATGAAGAAATGTGACTAAAATCGATAAACTTTACAGTTATTGAGACTGTTATTTAGAGATGCTATACAGCAGAATTAGAATTTACCTGTTTTCTTACTGTGAAGCAGCTTTGAAACAATATTGTATAAAATGCTAAATAAATAAAGGTGACTTGACTAAAACAAAGACTGCAAAACTAATCAAGGCAAACATTTCTCACAGTCAACTGAGAAGAGAAGTATCATTTGAAAGTGATTACTATTGACTACAATTAGCAATATGTAAATTAATGGACATTAAGTTAGTAACACTCATTTATACTGGAGCAAATGTAGGTTTTGTACATGCTCATGTGGTAACTAAGGTGACAAAAGGTTAATCCTCAAAATGAGCTTCGGAGAAAAACAACTGTATATTCTCTCTAGGGTCCTTGTCACTGTCACGCTTTGAGTTTGTTTTGGATCTGTTTTTCTGTTCTTTTCATGTCTGAGTTTCATTGTTAGTCTTCTAGGTTGTTAATTAGTTCAGTTCTCTGTTCCCTGCCTGTTTCCTAGGTTACTGATTGATTTGAGCATTCTGTTCAGGCACGTCTAATTTATTTTCTTTGTTTTCTGCGTATATAAGCCCTCAGTTTTCAGTTAAAAGCTGTATATGCTTTATTGTCTGTTTGATGCTGTTCTTCCTAGATATTCCTGAGTTTCTTGGTTTTGAATTTAAATAAATGTTTTCCCTGGATTCTATGATCCTTCGTCGAGAGAGTCTCTAAGATACAGCGTGACAGAATACTGGACTTCACTACAGATAGATTTAGCAGCACTGCCAATGCAAATGGTCATAATGCTTCTAGTGAGTGATATTCCCAAGTCCGTTCCAGTGAGTCAATTATAAGAACGTGCACGGCGTACTGAACATATATAAAGTCGGCTCAGTTAGTTGAGCATTAGGAGAAGTGTCTGGGCAGTGAAGAAGCGTGAGCGCGTAAGTGTTTTTGTGAATACTCAGTTCTGTTGTGTTGCTTAGTGTATTACTTGCTAGTAGGAGGGCTCATTTCGATTTTTAATTTATTCATAATTTATAGTGTCATAGTAAATTGTATTTGAATTATAACCGTGGCTGTTTAAAAGAACAGCCGCGTTGTGCTGCACTTGTGATAATACAATTGTTATTGCTGACTTTTTGCACTTAAGCTGTCTTATTGAACCATAGTTTCGTTTTGATTTGAGCCATTTACGGCCTTTTGGCTTTTTTGTGCTAATTATAAGAGCATGCACAGCTGTTTTCACTTAAGTAGTGAAAGGCATTTATTTATTAAGCGTGTTTGCGCTGATGCTACGTTCAGCCCTCGTGTTCAGCCTTCTCGTGTGAAGACCAACTCGGGCAAAGACCTGCGACTCTACCTGCGTGACTCCACCGAGCAAGGACACCGGTAAGGCACTAAATATCTTCTTTCCCCTTTCCTCCTCCACCTTCCTCTCCCACTTCCTTTCCTCTCACTTACCATGTGCTTTTCCGTTGTCTTTCAACCACACTCTACTATTACACGCAGAAGGCAGCGCAACACTGCTAATCTGCGTCCTATTCCCTCCTCCGCTAATGCTCCTCCCTCTTTTTCTGTGGGTCTATGGAATTGTCAGTCAGCTGTCAACAAAGCTGACTTCATTTCAGCCTTTGCCACTCAATCCACTCTCAATATCTTGGCCTTGACTGAGACCTGGATTCGTCCAGAAGACTCAGCAACCCCTGCTGCTCTAGTAACTTCTCTTTCTCTCACACCCCTCGCCAGACTGGGAGGGGTGGAGGCACAGGTCTTCTCATTACTAACAATTGGAAATACTCAACCCAATACTCAACTCGTTGGAATACCATGCTATTACATTTACAACTCCTGTTAAGATCCATATTGTGGCCATTTACTGCCCCCCAGGTCAATTGGGCACCTTTGTAGAGGAGCTGGATGTGCTGCTGTCCTCATTCCCAGAGGATGGCAGCCCACTTGTAGTCTTTGGCGATTTCAACATTCACCTAGACAAACCTTATGCTACAGATTTCCACTCCCTCCTAGCCTCATTTGATCTCAAACGGCTCATCACTACACATACCCACAAATCTGGCAACCAACTTGACCTCATCTACACATGCTACTGCATTACACACAACACTTTGGTGAAACCTCTACACATCTTAGATGAGTGACTTCATCACTTTTAATCTACAACTTACTACTTGTGCAGCACCAGTCCCTCTACCAGTTACTTTCAGACGAAACCTGTGCTCACTTTCTCCTTCTCATGTTTCCTCTGTTGTGTCATCCTCTCTTCCCTCATCCACACAATTCTCATCTATGGATGTAAATACTGCAACAGACACCACTTTAACTTCTTGTCTAGATAGTATCTGTCCTCTATCTTCTAGGCCAGCACGCGCTACTCCCTCTAGCCCTTGGTTATCTGATGTTCTTTGTGAACACTGGACTAAACTCAGGGCAGCAGAGAGACAATGGCGCAAATCAAATGACCCGTCTGACCTGAGTAAGTATCAATTTCTGCTCTCATCCTTCTCAGATGAAGTCCATGAGGCTCTATATATTTATATTTCCACAACAAGATCAACGGCACTTTAAACACACGCACACCTTTCAGAACATTCAACTCTCTCCTCTGTCCCTCTCCACCACCTCTTTATCTGCAAACGATTTTGCCCATTTCTTCACTGATAAAACAACAACCATCAGCAGTCAGTTCTCACCTCCACACACACAGGATTTTAGATCAGCCACATCAATCTTCTCTCCTCCTTCTCTACACTCACTGAGGCAGAAGTATCTAAACTTCTCTCCAGCCATCCTACCACCTGTCCTCTAGATCCCATCCCCTCATACCTCCTACAAGCAATCTCTCCTACACTCCTACCAGCACTCACACACATCATCAACACATCTCTGCACTGGCATTTTCCCTACCACATTCAAGCAGGCTTGGGTAACTCCACTGCTTAAAAAACCCACATTAAACACATCACTTGTAGATAGCTACAGACCTGTTTCTCTCCTACCATTCATAGCGAAAACACTTGAACGAGTTGTTTTAAACCAGGTTTCATCTTTGCTCTCACAGTATAACCAGCTAGACGTCAACCAATCAGGTTTCAAAAGGGGCCACTCAACAGAGACTGCATTACTGTCGGTCACTGAAGCCCTGCGGATTGCGAAAGCTGATTCCAAATCATCAGTCCTCATCCTCCTCGATCTATCTGCTGCCTTTGACACTGTGAATCATCAGATTCTTCTTTCCACCCTCTCATCACTGGGCATCACAGGAATTCCACTCCACTGGTTTGAGTCCTATCTCACAGGTAGGTCTTTCAAGGTTGCCTGGAGAGGGGAGGTATCCAAAGCACATCAACTGACCACGGGGTTCCTCAGGGCTCAGTGCTTGGACCTCTCCTCTTCTCCATTTGCACTACATCACTGGGACCCATCATACAGGCACATGGCTTCTCATACCATTGCTATGCTGATGACACACAGCTCTACCTTTCATTTCAACCAGATGATCCCACAGTAGCTGCACGAATCTCAAGCTGTCTGGCGGACATCTCGGCATGGATGAAAAAACATCACCTGCAGCTCAACCTGGCAAAGACTGAGCTTCTCGTCTTCCCTGCCAATCCGACTCTACAACACGATTTCATCATCCAGCTAGGTTCATCCTTGATTACCCCTTCAAGGTCGGTCAGAAATCTTGAAGTATCCTTTGATGACCAGCTGTCCTTCAAAGACCACATTTCAAAGACAGCTCGGTCATGCAGGTTTGTGCTGCACAGCATCAGGAAGATCAGACCATTCCTAACAGAGCATGCAACACAGCTTCTCGTCCAGGCCCTGGTCATTTCTAGGCTTGACTACTGCAATGCGCTTCTGGCTGGACTTCCATCGTGTGCGATCAAGATGCTTCAAATGATTCAGAACGCAGCGGCACGTCTTGTCTTCAACGAGCCCAAAAGGGCCCATGTCACACCTCTCTTCATCTCTCTGCACTGGCTACCACTCGCAGCTCGCATCAAGTTCAAGGCATTGACGCTTGCTTACAGATCCACCACAAGTTCAGCACCCGCATACTTCGACTCGCTCCTAGGAGTCTACACCCCCACCTGAAGCCTTTGCTCAGCTAAGGAGCGACGGCTCATGGTACCATCACAGAGAGGCATGAAATCCCTTTCCAGAACATTTTCGTTCACTGTTCCTTGCTGGTGGAACGATCTCCCCACCTCCATCCGGAATGCAGAATCGCTGACAACATTCAAAAGACAGCTGAAAACTCATCTCTTCCGTGAGCACTTAACCTCATCTTAAAAAAAAAACCCCTCCATTTTCCTCTATTCCCTCCCTATTCCAGCTTATGCTACTCTAAGCAATGTCCAAAACTTACTATTTCAGGCACTTTTTGTGATTTTTTGCCTCTTCATGACGGATCGCTTCCTGTATTCCTCAGTTGTAAGTCGCTTTGGATAAAAGCGTCTGCTAAATGTAAATGTAAATGAGTCTGTTCCCCTTGAGTCCGCTCCAGTGTCGGATCCAGCCCCTGAGTCCGCTCCAGAGTCCACTCCAGCCCCAGAGCTAAGCCCAAGGAGTGCAACGCTGTCCATCAGGGCCACGGCTATTTGTTTGTGTGGGCTGCACACACAGCCGTAGCCCCTCCTAAGAAATTTGTCCCTCCACTGTTGGACTTATTACGGTCTTACGGGAGGGTCTGTTTTTCTGGTCTGTTCATGTCTGAGTTTCATTGTTAATCTTCTAGGTTGTTCATTAGTTCAGTTCTTCTCTGTTCCCAGCCTGTTTGTTTCCTAGGTTACTGATTGATTTGAGTATTCTGTTCAGGTGTGCCTAGTTTATTAGCTCCTTTGCTTTCTGTGTATATAAGCTCTCAGTTTCAGTTAGCTCTTGGTTCCATTACTAGTCTATGTTAAAAGCTGTACAGTCTTAGTTATATGCTGCATTGTCTGTTTGATGCTGTTCTTCCTGGATATTCCTGAGTTTCTTGGTTTTGAATTTAAATATTTTCCCTGGATTCAATGCTCCTTCGTCGAGAGAGTCTCTAAGATACAGCATGACAGTCACACTATTGTAGTGATTTTACAATTTTTTTTTTTTTTTTTTTGTTCAAAACCATCCAAATAAACAGATCATGCACTGAATTATGTTAGAAAACGAACAAAGAGAAAATCTCAGATTGCAACTGATTCTAAGGTAGGATTCTAAATTCCAATTTAGAAAAGCTGCCGAAAATTATCGGCCGTTCATATATATATTTCTTATATATTTAAGAAATATTTGCATGTATACACTGTATATATATAATTTATCTTATATATAAATATAACTTTTTTATAAAAAATGTACAAATTTTCTTAAATATATACATGCATGTGTGTGTATTTATATATACATAATAATTATACACAGTACACACACATATATATTATGTAAACACAAACTTTTAATTTTGGATGCGATTAATCACGATTAATTTTTCCCTAGCACTAATATTAATATATTGATATTTAATATTATTTGAATATAGGCCTATTTTCTGTCTAATTATTGTGTGTTACTTTAAATAAAAGTGTGGTTATTTTATTTTATTGGCTTGTATTTTTTAAATTCAGATTCAGTAAAATTATTGAATTTAATTAAAACATCTAATAATAATACAATTATACAAAAAACAAATTTAAAATAAATGAATAATTATTTTAAAAAAGTAATTTTCTGTTCCGGTTTTCGGCCAAGTGTATCCAGAATTTTCGGTTTCGGTTTCGGCCCAGAATTTTCATTTCGGTGCATCCCTAATAAAAAGCAGTCCAAACACTATTATCACCATTTCTTCTTGCCCATCGTCCGCCATGTGTGTTTACTCTAAAGTCACATTGTTTTGACCACGAGAGATTTTGCAAGATTTCCAGAGATTTCCTTTGTTCACAGTCGGGAATCTGACTGGTTGTTTGTGAATGGAATCTGTTAGTGTATGGTGTGCTGTCTTGGTCACACCGCGGCAGTCCACACACTATAGGAACATTATGTTTGTGGTCTCTCACATTTTGACAGTCTGATAAGATTTTAAAAATCTTTTAGTGTGGACCAACCTTAAGGAAGCAAAGGAATAATTGTGGGGAATACTGTGGGGCTTTCTGCAGAAATCTGCACTAACAATTTCTCTGTAAGCCTGACTAGAATCTAACCATCCAGACTCTACACTCATGTCCCAGGTTCTACAGAAAACAAGATCAGTTCAGTGTACACCAACAAAATATTATTTATTATTAACACAAAACTTATCGCAAAGCACAGAGCACTTGACAGACAGACATTACACTCCATGTCAGTACAGCAGTGGAATATAGGTCTGTAAACAGCTCAGGATATCAGGAACTGTGTATTATATGTATTTATTACAAATGCCACCCACTGTACAAACCTCAAAGCTAACAGACATCTGGAGTGATCAGCATGTTTTCCCCCAAGGCAGATGTCTCAAAAAAGGATCATCTTCTCATAGCCTTGCTGCCTTTAAGAAAATGTGGTTTAAATCATACAAATATAATTTGCAGCATATTAAATCTACGAGCTCAAGGAGCCCAGGAAAATGAGTTTGTGGGCAGTGGCTGTTTTTTCCTCTGACAGTGATCTCTGATATCCAAGATGACTGGCTTATTTTTTCAAACATTAATTTTTTTTTTGCCAAATTTTTTATCATTGAGAAACTATAAAGTGCAAATAGAAATAGTAAAAGTGGCGTTTGTAAGGAAGCTGTGGAGTGGATATGTCAGTCCTCTGATCAAGCCCCTCTCTGTCGCCCACTGCAGTGCCTGACTTATTTACATTACACACAGCATGTATAAATGAGAGATGAAAGTTCAAATCTAATATTAAAGATGTCACATTTTTCATGACTAGAGAGATTGAATCTTCCTGTTTTGCCCGTTTTTTAAATCGATTTTCAATATCAATGCACCATGATGCATCTCTCTGACTATACAAAGATCAATATATATTGTTTCTTTTGAACACTAACCTTTGGAACAAAGGAAGATCTGTATTTTTTTCCCATATGGCTAACATAAACCACGACCCAGTGGATTTACTTCTTACTTTTCCTACATAAGATAACCTGACACATTTAGAGGAGCATATCATTTGATAGCTATAACAATAACACTGCCATTTCTCTTTTCTTGAAGCCACATGACAACATCCTTGAGTAGGAATTTAGAAATTTGAACAGCAATTAGATTCAATGCTTTCAGGCTAAAATATTGAGTCGCTTGTTAATAGTGAAAATCTTTATTTAAGCAAAGGGACTGCAAACCCCCAAAAATGCTTATTAGATATCAACATGAGAATAGAGTATTGAGTAATGTATGCTGTGTATGTCAATACAGCTGTTAAATAAAACAACATCCACTCTGATCCAACCTTCTCTGAGTTCTAAAATCAATAATTAACCTATGCACAATATGCCTCTTATAGAGTCCACTCTCATAATAGAATCCCAAAATGTATATGGACAACTTGCATACTTCTTGTCTGTAAAGCTTTTATTATGCATCCTGTAAAAGCACTCCAGGGCACTCACAGAATAATTTAAGAGCCACAGGCAAGACAAAGGCATTATTCCAGCATGTGGCCATAAATGCGCCATTTACTACATCATTCTTGCACCAACAGTTTCGTGGTCTTGTACACCCTGATTTTTATTTACCAAAAAAAAATTCAAAAATGTTGAGTAATATAAAATAATATATTAAATTCTATTAAATTAATGTATCAGATTTTACAAATGAGAAAACAGAAACCTACAATATTAACAGTTATGTTAAAAAAAACTTACATTTTCTAGATTTTTCTGGAATTAAAGATTTTTTTTTAAATGAAAAACAATTATACTGAATAAAAGCAATGAAAACTGCATATGTTTTTAGTTTTCATTGTTTTGTTGAATATGAAAAAATCATACTTTTCACTTAAAAAAAAAAAAAAATAACTGAATGATCTTTTTCTGTCCGTAGGCCTACTATTGTTGTAGAAAAAGTCTTCCCCTCTTTGCAAGTCATGGAGTTCCAGATGCTTAGACTTTATTGATGGAGACAACAAAGCCAAGACACCTGCAGAACATCTAACCCTCTCATTCAAAACTTCTCATTCTTATACAGTCTTACCACTTGTTTATAACTTCGCTCAACCAATAAGCGTTCATTGGCTTATCTTTAATTTTTATTAACCCATCATCCTTCATCCGGTTTAATTAATTCCTTATCTTTTTTGGCTTCTTTTTAATAGTTGTGTGCCAGTTGGTTGGTATCACAGAGGCCTAAAATCATGGTTTCATTCATTTCATTGTGAAGGCTATTCTACAAACATATCTTAAAGGGTGCATAACACACACAGTTTCTGCCAATCTCATGTTAATCTTGAGTACCTATAGAGTAGTATTGCATCCTTCATATGTCCAAAGAGTCTTTAGTTTTATCATATTTATAAAAGACAGATACGCTGTACCGATTCTTTCCGAAAATAGCTGAACTCGTGAAGGCGTGCAGTGGGCGGAGCTAAAGAATCTCGAGCACACACACACTCCCTGGATAACTTTCAATTTGTTCGTGTTGTTGACATTATATGCACTTACGCGCGCAGACTGCCAACAAAACACAGCCATTTGATGCAGTTTCGCTCACCGCCTGCGGTTTCGAACAAACAAACACACTTGCAGAACTCCGTTGCTGCTCCGGATAAACAAACTTCATCCACTGTTTCCTTAACGCTGGGTTATTTGGGAAGCTGAACAAGGTTAACTTTCCCTCACAACCAGAAACACACTTCTTTAGTGACATTGTTGATTTCGTGGTCAAAAAACAAAATGACTGCGCTGCCAACGGCTCCCGTAACCCTGAACGAAGCTCGTTGTTGACGCTCTTGCTCTCGCTCTGGTTGATGTGTGGATGCGCATATCCGGGAGAAGTGCACATATAAGGAATTCCGCCCTTTATGACTTCATAAAGGGCCATACTCGAAAAAAACTTTCCGAAACTTGTTCGAATCATGAAGGAGTGTATTTGGCACAGAAATACTCATACGTCCAACTCATTTTTTTTACATTTTGGCCATGTTTAGCATGAGAATCCAACTCTTTAACAGTGTAAATAAGTCAGAATGCATGAAATAGCATTAGACCCCCCCCTTTAAATGTCTAATAAAATATACTATACTATACACTGATCTGTTATGTAGACTAGTTAAAGAGGACCTATTCTGCTTTTTTACATCTTCAACTTTCTTTAGTGAGTATTGTTACTGCTTGAGCATGAAAATGTCAGCAAAGTTATAAAGTACAAAGTCACTCCAGAGGGAGTTATTCTCTATATCAGTAATGTTTCTGAACTCCCTGAAATGCCTCGAATGTAGTCTTGAGTTTTCTTCTGGGAACGTACACGTCACAATTTAAATAATTCCCTCCCAAGGGATACACAAGAAAAAGGGGCAAGGCCTGGTTGAGTTGCGTTAGTAGCGTGTTGAAACTCATGGTTATAGTAAGGGGCGTGACATTTCCGAAACACACAACGCAGTTGACCAAACACAAAACACTGGTCCAGCCAACCAAATAAGAGTACATTGCACTTTTCAGAAGGAGGGACTTCATAGAGACCGGAACTAATTAGAGCGTTACTGATAGACTGGAAAGAGAGGTGCTGCAACAATGTAAAAATGTGAAAAATTATGTTTTTTGAACATTCAAGCATGAAAACTTATTCTAGTAGACCCCAAAAACAAAATCAAGACTTTGTAAAAGGGCATAATAAGTCCTCTTTAATATAGCTTTTATATATTACCCTTTAATATATTACCTTGCTGTTCAATTCTTGAACAAATCAATTGACTATTGCCTTTTTAATAAATTAAACCATTTGGTGAATATATTCAGTCTTGCTGAATTGGCTTGCATTACCCACTTACTGAAAAGCAGATTTTTATGTCTGACTTGAAATGTCCTGAGGACCTAAAACCGCTATTTATGCCTTGTTAAAACAATGCGAAAAATGCTAATTTGGAAATCAATATAATTACTGGTGTTCTTATGACAACATGAAGAAACAGTTGTAGAGTTTTGGTGCAATAAACTGTCAAATTAAGTCAGTTTAAATCTGTTTATTAATAATAAACTGAAAAATAATTAAATATATAATTAAAAATAAATTACATATAAGATATATGTTTTAAAAAATATATTAAAAATATGTTGGAAAAAATTATTTTGGTTACTATTTAGCCTATTTTTGGGAACAGGCCAAACAAAATCCTGTAGGAAACACTGGCATCCTTAGAGAAAGAAAAAACTCCTTGATACTTTATGAAATGAGGTATGAACACTTGCAACATATCTTGTTTGAAGTGTAAGGCTCAAGTGCTTTCTTCTCACCTGCCTGTTTGAATCTCTGAATCAAGCGCTCTCTGATACCCCTCTGCAGGTTGAAGTAGTCATCCTCTTCGTCGGGCGTACGGAGGTAGAGCGGAATGTGCTGGAAGACAAGCACGTGGCGGGAGGGGGTCTGGATGGCTCTCCGCAGCTGGCTCTCCAGCCAGACCTCGTGGGCCTCCATTAACTCAGGGCAGCCTGATGAGTCGAAGAAAAACTGAGAGTTCAACACCAAATACAACACCCCTCCCACCCAAAAACTGAAGTAATCATCGCCCCAGTCACGGCAGAACTGCTCCACGGTGTCCGGAGTGGGTGTGTTGCCAAGGTCGTGGTTGCCACTGACGAACACAAGAGGAATGTCAGGTTCAATGCCTCTAAGTGCTTCTTTGAGATCCTTAACCTGTTCTTCTCTGAACACATTTCCTGAAAAATGAAAAGAGATTTTTCTTGTTTGAAACGCCTCATTTAAAAAAGTCAACATGAAATGGCACATGCAACCCATTTTCAGGATATTCAGGATTTAATTTTTTTATTTTTAAACATTTGTGCACATTATTCCAAAGACAAAAGAAAATATATATATATAGATTTATTTTCTTTTGGAATACTGTGCACAGATGATCTGTGCACAACAGGACCAAAAAAGACTACAAATTACAAAAAACTACAATTAAATCCTCAGGAGGAATATTCAGCACAGCAGCAATGAACACAGCAGGAACAGTCGGTTTTCAGTGAAAAATGAGATACAGCGCCAGACATGAGGCATGTGATAGTATATAAATATTATCTTCAATGGCTCCTTCCATCTTTAAAAGAATACTGAAGCAGGCAATATGTGGAGGATTCAGAATGAAGTTTCTGTTTCTTGCAGAAGATAGGGAAGCATCCAGTCTAAGCACATTTCTCTAAAGTAAAGGCAGACTGTCAAGCATTGAGTTTTGAAGCTCGTTAATAACAGCCTTAGGTTACCTCTAATATGACAAGTAGGGCATCTTGCTAATTGCCTGCTGTGAATTTGAAACTCAATGAGTAGCGGAGCTGAAATTAGAGTTGGCATTAGTGACTGCAGTTTTGTGAATGCTAGACAAGGAAAACTAAACCAACAGACCATGACTTTAGTCTACTGAACACCTCACTAAAATGTGTTATAGAAATGCAATTTTAGAAATAATTTTTTTGTAAATTATTATAAAAAGAATCGTCACACAGATATTTTCCATAAGACTATGGCTAATATTTTTCATGATTACAGAAAAAAACACTGCAACAAAAAGGAAGTCCATACAACTCTGCGTAATATCTATTTTTTACAGGTTTACAAAATTATTTATTAAAAAGTTAATAATAATAAATTAATCACTTAACAATAAATTACCTCATTTTCATTCCTGATTTAATTACTTCTTCAAAAAATAATAATGAAATAAAAGTTAAAAAATGCTCAGCGATAAAGCAAGTTTTTTTCTGTGTTCTCGGTGTGAATAGGTTAATTACTAGTCTTACTTTGTGATCAGTGCCATTTCCCAATATCTGAATCTGAGCCTCATTTCGACTTTCTCTCTGAATCTCGTAACATTCAAACTCAACAGGTCCCCCCTTTCTCCCAGCTGTGCCAAATCCCACAGAAACCTATTAAAATCTTTCCCAAAAGAGATCTCTATCAGCTAAACATACAGTGAAGAGAGGGCTCTTTCAGAGCTGATTTCCCTCTGGTCAGCCCATTGATGTGCAGCTGCTCCTCAGAGAACTTCACTTTTATCCGCTTTCAACAGCAATTAAAAGCCTAACATATGTGGAAGGAGAAACAGAAGGAAGAGAAATCATCCGCCTCACCTTCTGCAACATTCCCTAACACAGCACATACAAGGCTACAGGCACAAGGCAAACGTTTTTATAGTCCCCATAAGGAAAGCATCAGGTTCAGTGCTCTTGAAATCTAATCACCTCCCTCAATGATCTATCCTACTGCTAGCCAGGAGAAGTCCTTGAACCGGAAAGCTCACAAGGATTCTGTGCCGATATCCTGGAGCGGCCCTTCAATTACCGTGTGGAACTTTGCTTGTCCAGCATGCTGCCGCTCACTGTTCATTATAGCTGGCAGAACGCAGGAGGTAGAATGGCTGAAATAGAATCAGATTTGGTCACCAATGAGGCTTGAAGAGATCACAGCACGTGTTTAATGAAGGAAATATTGACTGACAGCGTTGTTCAAACCCGAGATTGCCAATACAATGACACAATGGTGATGCAAAAGGATAGTTCACCCAAAGATTACAATTTTACTCACCCTCAAACCGTTATAAACCTGTATGATTTTCTTTCTTCCATAAACCACAAAAAGATATGTTAGGCAGAATGTTCATGCTGCTCTTTTCCATATAATGTAAGTGAATGTCAAAATTGAAAAAAAAAGGGTCCATAAAAATAGAGAAAATGAATTCATTATTCTTAGTAAATTATTATTAAATTAGTGTTATTTGAATATGCACATATTCAAACAAAGTGTGTCAGAAATGGTTATGAGACCATCAATTGTCATCAATTATGACATGGCATATATGAATATACACTACCGGTCAAAAGTTTGGGATCAGCAAGTTTTTACTTTTATTTAGCAAGGATGCATTAAATTGATCAACAGTGACATTTATATTGTTACAAAAAATTCTATTTCAAACAAATCCTGTTTACTTTCTATTTATCAAAGAATGCTGAAGTTTCAACAGAAAATATTTAGTCACACAACCAATTTAAATATTGATAATAATAATACAAATTTCTTGAGCATTAAATCAGCATATTAGAATGATTTCTGAAGGATCATGTGACACTGAAACTAGAGTAATGACTGCTAAAAAATTCAGCTTTGCATCACAGGAATAAATTACATTTTAAAATATATTACAATAAAAAACAGTTATTTTAAATTGTAATAATATTTCACAATATTACTGATTGTATAGTATTTTTAATCAAATAAATGCAGCCTTGGAGAGTAAAAGAGACTTCTTTCAAAAACATTAAAAAATCTTTCAACCCTAAACATTTGTGCTAGTGTATTTGAATGCGAATGACATTTCAGAGTTCCCGCAAAGATTTTTTCATGAATAACAGTTTGATTTAACAAACTGTAGCTTAGACAAAGCTAACACATGGTTTTTAAAAACATGAAATACATTTGCACTACTTTTATTTTACCTTTAGTCATTTTTAGAGATTGACAGTCCCTGGTCACCATTCACTTTCATTGTGTGGAAAATTCCTTTAAGTTTGGAATGACATGAGGGTGAGCAAAATATTTTGGGGTGAAATTTCACAAATATCACATTGACATATTTCACCATTGAGAAATATGGTGGAATTGTATCTTCAAGCTCTGTAAGTCCCTCAATCAAAAACATACAGAAAGCTTCCAGTACTTAAAACTGTCAGAGTGCAAGGATGAATGCTTCAGGTCCATGTGAGTTGAAAGAAAAAAATGATAAGAAAGATACAGCAACGCCTCCATTCCCAGGAGAAGTTCAGGATGGCCCCCAAAGATACAGATTTTCTTTTACAGGTGCACTATTGATAGCCTCCTGTCAGGTAGTACTGTCTGTCTATTGTGTGAGTTGCACCACACAGGACCTGCACACACAGGACCGGTGTTATGGTCTGACTTTGAATGCATCACAGTGTGCACTGCCCAGCCTGCAGGATAACCACACCACGCGGAGCGAGACTAAGGCCAACAAAATCATTACGGATCCCTGCCATCCAAACAGCAGCCTCTTCTCATTGATGCAGTCAGAAAAAGCCTAGCAAAGCCTTAGGGTCAATACTGAGAGGTTCTGGAGGAGCTCCTACACCCAAACTATCCAGACACTTAATGAGGACTCTGCCTGGAGCCTGCAACACTAACAACACAGCAGAGACCTTTATCTTGCACATATACACTTCACACACACACACACACACACACACACACACACACACACACACACACACACACACACACACACACACACATTTACTTATTTTTATGATTGTGCAGATGCAGAATATCATAAAATAACCAACCATTTATTTCTCATTTTCACACCCTCATAATTTGCACTTGCACTTTTGTATATATACAGGCAGAATTCACACCCCACTATTTCAACACGTATTTGCTCCCTAACTACAGTTTTTGTTTGTTTTTAACCTGGCACTGAGTGTATTCAGCAACCAGCCATGTGTATAACTTGGTATAACTAACTAGGTTATGCAATGTTTACAAGTGGTTCCAAAACAGCACCTACTGTTAACAACATGGTAGGCAAGAACATCTTTTCATCCAGCAGTGCAGCAGCTGGACGAGTAATCATTTATAAAATATAACTTCAGTGAAGATGGGGAAAAGAAGGGGATTTTAGGGTATAGAGTAAAGTGGTAATTTTAAAAAATATTTGAAAGCCTGTTTTCACCCTTAGAGTAAAAAAAAAAAAAAAATTGCTAATTTGTTTCTCATAATTGTGACATTATCTCTCATAGTGTAAATTTATAACTCACAATTGTGATTTTATTTCTCATAATTCCATCTTTAAATATCACAATGTGTTCTTGTTTTAAAATTTACCTCTTAATTACCTTCTTGTTTACTTTTTTCTCTTTTTTTAGGCAGAAACTGGCTTCCATAAAAAAATTCTACTGTATATTAAAATGTTTGTACATGTATCAGACTTGAACAATAAATAATGAGTAAGAGTAATTTGGGAGAAGTTATAGGGTAAATTGGTCGTTTAAAAAAAAATATTGAAGCCTGTTTCCACCTCAGAGTAAAACAAATAATTGCGACTTTACTATATACTGTATGTTACAATGTGAATTGCATCTTAAAATCTCACAATGTGTATTTATTTCTTATTTTAAATGTTTTATCACACTTACCTTTTTTATTTAGGAAACTGGCTTCCAATTGTCAATGTCAATAAACTTTAAATAAAAATTATATTCTAAAATGTTTGTACATGCTTCATTCTTAAGCTGACTTGATGTTTAACAAAACAATTTCTAGAGAAAACAAGTAGGGCTGCACAATATTGGAAAAAACAGATATTGCGATATTTACTTTTTCAGTGATATATACAGTATTGTGATATGAAGAAATACAGGAATGTTAACCAGTTGACTTGAATAGCTATATTTAGAAGGAATTATTAATTCTAGAATGAGTGGGGTGATTTTGTTAGGCAGCGCAAAATAAATATAATATAAGCTAGAAAATTATCTTTTTGCTCCTGAAGACTTTTTTTTTTTAGTGCGAAACAACATTTTGGGGCTGAACGATTTGGGATTTTTTTCCTTGAAATCTGAGTGTTCACACTTTTGGGTTCACTCTTTACAAGAACTAACACAAACCTCTTTCAGTAACCATAAATTGAATATCTTTCCATTTGAGTTTGTATAGGGCACATTTCCACTGTTTTTGACCAATTCAGTATAACATAATAATAATTGTGATTTTTATTGTGATTATTAAATAATACATGGAATATAATATAATATTTATAATGTTGTACTGTACAATAAGAAATCAAGTATTTAATAAAAATAATTTTATTTTATATATATATATACACGCCGATCAGGCATAACATTATGACCACCTTCCTAATATTGTGTTAGTCCACATTTGCTGCCAAAACAGTCCTAACCCGTCGAGGCATGGACTCCACTAGACCCCTGAAGGTGTGCTGTAAACAGCAGAACACTGCCCAAAGCATCACACTGCCTCCGCCAGCTTGCCTTCTTCCCATAGTGCAACCTGGTGCCATGTGTTCCCCAGTTAAGCGACGCACACGCACCCGGCCATCCACGTGATGTAAAAGAAAACGTGATTCATCAGACCAGACCACCTTCTTCCATTGCTCCGTGGTCCAGTTCTGATGCTCACGTGCCCACTGTTGGTGCTTTCGGCGGTGAACAGGGATCAGCATGGGCACCCTGACTGGTCTGCGGCTATGCAGCTCCATACGCAACAAACTGTGATGTACTGTGTATTCTGACACCTTTCTATCAGAACCAGCATTAACTTCTTTGTAGCAATTTGAGCTACAGTAGCTCGTCTGTTTGATCTGACCACACGGGCCAGCCTTCGCTCGCCACATGCATCAAGTCAAGTCAAGTCACCTTTATTTATATAGTGCTTTTTACAATGCAGATTGTTTCAAACAAAGCAGCTTCACAGTGGTAACAGGAAAATAATGCAACAGAATTTGATTTGTCTGTACAGCTGCTCTGGAGAAAACAGTGACGTCATCCAGCTCAGTTCAGTTCTCATATAGTGTCAATGCGGGCAGATCAGTAATATAGTTGAATATTTAGTGTCCCCAACTAAGCAATCAATGAGCCTTGGCTGCCCATGGCCCTGTCGCCGGTTCACCACTGTTCCTTCCTTGGACCACTTTTGATAAATACTGACCACTGCAGACCGGGAACACCCCACAAGAGCTGCAGTTTTGGAGATGGCTCTGTCGTCTAGCCATCACAATTTGGCCCTTGTCAAACTCGCTCAAATCTTTACGTTTGCCCATTTTTCCTGCTTCTAACACATCAACTTTGAGGACAAAATGTTCACTTGCTGCCTAATATATCCCACCCACTAACAGGTGCCGTGATGAAGAGATAATCAGTGTTATTCACTTCACCTGTCATAATGTTATGCCTGATCAGTGTATACATAGAATAGCTGTAAAATTACAGTACTAATATTTATGTAGCTCGTTTTAATAGCTTGTGGTCAGGTGTTTTTGGCGTCTCAGATTTGACAATCACACTAAGCCATATCGCGATACAGATTTTATTTCAATATATCGTGCAGCCCTAGTACTAAGTGGACTTTTGAATCAAAAAGAAAAATTGCTATACAAGTTGTGTCAAATGTGTTTACAACCCTGTCTAGATATAAGCCAACCTTCACTCAATACTGTCAGATCAGTCACACCCATGTTTTTATTTTATTTGTCTGCTGGTGGTTATTTTTCTTTTCTTTTACTGTGATTGAACATCAATGATGAGCAAAAGGCAAATAAAACTTTGAGAGAGCTATCTCTTTCACCTACTTCTGCTACCAAAGTCATGATGCTTAAAGTCACCATGAAATCAAAACTGACAATTCTTGTTTTTTTATGGAATACTGCAGTATTTATTATAAATGATTTATCCATGCACATAATGCACGTTTTTTAAATTCATGTGCCCTCGTGATCTTAAAAAAAAAAACTTCCCCTCCCTCTTGCAACGACATCTCTTTTATTATCTGGTGGCGTGTTTACTGGCGTGAGTGCGGGACAACCTGTCACTCAAATGAGATCACAGCAGTAGCAAACCACAACGATCCAACAATCAATCAATTCCCCATGGACCAAATCAAGTCCCCCTACATTTTTTCTTGTTTGAGAAGCCGTTTCACTCAGATATACGTCACAATAGGGAAGACTATCGCAGCTTCTGTCTTCTGACTTTAATTAAGAAGTGGTGAGGAGGAAGTGGCGTAGGTCTGGTGAAGCCCGTGCGGAGCAGAGAGGGGAGACAGGCTGCATGATGGACATGGCGTGTAATGCATATGGCATCGTCTGCCTGCTCTTCTGGCCTGGCACTAATGGGTGTTGACGCCAGACCATTTAAAGGTCTTCAAACCTCATAAAGTTCCATGGCTGTGCCTTTACAGGCAGCTTATCATAACCTGACCTATAAATTACATTCAGCAGGGAAGCCACAAACCTGGACTCATATTAAATTAAGCAAATATGACACTTCAGAGTTCCCTCAGATTCTAAAAGGGGATAATCTGATAAGTCAGCCATTGAAAAACCAGTTACTCTCAACATTTGGGTGATTTAAATTGATGTGGCGAGAAACATTTACGACGACTTTAAATGTACTGTCGCTTTGAGACTGGCACTCAAGCGCAAGCCATTAGCGCAAACACCTGACGCATGAAACCAAATGTATAAACACTCTCGTCACCTTCACAGGTGACTTCCTGTCAGCACATTCATGTGTGTAGGATAACTGCCACCTGTTCATAAGTGATTTTTTTATTTCCCTGTGTGCTTTGCAGTTTGAGCTGAGGCAATTAGATAAGTGTCGAGATTGCAGGTAGTCGGCTCATGCAGATGGTCCACAGCTCCATTTCATAACAGCCACCTCAAAGATTAGAGACGACAGAAGAATAAAGAACTTGAAAAAGAGACTCTACTCGACAAACCCTGCCTCTTTAATCATAACTGTAAAATAAATGAACCTTAAAGTGCTTTTTGTCTAATAAATTCAGCCCTTTTTGTTCTAGAAATGAACCGGTCCCATTTCTCATTTTATATTGATCTATCCATAAATGTTAGTATTTGACAGCAATACCTGTGAAATTGCATGATTTTTGTGACCAAAAATTAATATGCAACTCAACACACTTCTTCTTCTTCTTATTATTAAAATTAATAAAAAAAATTATAAAATAATAAATTAATAATTATTACCACAATAATTAAAATTAACACATCAACTTTGAGGACAAAATGTTCACTTGCTGCCTAATATATTCCACCCACTAACAGGTGCCGTGATGAAGAGATAATCAGTGTTTTTCACCTGTCAGTGGTCATAATATTATGCCTGATCGGTGTATATCATCATACCACCAGAACATTCCATCAGAACAATTTCAGTAGAAAAGATGGCTTACCGGGCATAGCGTGGACCAGGTCTCCACACAGGACCAAGAAGCGAGGTCTGGGCTGTAGTTTGTTGATGGCCTGGACTGCCTGCTTTGTGAGCTTGACCTCCTCAGTCCACTCATCACCTCCAGAATCACAGTCTCCAGTCCTCCACGCCTTCATCAGACCCAGCTGAGGGTCTGCAGCCTGGATGAAATAAAAAGGCCCGCTCCACTCCTTCTGTTCATCTGGGAAGGACACGAGAAAATAACCTGAAGCTTACAAACGATCTACTGTAAAAATCTCAATTATTAAAGGTCTGTTTGTGTATAATGCATACACTGCTTAACATAATTAAACATTACATAAGATGCTTACTATGAAACTGTTTTAAAGTATTTATAAAAATCTTTATCTCAAGTGAGAGAGTCAGCTAAGGGTACATCCCTAACACCTGGAATGAGTGGAAACGTTCGTCTCACTTGTCTTATAGAAACTTCAGCTGTATAACACCTTCACAGCAGCTCTTGTGTAATAAGAAAACAAAAACGGCAGGAAAAAAGCCATGACTCTTTGAGAAACAGCATTAAAACTTGGTGAAATTATAAATGAAGAGGATACCCTTGCTGGGAACATCATACAAGTCTTGTCTTTGCTTTTCACTATACTCACTTATGCCGAGTATTTGAAGAGATTTTTGACAGAGCAGCAAGCCTCAAGAGCTAAAAGAAAAATAGTGAATTTCTATCCGTTCCTGATCCTGGCAGTGTAGCCAAGAAGGGAAAAGAATCTTATGATTCTGATTTATCTTTAGCTACATATTGTCATATGAACAATGAAAGATTTAAATCTCACAATTAATTGTAAGCTGTGTGTTTGATTAATTAAAAAAGAACTGGCTCATAAATGTCATTCGTTGCAGAGTTGGACTACACTGGTTGTGCAGTATGTTACTGATTCACTAAAAATAACCACCTCATAAGAGTCATCCACTGGAGAGTCGGACTACACCGGTTGTGCAGTATATTCTTTAATTCACTAAAAAGAACTGGCTCATAAGAGTCATTCACTGAGGAGTGAATCGGACTACACTGGTTGCACTCTTATGTTTTTGATTCACTAAAAATAACCGACTCATAAGAGTCAATTTCATTGGAGAGTCGGACTACACTGGTTGCGTAGTATATATTTGAATCACTAAAAAGAACCGGCTCATAAGAGTCATTTACATAAGAACCAGTTCAACCAGAGTCATTCGTTTGGGAGTTGGACAAGGTTGTGTAGTTTTTTTTATGATTCACTAAAACTGGCTCATAAGAGTCATTTGTTCAGTAACTGGGCTACACTTGTCCATGCTGTTGATTTGATAGCAGTGTTGCAAGTAAAGTAGGAAACTCTGTCAGCGTATTTCAGTACGCTATTCCATCTGCACTGCAGAAGAATGCATGTGCCAGAAACGTTAACGGAATTCTGAATAAGAATCAGTTCTCAATTCCAAAACTATTTTGTCATTAAACATATGTTAAAATACAAACCCGATTCCAAAAAAGTTGGGACACTGAACAAATTGTGAATAAAAAAGGAAAGCAATAATTTACAAATCTCATAAACTTATATTTTATTCACAATAGAATATAGATAACATATCAAATGTTGAAAGTGAGACATTTTGAAATGTCATGCCAAATATTGGCTCATTTTGGATTTCATGAGAGCTACACATTCCAAAAAAGTTGGGACAGGTAGCAATAAGAGGCCGGAAAAGTTAAATGTACATAAAAGGAACAGCTGGAGGACCAATTTGCAACTTATTAGGTCAATTGGCAACATGATTGGGTATAAAAAGAGCCTCTCAGAGTGGCAGTGTCTCTCAGAAGTCAAGATGGGCAGAGGATTACCAATTCCCCCAATGCTGCGGCGAAAAATAGTGGAGCAATATCAGAAAGGAGTTTCTCAGAGAAAAATTGCAAAGAGTTTGAAGTTATTGTCATCTACAGTGCATAATATCATCCAAAGATTCAGAGAATCTGGAACAATCTCTGTGCGTAAGGATCAAGGCCGGAAAACCATACTGGATGCCTGTGATCTTCGGGCCCTTAGACGGCACTACATCACATACAGGAATGCTACTGTAATGGAAATCACAACATGGGCTCAGGAATACTTCCAGAAAACATTGTTGGTGAACACAATCCACCGTGCCATTCGCCGTTGCCGGCTAAAACTCTATAGGTCAAAAAAGAAGCCACATCTAAACATGATCCAGAAGCGCAGGCGTTTTCTCTGGGCCAAGGCTCATTTAAAATGGACTGTGGCAAAGTGGAAAACTGTTCTGTGGTCAGACAAATCAAAATTTGAAGTTCTTTTTGGAAAACTGGGACGCCATGTCATCCAGACTAAAGAGGACAAGGACAACCCAAGTTGTCATCAGCGCTCAGTTCAGAAGCCTGCATCTCTGATGGTATGGGGTTGCATGAGTGTGTGTGGCATGGGCAGCTTACACATCTGGAACCATCAATGCTGAAAGGTATATCCAAGTTCTAGAACAACATATGCTCCCATCCAGACGTCTCTTTCAGGGAAGACCTTGCATTTTCCAACATGACAATGCCAGACCACATACTGCAATTACAACATCATGGCTGCGTAGAAGAAGGATCCGGGTACTGAAATGGCCAGCCTGCAGTCCAGATCTTTCACCCATAGAAAACATTTGGCGCATCATAAAGAGGAAGATGCGACAAAGAAGACCTAAGACAGTTGAGCAACTAGAAGCCTGTATTAGACAAGAATGGGACAACATTCCTATTCCTAAACTTGAGCAACTTGTCTCCTCAGTCCCCAGACGTTTGCAGACTGTTATAAAAAGAAGAGGGGATGCCACACAGTGGTAAACATGGCCTTGTCCCAACTTTTTTGAGATGTGTTGATGCCATGAAATTTAAAATCAACTTATTTTTCCCTTAAAATGATACATTTTCTCAGTTTAAACATTTGATATGTCATCTATGTTGTATTCTGAATAAAATATTGAAATTTGAAACTTCCACATCATTGCATTCTGTTTTTATTCACAATTTGTACAGTGTCCCAACTTTTTTGGAATCGGGTTTGTACCTTTACATTTCCGAATGCGCTAGATTTTAATTAGTAATGCAGCATGAAGTTTCAATACAAATCTCTATGGACCGACCAATCCAGTCGTTTCAATCCAGTCGTTTTGTCTTTCTAACAAGATGAAGTGTTTGCTATGCTCCGAGCATCTCTTTGGGAAAGCACAAAACCTGGTTAAAATAAATAAATATAATAAAAACACATGATATCTGACCAACTCAAAAAGCATTTAAAATGTACCATCTGCTGCCTGGAATCTTGTTTGTTGTCTAACTCTTTCATGTATAGTCCCCAGAGACTGGAAACTATTTCCAGGCAACTTTAAACAACATGAACTGTGAGGAGCAGACAAAGCTCCCATGACAGCCGATAAGCACAAGCCTCTTTCAGCAAACATAAATCAGAGGGATATCTCAGATGACTCCCAGAGCTTTCAAATACTGCTAACCTAATCGTAAGTCAAAATAAAAGCCTCCTGTGATAAAGCATTAAAATATCAACTCAACTTACAGCATCCACTAACAGTCTCTCCTGTAGGTTTTTCACATTAAAAAAAGGGAAAACGTTGCAGATGTCAACACTGCCAGTGCAAAGCAAAGAATAAGCAAGAAATTAGTCTGAGATGAAGATTTCAGACTGGATTTAAATAAACAGTGAAATCACACAGGGATACAAAACACTTGAAACACTTACTGAAAAACACCAAAACCAAAAGTTAAAGTCTGCATGAAATTAAAATTTCAAATCTATTTTCTAAATGTATTTTATTGATATTATTGTGAACGATTCACCTGGGTCCGTGTAACGCTTCACAATTTCGTTTTCAGACCATACAATGCAAATGCAAAAATGAAAAATTGCAACCAGACGTTAATTTTTCTTGTTTTTGGGTTACATAATCAATGGATATTTGCCATTTTCTCCCTTTTTTCAATTTTACTTTTGCTAAATTATGACTTTAGAAATTATGGCTGCTCCCGATGGCCAGTCCGAGACTGCCTTATATTTAGCATCAGGCATAACATCATGTCCTAATATTGTGTTAGCCCCCCTTTTGCTGCCAAAACAGCCCTGACCCGTCGAGGCATGGACTCCACTAGACCCCTGAAGGTTTGCTGTGGTATCCTCCACCAAGATGTTAGCAGCAGATCCTTTAAGTTCTGTAAGTTGCGAGGTGGGGCCTCCATGGATCAGACTTGTTTGTTCAGCACATCCCACAGATGCTCGATTGGATTGAGATCTGGGGAATTTGGAGGCCAAGTCAACACCTCAAACTCGTTGTTGTGCTCCTCAAACCATTCCTGAACCATTTTTGCTTTGTGGCAGGGCGCATTATCCTGCTGAAAGAGGCCACAGCCACCAGGGAATACTGTTTCCATGAAAAGGGTGTACATGGTCTGCAACAATACTTAGGTAGGTGGTACGTGTCAAAGTAACATCCACATGGATGGCAGCATGGGCACCCTGACTGGTCTGTGGCTATGCAGCCCCATATGCAACAAACTGCGATGCACTGTGTATTCTGACACCTTTCTATCCGAACCAGCATTAACTTCTTGAGCAATTTGAGCTACAGTAGCTTTTTGAGCTACGGTCTGTTTGATCGGACCACATGGGTCAGCCTTCGCTCCCCACGTGCATCAATGAGCCTTGGCCGCCCATGACCCTGTCGTCGGTTCACTACTGTTCCTTCCTTCCACTTTTGATAGATACTGACCACTGCAGACCGGGAACACCCCACAAGAGCTGCAGTTTTGGAGATGCTCTGACCCAGTCGTCTAGTCATCATAATTTGGCCCCTTGTCAAACTCGCTTAAATCCTTACGCTTGACCATTTTTCCTGCTTCTAACACATCAACACATCACCGTTCACTTGCTGCCTAATATATCCCACCCACTAACAGGTGCCGTGATGAAGAGATAATCAGTGTTATTCACTTCACCTGTCAGTGGTCATAATGTTATGCCTGATCAGTGTATATTAATAATACAAATAATGGCACTTCGGGTGAAAAAGGTTGTCCTCTGTGTTCAGTGTTTTTAACTACTCCTCAACATGCATGCAATGTAAATAAAGCAGTTACATCAATGAAATGATAGCAGATAGCAGATAGCAGTGTCCACGGCACAAATTACACAAAAAAAAGGGGGGAAAATAGAAAATCGGTTAGATTTCTATTTTAAATGATTAGAAATGATTGTTTCTTAAGTCACACTTTAGAAAAAGTATCTATGAAATACACTTTTTTTTTTTTTTTAAATGAACGTCTGGTTTCAATTTTTAATTTTTGCATTTGCATTGTATGGTCTGAAAACTGAATTGTGAAGCGTTACACGGACCCACCTGCATCTACAGTGGGGAGAACAAGTATTTGATACACTGCCGATTTTGCAGGTTTGCCCACTTAAAAAGTATGTAGAAGTATGTAATTTTTATCATAGGTACTCTTCAACTGTGAGTGACGGAATCTAAAACAAAAATCCAGAAAATCACATTGTATGATTTTTAAGTAATTAATTTGCATTTGCTGCAGGAATTATGTATTTTGGTAGGCCAAAACCCAGAAATAAGTTAGCATTTTTGCACTTCCGGATCCATCGTCAAAGTCAATGGGATTTTGATTAAACGCCTGAAATAAAGTCTGTGGATAACACAAGCTCAAGATATTTTCATGATTTATTCTACAACATATAATACATCAGTAATACATTCTTGTGTTTTTTAAAAAGCGTTTTAGTTGTCTTGAAAACGCAAGTGGCTATGGGACTACAGAGGTTTAAAGTCATTTAAAGTCAAACCGACCACTAAAACTCATCTACACACTAGTTCACTTTTACAGCCTCATGTTTAGTGCTCTCGCAAACTATACTAACTCAAACTTTCAGGGAAAAAGTTTTTTTTATAAAGACTGAGTTGTCTGTGCTTTGTGCTTACGGGTTGTGACATTGACGTTTATGGCCATGTTTAGCTTTTTCTTCTGCCGACTGTATTTAGGCTTCAAAATTTATAAAAGTTGTGTTCTTTTGTGAAGATTATCATGAGGAACAAAACGAGAATGAATCATAAACTTTTGTTGGTCACAAAGCTTATATTCTGCAATAATTCAAATGCCAACTGAAAAATTTGCAGAGGGAACCTGGGTGAAGCTAACTTCTTGGTTACAAAAATATGTTGTCATTGTAGCACTCTACACAAAGCTGGTTGAGAATCAATGGGTTTATCTTTTAAGCAGTCATGTGAGGTTATTGTGGATTGCAAAATAAATACGCATTTCAAAGAAAGAAATGCTACCCATATATTTTGTTGTTAATGTCAAAGATGGTTTGTCCTTGCAAACTCCATGGTACTGTGGTGCAAACACTGAAGTGCAGCACTTCTTCTGTTATTTATATATTTACAGATTTCTCAATGTCATGTGAATAATTTTATATTGTTGATATTTGTTTACTATGTATTCCAGGTTTGATATGTTTGGTCTTGGGTGATCATTAGGGTGCCCTTTATTTTCCTAAAGCAAATCCAGATTTAGTGCATTTTAACCCACTTGCACTAATAGCCTTAGGTCAACGCTGGTTAGTACATGTCATGTGACATGTTACAGTTTCTAACTAAACTGACCTGCAACTATCTACGTCACATTACCAGTTTGTTATTTGAGACAGAATACTTACTGAAAGGTCAAAATAATAGTCGTAATAAGCGGTAGTGTGCTTGTCAAAGACTTGCTGTAAGTACAGTACACCACGGTCAACGACTTTACAAGGAATTATAAACTTGGATTGCAGTGCTTATAAAACAGCTATATAAAATACCAGAAACCAAAACATACTGTCATAATAAAAGTTTCACAGCATTATCTATAATGTAAATCGACGTTAGCTAGCCTCAGCTAACCGTACCTTCTGTCAGCCCCTTATAACTCCGATCCTTCGCCCTCAGAAAGACACTTTCGTCCCCTGCCATTGAAACGTAGTGTATGCGTAGCGTATGACAATAAAATGTTCAATCTGGATTTCCTACGATGACGTTTCGTTTTTCTGTTTGGTAACAAAATGAGGGCGTTTGGTGCTAAACCTGAGAGAAGCATTGGTTACTTAATAACAGTGCGTTCGTTCTCGACTCGATGCGTTCAGGGATGTATTAGCAATGCCTGAGAATGTTCGGACTCCAGAAAACCACCGCCTGATTAGATTAGAACTGAATCGAAGATCAGCTCTCTAATACTCAATCTGGATATATGTTCAGCTTTACAAATTGTATGACAACGACACTACTTATAATATGCACAGTACTACTAATATGATACAACTTTTAAATAAACAAACCGCAAATAAATAACTTAAAAGTTTAGGGTACATTTTAAAAAAAATCTTTTAAATTAAAGTGGTTTATTTATAAGTATCCTTTGTAATTCTTCACAATATGCCTATAACTCGGTGGAATTTTAAATCAGATCAAAGTTTGAAATAAATGTGAGATTCGATGATGACACGTGTTCTGGTTGCATTAGATAGCAGTGTCTAATTCATGTAGGCCTATAGGCTATTTTTTTTTCCATACACCAACACAATCGATGTATGTATCTATCTACATATGGAGCACACTGTTAATGCAAACAGGTTTACATCTGGTATCTTAAAATAGGTTACATGTGGTAGGCCTATCTCTATAATCAGGAGCATGTTGCATATTCATAAAGTAAACAATATGCTTGGAGGCCTATGTCATTAATATAAAAAGTTGACTTGTTTCTCACATCATTCTATTAGGAAATGAATTGCTATAGGTACTCTGGTTAATATTCTACCAAATTTAACTTTTGTCATCCAACTCTGAATGACCTGAAATGCAAAAACGTTTGGAGCAGCTCTTCCAATGAAAGTGGATGGGGATCAGGGGCTAAATAAATAAAAATTATAATTAAAAAAGTAATAATAATACAAACCCGATTCCAAAAAAGTTGGGACACTGTACAAATTGTGAATAAAAAAGTAATGCAATAATTTACAAATCTCATAAACTTATATTTTATTCACAATAGAATATAGATAACATATCAAATGTTGAAAGTGAGACATTTTGAAATGTCATGCCAAATATTGGCTCATTTTGGATTTCATGAGAGCTACACATTCCAAAAAAGTTGGGACAGGTAGCAATAAAAGGCCGGAAAAGTTAAATGTACATATAAGGAACAGCTGGAGGACCAATTTGCAACTTATTAGGTCAATTGGCAACATGATTGGGTATAAAAAGAGCCTCTCAGAGTGGCAGTGTCTCTCAGAAGTCAAGATGGGCAGAGGATCACCAATTCCCCCAATGCTGCAGAGAAAAATAGTGGAGCAATATCAGAAAGGAGTTTCTCAGAGAAAAATTGCAAAGAGTTTGGAGTTATCATCATCTACAGTGCATAATATCATCCAAAGATTCAGAGAATCTGGAACAATCTCTGTGCGTAAGGGTCGAGGCCGGAAAACCATACTGGATGCCCGTGATCTTTGGGCCCTTAGACGGCACTGCATCACATACAGGAATGCTACTGTAATGGAAATCACAACATGGGCTCAGGAAAACTTCCAGAAAACATTGTCGGTGAACACAATCCACCGTGCCATTCGCCGTTGCCGGCTAAAACTCTATAGGTCAAAAAAGAAGCCATATCTAAACATGATCCAGAAGCGCAGGCGTTTTCTCAGGGCCAAGGCTCATTTAAAATGGACTGTGGCAAAGTGGAAAACTGTTCTGTGGTCAGACGAATCAAAATTTGAAGTTCTTTTTGGAAAACTGGGACGCCATGTCATCCGGACTAAAGAGGACAAGGACAACCCAAGTTGTCATCAGCGCTCAGTTCAGAAGCCTGCATCTCTGATGGTATGGGGTTGCATGAGTGCGTGTGGCATGGGCAGCTTACACATCTGGAAAGGCACCATCAATGCTGAAAGGTATATCCAAGTTCTAGAACAACATATGCTCCCATCCAGACGTCGTCTCTTTCAGGGAAGACCTTGCGTTTTCCAACATGACAATGCCAGACCACATACTGCATCAATTACAACATCATGGCTGCGTAGAAGGATCCGGGTACTGAAATGGCCAGCCTGCAGTCCAGATCTTTCACCCATAGAAAACATTTGGCGCATCATAAAGAGGAAGATGCGACAAAGAAGACCTAAGACAGTTGAGCAACTAGAAGCCTGTATTAGACAAGAATGGGACAACATTCCTATTCCTAAACTTGAGCAACTTGTCTCCTCAGTCCCCAGATGTTTGCAGACTGTTATAAAAAGAAGAGGGGATGCCACACAGTGGTAAACATGGCCTTGTCCCAACTTTTTTGAGATGTTGATGCCATGAAATTTAAAATCAACTTATTTTTCCCTTAAAATGATACATTTTCTCAGTTTAAACATTTGATATGTCATCTATGTTGTGTTCTGAATAAAATATTGAAATTTGAAACTTCCACATCATTGCATTCTGTTTTTATTCACAATTTGTACAGTGTCCCAACTTTTTTTGGAATCGGGTTTGTAGGCCTACACACCGAAAAACCGTAATAGGCTATCTGCAAAATCTGTTATAAATAGACAATCCATTTTGCCTTACAGGTTTGGAGGGATCGCTCTCAATTATACCAATGAAATAATTTTATATGTTGTAAAAGGTTATAAAATAAGCCCTTATTACTTAAAGGGATAGTTCACCCAAAAAATAAAATGTTGTCATTTACTCACCCTCAACTTGTTCCAAACCTATATGAATTTATTCTTCTGCTGAACACAAAAGAAGATATTTTGAAGAATGTCGGTAAACGGTTGATGGACCCCATTGACTTTCATAGTATTTTTTTTCTATACCATAGAAGTCAATGGGGCCCATCAACTGTTTGGTATACCGACAAACATTCTTCAAAATGTTTTCTTTTGTGTTCAGCAGAAGAAAGATACTCGTACAGGTTTGGAACAACTTGAGGGTCATTAAGTAATGACAGAATTTTCATTTTTGGGTGAACTATCCCTTTAAGTTTTTCATAATGACAGGCTACTTATAATAATCTATTGGGATAGGCCTACTTTTACTTTAACGAACCAAGTATCCTTTCGCTGATGTCCAAAAGCATGAAGTAGCCTGTCTCGTCTCACCTCACCAACCTTTTTGTTCACTGAACGAGCAGAAATGAATTACTAGTAGACTATCATGCACACTTAAATGAGATGATATACGATAGAGGCACTGTGGAGACGCATCTCGCAAAGAGGTTGCGCAGACCCACGCATTGCTTAAAGAAACCACAAACCATTAGGATTTAAATGGTCTTTTCTCATATGCATAGACAAGTTGCACGTAATGGAATTGGTTTGCGAACTTCATGGGCTACTTATGTTGTGATTTTTTTGTATTTTCTTTTTAAGGCTGGAGTTATTTTACGCACCTGAAAAGAAAGTATAATCGTTTACAAGATGCATATAGTAACATCAGACGGCGACTTTTCACTGTGAATCTTTACTACAAGAACACTTTTTCTTGTCCAATCCCTCCCATGTCTCCTCCTTCCCTTACGCGCTGTCTCTCCCACTCTCAGCGCGCGCGCTCCACAGTTCTGCCTCAGCTCTCCTGTCATCATCACAAACAAAGACAGCCTTCAGGGTAGTTGGCGCAGTGCTTTCATGGGAGCTAAAAGTACTTGAGAATCAGCAGAACCATTGATATTGAGATCAACATTTGTCAGAGTGGACTTTAGTAAAATCTGCTGTCTAAATTTACATCTTTGAAAATGCAAACCTCTCCGAATGGCTCTGTTCACTCGTGTGGATTTATGCCCTGCTGTCAGTGGTAGTACCAAGTCGTTTCTCTGTCTCAATTTGTTCTTCCAAGGAAGCCTCCAGGAGACTACAGGATGAAATGGACAGTCTTGCTGTTAGAATACTTCTTTGTGAAAGTTCTGGTGCTGCTGTGCAGCGCGGACGGTGAAGCTCAGCAGCAGCAGCTCGAGGGCTTTATAATGCTCTCAGGATCCAATGGGTCCCGGGATGAGGAGAGCATTTCTGAACCTCCACATACTGAGGACAAATGTCGGGGTTACTATGATGTAATGGGACAGTGGGACCCGCCGTTCGTTTGCCAAACAGGCAATTATTTGTATTGTTGCGGCACTTGTGGCTTCCGATTTTGCTGCGCTTATAAAAACTCTCGATTGGATCAGAGCACATGTAAAAATTACGACACACCAGTATGGTTAACAGGACAGCCACCCTATAAGAAAACCCTAGACCCTAGACACGATCCAACCAAGGATAAAACAAACTTGATTGTATATATAATATGTGGAGTAGTGGCAATCATGGCACTGGTCGGGATATTTACCAAACTTGGACTAGAAAAGGCTCACAGACCTCACAGAGAGAGCATGTCTCGGTAAGTAACTGACAGTTTTTGAACGCAAGAACGCTCCAGTGTGAGTGATTGTTAGGGCTCACATGCCACACATGGTGCGTTCAAAAACAACTAGATAAACATTTTTGGCCTTAATTTATATTTATTTTGGCCATAATTTAGATGGGATAGTTTACAGAAAGCAAAGTGGGAGAAAGAGGGAAAGCGCTCATAGAGTGAAAAAATAGCATCGCAACAGTCAAAGATATCGGTCTGATGCATGTGTGTACACTGGCCAACAATTAAAAGCGAATAAAAACAGCAAAACGCACTCTGTGTGAATGGCGTCTTAGGCTGAAAATGGTTTACTCCATCCAATAATCTCCAGGCAAAGAATTTCCTCACTAACTCAATCTTTTGCAGCTTTTGAGCCAAAAATGTTGCTTGTCATAGCTCTGCATTTACTGTTGTGCCTATCCTGCCCATGCATATTCATGCCTAATTAGAGCAAAAACAATCCTTTGAATCTTCATTATGCTTTCTAAATTCATGGATTTTTTGTTATGCAAGCTCTCTTTTAAAAGGCTTTCTTGAATCACAGATCTCAAGAGATCCACGTGACAGCATGGTTAGCTTGCACATGTAAACCAAGAGAATATTACACCATATTGCATAACATCTGGTTGTCAGTTTTTGTACCCTTTGGTTACTCAGCTTGGATGGTGGAGGTGTAAATCTCTTGTTCCTACTGATATAGTGGGTCAAAACCTCTGATGAGAGCTGCACAGCCCACAGTGTGCAGGTTGCTGAAAGAGCGGCTCACAGTAAAACCTGTTCTCTTTGAATCAGCACTCTGGACAGCAGCAGCAATAGCACTGAATGAATAGATGTTAGTCTACCAACATTATATCCCTGTATGCCGTTCAGCTGTGCTCTGATATCTAAATAAAGACTGATTACACAATTCAATGGAATACTTAGCTAACAAATTGCTTGTTCTTCAACAGAGCTGTTGCGAGCGTCATGCAAGGCGCCCGTCAGGGTCAGCACGAGGAAGCCATCGGAATGCACACACAGCATTATGACACTGTGCAGGCGAGAGCAAACAACATGCGTAAGTTGATTGTAGGCTACTTCCTTTCTTTTCCCACGAGCTCAGCATAAACTATGCACTACATTTATGTTCCTGAAACAGTCTAAAAGCATGGCTTGAGTGCTCAATATACCTCTACGCAATATAATGCACTTGTGTACTGCATTACATATAAATGATACATATATAACACATATTAAGTATTCAAAGTTTTGCTTGTGGTGCAAAACTTTGTTGCCACTTTTTGATTTTCTTATTCTATGCTTAGCTTATATATATAAAGATAGATAGGTATAGATATGTGTAAGAGAAAAGGAGATGCTGAAAGCACAATGCAGTTGTGAAATAAGCCTATTTATTGTCACTACCGTGGGCTGCCGCTGCAGTTGTGTGCACGGTATTGTTTAACACCGGGATCAAATGAAAGGCTCCATCATAAATGTTCAAACTCTCAGTTGTTGTGATTTTGGAGTGATTACATCACCCACTCTGTGGTTATCTACTCCCTAAATATATCTGTGTTGAATAATACAAAATACAGTGAGAATATCAAACGCCCCCCTAAGAGGGATCCATTTTGGTTGACACTAAGGAAGTGAGTCAGTAGCTGGAGAAATTTCCCTTTCATCAAATTGCAAAGATAATGTCACTCTTTCTTCACTGTCATGCTTAGATATCTGCATAAAAAGTTTTTGAAAACTCAGATGGCTTTATTTTCTGACTAAGAGCAATAATATATAGAATATGTTAGAAAAAATGGTTCCAAGAAGGCACGATTTGTGGGATTTTTTTGTTTTTTAGCAGTAGCACAAACTTTTTTTGGTGCTAAATAAAACTCTTTTTATGGGTGCATAAAGAATCATGCTTTGAAAGTGATATATAGAACCTCAATGGTGCTGTAAAAGAGCCTTTCCATATGAGTCTGGAGGGTTTGCTTTATTTTTTATTTATTCACCTGCCCCGTATAGACTCTTAAATGGTTTTAAATAAGAAAAGATGCATTGAAAAATAAAAAGAAAACAATAACACAGTAAGAAGCATTTTTAGCAGTATGTGGAGGATGTTTCTTATTCACATGCAGACAGCCATTACATATGGAATATCATGAACCAGCTTTATTCATAGATTTTACCTTGAAATCACTATAATATTAATTCTGTCATTCAAAGAGTCGTTTTCACTCACATCTTATTCACAGATCATGATCATTATTCTTGCAGTACTGGCTTTTAATCCATAAACCTGAGTGTAATTATGTGGACTGCTTTTAACCTCTGACCCGAGCGTTTTAATATACCGTCCTCCAGGTTACTCCGTATGAGATAATGATTTGAACCGAAATCAAGAGAACAGACACCGTATAAGCAAGTAATTCCAGTGATTATGCAGAGAATTACTTGGACCTGAATATGAGAGATTTCTGAATTCTGAAGATCTTGCAATTAAAACAAAAAGATGTTTTAAAGCTTAAAGATACTTTAAAGATGTGGTTGTTTGAATTAATTATCAAAGAGTGTAGATAAGGCTAAGACTACTGATAAAAGTTTCTGATGCTTAATGCCAACAGACCCGTAACAGATTTTGTAACAAATCTTGCTTTTTGTGTCACAATAGAAGTTCATACACTCTTAAATGCCAGATATGAGACTGTTTCTTTCAACATGAGTCAACAGAAAGACTGGAAAGACTGCGTGTGCTGGAGGTTAAATTATGTTATTATTTTAATATGTAAAGCTAGATTAAAGACTGGATTCCCCCCTCATAACTCTAGATGTGTTATTGAGAATGTTTTAAAGATTTAAAGGCACAATATGTAAGATTTTTGGATTAAAATATCCAAAAACCATTAGAACAATGTTATATATTTTGACTTTGACTTGTGAACTTACATTATCCCAAATGTTTCCAAGAATGTTAAAATCCAGAGAAATAAGCGATATTAACCAGGACACAGACCATGTCCGTGCGTCGCCAATCAATGACATCATACCCGCATTACCCTCGATTTATTTTGTAGAAACCATGGAAACACCAAAGATTCTTCAATATATTGTGTGTTTTATTAGACAGGTGAGCAACTGTTTGGATACACACTCAAATAATATATCCAATATGATAAAACAGTGCTGCGTACACATGACCGGAAAAAGCGGAAGCAGTCGTCTGCGTCATAATAAAAGCTCTGCGAAATCCAGGCATCATCAAGCTACGCCTTTGTTTTGAATAAGCGACCTCTAGCAGTGAAAAATTACATATTGTGGCTTTAAGGGCTTTTAAGATGAAAATATGTTACACATTCCCAATTTATTTTCTTGTGGTAACTTACAGTAGATTCGCTCATGCACATATGGACTTTGAATTTTTTTTTTTTTTTAACATAAACTGATCCAGCACTATCTGTATTCTGGGCATTCTCATCTTTCATATTCCTCCTCTGAGAAGCTGACAATCCACATGCTCACCTACCGTGTGCTGAATGATCCCATCAAAGAAGTCTAGTTACCTCACTGAAAGTGCAAAATTACTAGACCTTTTTCCTAAAATGATCCAGGATTCTGGAGGGTATAGTACTGTGCTCCATTACCATCACAGCTTGGCATTACGAGAGTACCCGTGGTTTTAAGAAGAAAGAGAAAGAAAGAAGTATTGAATACAGAATGCTTGATTTTTTTTGGTCATTGCATGAAAAAATCAAGCCCAGTGTGATTTCAATTATTGTACAGTACAGGATGTTAAATTCTGCATGTCAGTGACCTGAATTGAGGAACAAAAGCATTTCCTCCCACCGTGTACTGAGCAACTGAACCTTGCAGACGTAGTGGAGCTTTTTTCCAGAGCCACAGCTCAAACTAATTACCTTAATGGGGTTTCCCAAAAGAAACAGCAGAAATCTATTACGCTGTATTTATTTCGAGCTATGTGCCAACGCAAACACCTGAATGAAGATCTGCTTACAAGTAAGCAGGTGCAGATGACACATCTGCATGTTCTGTATGGACTTAAAGGATAAGCGAGAAATAAATCCTGTCTGTTTTCCTTACCAAACTCACTATAATTTAGTGGAGAGAACAGAATGGATTTCTCACCTATTACATTCTTCATGCGTGTGATTATTCTTCCCGTTGGCACTACTTGCAATGAGTCCATTTACAGCGAATTGTTCTAGTTCATTGCTGTTCAAGCATGTCTTTGCACTAGTACTGGTACTTTGTACTGGATTCTCTCACTGCAAAAAAATCTGATGATTTGATGTCTAGAGTTAACATGATGTCATGTTAACTTTTAAGCCATCAAATCGATCTCTAACTTTTAACTTTACTCCCACTTCATTTTCATAAAAGCCAAAGACTAAAATCTAAAAATGACATCTTTTATATGACAGACAGGGCAAGTCTATTTATCATGAAATGATATGTGCTCTCTTTGAAATGCTATTATTAAATTTTGTTGTGTGAGAATGTCTTTAATATCCTTTAAAATGTTGCCACACACACCCTAGTGTATTAACAAAGCTAAAGTTTTCATTTGACAAGTGCAAGCTATTCTTGACACCAACAGAAATCATTCAAAAAATATTCATTTAAAACACATACACAGTCATTCTTTCTCTAATATTCTCTTAAATCTATGTACAATGTAACAGTAAGTCTTTCTGCATGTTACAATGTTACGCCAGTAAGTAGCGACAAGTGACTGTCTTCATAAAAGCCAAAGTATACTTAATTTTTGCATATGCATACAGTCGCGTAGACTTTCAAAGTATACTCCATTTGATAGTGTGTGCGAATGCAGGCGGTCAACACCATAGATATACATACATTAATGCCTCATTAGTGGCTGTTTCTATGGACCGCTATACGTTAGCCGTCTGCCATATTGGAACGGTCAAAGCCGGTCTGTGAACATTCAGAGCAAGTTGACTGAGCGCCTGCAAGACGTATGTATGAACATATCTGCAGTATACTTCAGCAGATGCTGAAACTAACACAATACAAGACGAAGGCGTCAGCTAACACGACATTGAAAAGTTGTCATAGTAAAAGTAAAAACATTAAAAAGTACCATAGTAAAAAACTGTAATATTGAGTTAATACATATAAAAACACAAACCAACACATTCTCCCCTGTGAAAGGTTATCACATTTCTTCAGGAATTGAAATCTCGTTGGTTTCACAACCAATGATTGTCGTATCATTGATTCTGTGAATGACGACATGTGACTGTTCCAAGATAGCGGGCGTGCCGACATGTCTGGAGCGGTCGAATGTGGAATCTACTGTACGTATACATATCTATGGTCGACATACGCACTCTAGAATGTTTCAACTTTGTCCAGTGTCTGCGCTATTTTTCTCCAGAAGTTATGACCGATAAAAATGTTTTTGTATTCTTTTAATTAATATGCGGCTATCTCATAACCCCCTCACAAGTGCTTGTCAATGCGGGCGTCTGTTGTTGTTGCAGTCTCCGGTATTCTGTTGTTGTTGTTCCGTCTCTTTAATATTTTTTTATCAGGTTAAATGTTGATTATTAGTCACTCAAACACCTTCATCTAAACCTTTCTACTTAACTCTTGGTCGCACACATCCGCCATGTTTGTTCATGTTTTATTCATGTTTCTAGCTCTGAACCAAATCCTCCTCCAAAGCGCAATGGGTTGTGGGCAATATTAGCTGTTAGAATGCGCACAGATCCACACTCCGTGGACTTTTGGCATACTCTTTTCAACATACTATGCTTTGGGACAGACTTATGCTTTTCTAATTATTTATTAGGATTGGGATTATCTAATTATTAGGATTGATAGTATGCACATTGGGACGCAGGGATACTTTGTGAGTCACTGAATCACTCAAGTGATTCGTTCAAAGTTCCTAATTCATTCAGCAATGAAACAGTTGAATGCCTTTATGAGTAAATCATTGAATTTAACTTATTCGTTCAAAAACACTCGCTGAAAGCTTAAAAATGCTGCTTTCGTAGGATGCATTCCAAGGTGGAAGGCATCAAAGCACGTCTGAATCCAATGTTAGCTTCACTTCACTCCTGTCTCCTGAGATCCTTCATCTTCATCCTTCATCTGATTGATTTTTGAAGGCAGCATAGATGAATCCTTCGCTGCCTTTGATATCCCACAATCCTATGTGTTCCATTCAGTGACAGTTGAGCTAGATAAAGAAAGATGGCTTCTGAAATTTGCGGTTGGTGGTCAGTTTATGTGTAAATGTATGTTTTTGACCAACGTTTTCCATAAATTTCTAGCAACAATTACTATTGTAGTAATTCAATATTTGCTTAGTTATTACCAAAGCTCTCTTTATTTTGCTGTAGATCATTACGCTGATACGCTGCCTCCAAAGTCTGTCCAAAATTATCCAGACACAGCCACTCATTCGTTCGGGAACAGAATACCACTACAATGTTGCTCAGAGACAGTGTTATTTTAGTATTATTTAAATACTTTAAAATATTGTTTTTATTAATATTTTAAATTAGCTTTAATTTTTATACTTTGTTTTAATTTGAGTTCAATTTTTTATATGTTTTTCTCATTTTTATTCATGTTTGTTTTAATTGTAGTTTTAGTACAACTTTAGTTTGTATTTATTTCCAGTTAATAATTTTAGTGCGTCATCTTAAACATATTTCAGTTATTTTCCAAGGCAACATTTATAATTTAAGTTTTTCATCTGTTATTTATATTTTATTTTAATTCAGCTTTAATGCAATTAACAAACATGTTTTGATAGTTTTAGTTAAAGTTAATAAACCTGCTCATAGACGACTGTTTGGATTTGAGTTGTCGGAACAAAAACAGACAAGATGATGAATTGTGCTATGCATGCAAAAATATCAGTCTTGTAAGCTAGTCCTGCTTTTATGACCATAAAATGTGAGACAAATCACAAATAGAGATTATAACTGCGGTAAGATCTTAATCTCTGGCATTTCTGGAGTGCTCATGTAATGCTTTCTGCAGTAATATGTCTTATTGTGCATTTTTTTCCAGTGGAAATACAATAAATTAACTGATAATATAAGTAAGCAATAAGATACTCGAGGCTAGTTCTGTATCGTGAATAAGTCACGGCTGAATGCCGTTGTTAAGCGCAACATGAAGCTTTTATAAAACGGTTACAAATATTATAAATATATGTATCAATGCAACTTTCATGAAGTAAAATCACAAAAAGACTTCCTTCCGCTGGAAAAAAATAGTCCCTGACCGTGAACAGCAACAGAAATTACATTATTACGCCATTAGATGGCGGCAAAGATCTTTATGAGTGAGTCAGTCAGTAGTGACGACTTTTATATTGAAAGGACTGAAATTTGTAGTGAACAGGAGCAAGACACAACTGACACAACTGTCAGGGCACTGGAAAAACCCCTAACTGTTAAAAGACAAGATATCGCAGCGGACATTCAAACGGATTTTTTATTATGAACATACAGTAGGACTGACCTGAAGGAAAATGCTATATCTAAATGCAGGTAATACAACATCACACACAATACTCTAATCTACATAATACAGTAAGCTTCAATGAACAATATTAATGAGGACAAACATATGTTTACGTTGCTAAGAGTGGTTGCTTAGGGTGTTGTGTAGTGATACACAGAACCATTGGGTGAAGCGGTCATCGCCTTGTTTTATCATGAATTAAACAGCTATTGACCAATCAGAATTAGGACTGGAAACTAACCATTTTATAATTAATAATATAAATTACAATTACAGTGTTAGCCATTTTCCTCCCTTTTCAGCAACCGTTTTCTTGCTTTCGCTGGACTGATGCGAGCATTGGCTATGTGTAAGAGGAGAGCGTGTGTACTCATTGCAACATATCCCCCAACACACACACATGAGGCACCATCCCATCCCATTTACTAGGCCATGGTTCACGCTCCTTGAGGCAAGCAGCATATTTCTGTTGGCTCAGCGACCGTAACCACCATTGCTGCCATGCTACAATGGCAGAAGCCCCCCACCGGGATTGCATTCAGGTCAGCATGGTCTCCCCATGCTCAGAGAACTCCACCAAGGAGAACTGGCTCTGATTTCACACCCAGAGGACAAGCTGGCAGGCTATTTCTTCCAGCACATTGGGGGAAGAGAGACATGTGGCCATCTGATGTGCGTCACTGAAATGGGGTTCGTACAGGTCTGTTACTTGATGCCAATGCTAATTTTACTTTGCATGCAGAACCCCGGTGCCCATTGTCACAAGGAAATACAATTTTTAATGCTCCAATCTTAATAAAATGACAAAAAAGTATAAATTAGGTTTAATTCTTGCAAAAGGAAAATTCATTCTATTGAAATGGCAGAACTCCTAAATGGTTTTATTATTAAAATGGAAAAAGTTAACTGAATCTTTGCCAGACTCACCCCGCCAGTCTGTAGAGTAAGGTCACATTAATGGAATTTTGTGGGCAAAAAACGCTCCATTGTCAATAGTGTAGTGATTTATGAAGCACAGCTCACACATAAGTCACTTTCAAATCCAACGGTTTTCTGTTGGTCAACACAGTGAATGCGTGGCCAACTTGAACCCATTGCAAAATCTGTGCAGGGAAATCTTTCCACTTCACGCAAAATTTCCAATCGCATGGATTTCTATTGAAACGACTGAGCAAAAATTCACTAAACAATGGTGAATGTGACCGTACCTTATTGTTGTTGCCAATGTCAGTTCCAGTCAAAACACATTTCACACTACTGGACTTGGATCGCAGACCTGCTAAGTATCTCTCAGGCATCAGCGCTTCCCTCAGACCGTGTCTTTGATAATTCAAACATAGCAATCGTGCACTATTTTGCCTTTGATTTTGGGTTTTTGTCAGCGATCTTCATTAACTGTCGGCGAGTGGAAAAACAGGGCTAAAATTGTGTAGTATGTGGTTGGCATAAGGTCTAAATGGAAAGCATTGCTCACAATACTACATTTTGGAATGATTCTAAATGTAACAGTAAATGTAGGTTGCTTCCTTTTTTGAGCTTTATATACTGTCTCATACGTAAATGGGTCAATGATGTGATGTTCATCTTTTATCCTATTTATTCATTTTTTAAATACACTAAAAATGAATTTCACACATACACCTCTTCTATGATCAGCATTTTTTTTTTTTGGTAGTGGGGGTGGTTTACTGCTTATTACAATTCAAAACTTTTGTCTGCAAAATCAAAGTCATGTGGCGCTACCAACATGCAGAAACATGCAGGCTGTAATATGTCATGTGGTGTGACTCCCCAAAAACTCCCCTAAAATCTGAACACTAGACATCATATACTTACCAACTTTGTAAATGGTTACAGAGAAAACTGGGCATCATATACTAAACGACTAAGGTTTACACACTACCAGACTTCATTCTGAACACACAAACATGCATGAATAATGAAAAACATTTTTGATCTCCTACTGATCAAAGATCGATTACACCACTAATCTATATAATCTCTATATAGATCAGTGGTTTACACTCATCTTCTTCTTCTACTTCTTCCAGTGTGCGTGCAGTTGAGTTCTGTTGACAACTATGCGTTGCTCAACATACATCACTTACTCCGTTGCTCTGATTGGTTGCAGGTCTATCCAATTGAGTGCAGAGGCATTTTCTTTCCTGGTTCGGTTGAAACACTCCCCATAATCACAGCCCAATGGAGCAGTATCAGACTCATATTCTGACTAGAATCTGAGTATGACGACGTCAGACTACATCAAATACTATGCGATTTTCTGTGAAATCTGTCAACCCCGACTGCCCACTATCCACTATATTTTGTGAACGCATTTACGGCTGTTGCCAGAAGCCATTGATTATAGTTTATGTAAATGTTTTAAATATGGATATTTTTCAAACAAAAACCCATCACTTCGTTTCAGAAGGCATTTATTAACTCACTGGAGTCGTATGGATTACTTTTATGATGGATGGATGCGCTTTTTGAAACTTTAAAACTTTATTATTGTTACAAACTGCCTGTTTTTGTTTCATTTTCATGAACCTTCTATTTGTTTTTATCAGTCACCTGTTTTTCTTTGTTCCAGTTTCCCGCTCCTTGTTTGTAACTAGGGTTTCTGATTAACGAGTCATCACCTGCTGGTCATTTGAGTTCAATTACCTTGTGTATTTAAGGGTACGTTTACACGAAAACGTTGTACTAAAAACGAAAAAGTTTTTTCTTTGAACAGATGATAACATTATCAAAATGATCATCGATTCGCGAAAACAACTAAAAAGCTGTATTATGCATGCCAGGACAGCCTTTAGCAATGGATCTTAATATTGATATACACCATTAATTCTGAAGAATAAATTGCTGTTTTTAGTTGAAAATGGTGTCATGTAAACGGCTCCTAAGTTCCTCCTTTTCATTTAGTTGGTGTCTGGTATTGTTTGTGTATCACACGCTGTTACGCTGCCTTCCTGCTACTGGATTACCCAAGTTTGGCTCACTTACCTGTTTGAACCTTTTTCATCATCTTCATCTGAACCAGATCGTGACAATTATAAAGCTTGGAAGAACCAGAATATTTTTTTAATATAACTCCAATTGTGTTTGGCTGAAAGAAGAAAGTCATATACACCTAGGATGGCTTGAGGGTGAGAAAATATTAGGAGAACTATTACTTTAAACTTTACAACACACGATTTCTTAAAAATGGCCTAAAAGTTTTTCAAAACCATATAACAACATGCACACAAGTAGTACATTTGTACTTGGCATGTGTGTTTAAAATTACATTTTTCCTTCTTTTTTTAAAGATTTTTCCTTTTCTTAACCTGGCGTGGGCATTCTTATTTGTTATCAACTTAAGTGTTTAGTATTGCAATAGATCTAAAACTCAATAAACAAGCAGTGTGCATCACACCAAGAGCCTAACAGTTACTTATCAGTTACTTAGTGTCTTATGAGCACCTCAAGAATTTGATTTGCTGATCCTGAAAGCTTCTGTCCAGGGCAGATTTAAAGAAGCAAAGACGCATGGACAGGAAGGAAAGCTGTCCGAATGCTATTGATCTACTCGCTGGTCAAGCAAAGCAGGGAAGCTGAAGAAAACCTTTTTTCTTTTTCACTTTACTGCACCATACCCATTGTCCATCTGCCCAGAAAAAAATTCAGTCCTGTTTCAAACTGATAGCTGCCACCATCTAAGACAGATAACACACACATGGAAGAAGTTGAAATGACACCAAAGAGAATTGAATTCCGCTGAATACGGGACATTTTTAATCAAAAACCAACATTGGCTGACAGCACAATGAGAGCAAGCACCATTGGAAGGGGTTTTCCCCAGTTAGCACCTATTGAATCACATCAATGTCAGACTGCCTTTGTCACCTATAGATGTCATTCATGTATGCATTAATTTGAATCATTCCTTGTGTCTCTCCTCTCCCTACATGACTGATCGTGTCTGTTGTCATGGTGGACACGCTCATGCTTGCACAAAACCACACAGCTCCCAATCATTAGATCAACACACCACAGCCCAAAAACGATGCATAATTCATTTCATGTAGCATGCAGCAGTGAGGAAAAATGACAGATTAATGTATTTGCTGCAGAACACTTAGCACCTTCAGACTGTTTATCATTTGACATGACAGATACAGGAATCATTTCCATCCTCTGTCTGTTCAACTTCAACTTTAAGTGGACAGCTAGATTTCTTTATCACAGTTCAGGCCCTGATGAATAATAAGCTCCCCAAAAGGGCGAAAGGAGATCCAAATGCGGCAAGATTAAGTTAGATTCAATTGAATGTGCTGTTTAATGCAGTGAACATGGATGAGTGCCACTCCATCAAACACCACAGTGAAATTGAGAATGTGTTTATGATTGAATTCTCCTTCATTAAATGCAATTCCAGACAGCAGGGGCAAGACCCAGGTTGGAATTTATAATGAGCAACAGAGACAGATTTGCAATGTTATTCTGATTTTATAGTGATGGCAAATTTCCCCCAAAGGCAATGACTGGCATTAATTGTAAAACAGGTGTTACGGTGGATGGATCTCATGATCGGCAGTTTGAATCAGTGCCGTTAATAGGTTCCTGTGTGTGTATGTGTGTGTGTGTGTGAGAGAGAGAGAGAGAGAGAGAGCGAGAGAGAGAGAGAGAGAGAGAGAGAGAGAGAGAGAGAGAGAGAGAGAGAGAGAGAGAGAGAGAGAGAGAGAGAGAGAGAGAGAGAGAGAGAAAGAGAGAAAGAGAGAGAGAGAGGCTCACAGCCGTCTCAGGAGCATAATAAGTTAAACAAAGATCATTATAGCTGCATTATTATGCATTCAATCAGTATAACTCAGCGGCTCTCAACTGGTTTCGCTTCAGGACCCAGATTTTAAATTGGGCATAGAGTGGCCACCCAGCACCAAAGTAATAAAACTGTGCATAAGTAAATACAAAATTTCCCTTCAAATCAATTAGTGTTCTGATGGATCTGACACTGGAGACTTAGAGTATTGACTGCTGAAAATTCAGCTTTGCCATCACAGGAATAAATAGCATTTTAAAATAGAAATCAGTTATTTTATTGATTTATTTTTTTATTATCAACAATACATAGCTGCTTATACAAAGTACGAGACCAATGACATACACTATATTGGCAAAAGTTTTGGGACGCCTGCCTTTACATGCACATGAGCTTTAATGACATCCCATTCTAAATCCGTAGGGTTTAAATATGGAGTTGGCCCACCCTTTGCAGCTATAACAGCTTCAACTCTTCTGGTTTGTGCACTGGTGCAAAGTTGGGAGCATGAAATTGTCCAAAATGTCTTGGTATGCTGAAGCATTAAGTGTTCTTTTCACTGGAACTAAGGGGCCAAGCCCAACCCCTGAAAAACAACCCCACACCATAATCCCCCCTCCACCAAACTTTACACTTGGCACAATGCATTCAGGCAAGTACCATTCTCCTGGCAACCGGCAATCTCAGACTCGTCCATCGGATTACCAGACAGAGAAGCGTGATTGGTCACTCCAGAGAACACGTCTCCACTGCTCTAGAGTCCAGTGGCGGCGTGCTTTACACCACTGCATCTGACGCTTTGCATTGCACTTGGTGATGTAAGGCTTGGATGCAGCTGCTCGGCCATGGAAACCCATTCCATGAAGCTCTCTACGCACTGTTCTTGAGCTAATCTGAAGGCCACAAGAAGTTTGGAGGTCTGTAGCTATTGACTCTGCAGAAAGTGGGTGACTTCTACGCACTGTGCGCCTCAGCATGCGCTGACCCCGCTCTGTGATTTTACGTGGCTGAGTTGCTGTTGTTCCCAATTGCTTCCACTTTGTTATAATACCACTAACAGTTGATCATGGAATATTTAGTAGTGAGGAAATTTCACGAATGGACTTATTGCACAGGTGGCAACCTATCACAGTACCCCACTTGAATTCACTGAGCTCCTGAGAGCGACCCATTCTTTCACAAATGTTTGTAGAAGCAGTCTGCATGCCTAGGTGCTTGATTTTATACACCTGTGGCCATGGAAGTGATTGGAACACCTAAATTCAATGATTTGGAGGGGTGTCCCAATACTTTTGACAACATAGTGTATATATACACACAAGTACAAAATAAAGGAGAGAGAGGAAAAAAATAAACAATAACAAAAAGGGAGAAAAAACTGCAAAATATATAGATGTATAGATATAGTAGTGCATACAGGTACAGTAATAAGTTTAAGCAATAGGTTAATCGAGTGTGATATAATAGTGAACATTATTATTGATTACATTTTTCTGGTGATGGATATAAACTCACTGAGTGATAAATAGATGGTAACACTTTATTTATGGTTCAATTCTCACTATTAACTAGTTGCTTATTAGCATGCATATTACTTGGATAGTGGCTTATAAAGCACATATCAATGCCTTATTCTGCATGACCTTATTCTACATTTCTAATCCTACCCAAACGCTACAAAAATTACCTTACTAATTTATAATAAGCAGTAAATTAGGAGTTTATTGAGGCAAAAGTCATAGTTAATAGTGAATATGCGTTCCCCATACTAACGTGTTACCAAATATTTATACTAAATACAAAATACTTATACCAAATACTGACATACTGGAAAGACAACAAAGAATTTAACAAATTTAAAGGCAGTAGAATTTAAATTATGATAACAAAAGTAATCGACACAAGCTGACAGGATATAAGTTATATAAAGGGGCACAAAATGTTCCTTATGAGTTTCTCATGGTTTATGACAAAGAGGAATCAGTTCTCCTATTTATTTAAGTATTGAAAAAGGGGGACCATTTGTTTGAATGAATCATTATTATGTGCAAATGCAGTTAATTGTTCCAAGTTTGAGTGTACTAATAGTAATTTGAGCCAATGATTTATTGAGAGTTCTGTCTTTCCAATTAAGAAAAATGTGTTTCTTTGCCACGGTCAGCGAGATAAAAAAAAATGGGTTGAGATTATTAGAAATCTGTAATGTAGACACGTCAGTTATTTTAAACAATAATAATATTTCACAATATTACTGTTTTGGGTGGCACGTTGGCTCAGTGGGTAGTAGTCCCGGCTGAGCCAGGAGGCCTTTCTGTGTAGAGTTTGCATGTTCACTCCGTGTCAGCGTGCGTTTCCTCTAGGTACTCCAGTTTTCCTCAGTCCAAAGACATGCAGGATAGGGAATTGGAAAAACAAAAACTGCCTATAGGTATGAGTGAGAGTGTGAATATATGTGTCTGGTGTGTGAGCCCTAGAGAGGATAACAGGCATGGAGAATGGATGAATATTACTGTTTTTACTGTATTTATGATCAAATAAATGCAGCCTTGGTGAGCATAAGGGACTTCTTTCAAAAAAATGTACCCCGAACTTATGAAAAGTAGTGTATAATAGGAAATCTAACAACACAAACAACAGCAGAAGTGTGATTTATCTGTGAACCCACAGTTGCCTAATATTGTCTTCGTCAATTGTTTTTCTTTACATAGGTTTTGTTCTTGTTTTTCAAGGATGAGAGAATGTTAGGCAACCTATTGGCATCTGTCTCATTTGGCTGCTGCTTTTACCAGATGACAAATTCATTTCCATCAAAATCTTGTGCCGAGTTTGATTGTATGCACAGCCTTTGATATTAGGAACAATAGATATATCAAGCATTTTCTTTTCCTTTTTAAAAGTATTTTTGCTGTCCTAACTATGCACAACTGTATAGGTTGTTGAATTAAATGTTGCTTTCAGAACAGACCTGCAATCAGGGTCGAGCCTCTGTCCACTATTGGTTAGGATATCCCCTAAGTTGTTGTGCTTGTTTCCTGTCCTACTTCTTTTTGAAAATACCAAAAGGGAATAAAGAATATCACAAGAAAATGAATGAGAGCATGAGAACATGCTGTGCTTTATCCAGTTTTTGGGTTGCGACCCACCAGTTAAGAACCACTGGTCTATCTAATCTCAGGAAAGTTAAAGTTAACATGAAGCAGAAGTTGTGATCGTCTTTTCTTCCCTATTGTGATGGATATCCAAGTGAAACGGCTTCTCAAAAATGTAGGGTGGGACTTGATTTTTGTCTTGAGTTTTGACTTGAGTTTTGTCCATCTGGAACTGATTGGATTGTTGTGGTTTACAATTGTTGTGATCCACATCATCAGAGAAGAGAAGAGATGTCATTGCAAGAGGGAGGAAGCAATATTCCATAAAAAAATAAGAATGGTCAGCTACCTGTTGTTTCCAATACAATGACACCATGGCATATCCACAAAATGGTTTTCTTTTATATATATTCAATTAACAGACGTTTTTTGTAAAGCTTAGATTATTCATAAGCTCCTCATCTCTTGAACTCTCATGTTCTCATGCTCTCCACTGGCAAAAGAGCTTCAAACTTTGCTCAAAGGGATATTGAGGTTCCATATGAGATTACCTTTCACAAGGATTTTTCACCCTTGGAAGTACGGCGTGCCTTGGCATGAGTTTTTTTAATTTAACGGCACGGGATCCATTGCCTTGCAGCACCGTTTCTCCAATACTGCTGCTGTCACCCTGTTTCATATCCTGGAATGATCCTTCTATTGGAAAATAATTTTGCATAGTCCCTCGCACACCCTTGGAGGACCCCGTTTTGAAAACCTCTGCACTAAACCAATGAAAGTTTTTTTTAACTAAAAAGTTTAAGAAAAGGTTTCATTTTAGGTTTCATTTCCTTTTCATTTAAATATCTGACATGCAGTTCTTTATTTCATGCTTATTCTGTTTTATATTACAGAATATTCACTGCTGAAGATCATGCTTTATCCATCACATTAAAATATTAATATTAATATTTCTCAGACACCTGAAGATAAAAGCCAAATGACTTAATTAACAATAGCCTTATATGACCTCACTGTCCAGATCCTCAGTCGTACACTCAACGTACAACAAAAGCCCCAAAACAATGGTGTCACAGAGAGGGCAATGAGTGCCTCACAGGCGATGATACTTGACATCTGGCAATCACTGTGCTTCCCTCTTCCTGCCATGGCTGCACTTTGCTAATGTCAAGAGCAAGTGGGAGACACGCAGAGAATAGTCCTCTCTGATTTGCAGAAGATATCACTTGCGAGCTCAGATGCCCTTCTGCCACTTCCATCCCAGAGGGATGTACAGCTCCAGAAATACCCTCTTGCATCTTTAATGAGAAACTGGAAAGGTATCTTATAGTCACATTGTTGACTTGTTCTCCGTCTATGTGCTTTGTGATAACCTTGACATATTTAACCTCAAAACACTCAGAGGAGTCTTGGGATTTTCAGGCAGATGCAATCGCAGTGGATGGTTAGAAGTGGATGACACAAAGATAAATAGTCGTAAATGTATTAATAGTAATAAATGGGGATATCAAACAGATGGCGTAGGTTTGATTGACAGACAGATGGTAAAGCAGATGCAAATACATTTTTCTCCACCTGCTAAAATCTCAAAATGATCTCTTTGTTGTAGTTTTTTTACTTTGGTCTAGCGATTTAAACAAGATCCTGGGGCGAAGTCACTGTTGCGTCACTTTTGCATCACTTATGATCAGTGTCATGGAAAGTTACTTTGAAAAGTAATGCATTACAATATTGCATAATGCCCTTAAAAAAAGTAACAAATTGCATTATTTGGTTACTTTTTATGGAAAGTAATGCTTTACATTACTTTTGCATTACTTTTTCTCATCTGAGCTGGGCTTGCTTGTTTGTTTTTTAATAGCAAAAAGAGTTATATTTTTGGCAAATGTAAAGGCCCTTTCACACCAAAAGTGCAAATGCAAAAGGAAATGCAAATTCACACCTGTACAGTAGAGGGCGCAGCTCAAACAAACCTTTCAGGCCCTATCATACATCCTATCATACATGTTTTTTGCTAGTTTCAGCCCGATGCATTTATCATTTTCTCGTCCAGCGCCTTGTTGTTTAAATAGCAAATGCACTCGTGCCCATCTGTTCGCCCATGGGCATGCTGGTCTGAAAACGAGGTGTGTTCAGGCGCATTGCTGGCGCGTTGCTATTTTGAGGCAACTGAAAACGACTGTGCCATTGACCAACAAAAACCTGGTCTAAAATCAATAGTGCAGTATTTTTTGTGTTATTTAAAGAGCGCGTTATAAATGTGCGCCTGCTTATTACACACACAGGGACGCACAACAGCACATAAACATTTTTAAATATTATATAAATATATAAGGTTCCCTCTCTGGAGAAGCGTTCAGTCTTTCTGCTCGCAAATTCCGCCATGTAAATAGCGAATCCGCCATAGTGCAAGCGCAACTGGCTTTTAAAGGGAATTGGAGATGAGATTCTGATTGGTTTGTTGCACGTTACACCCAAAACACACCCATGACTCATTAAGAGACTAGGTACAACCCTTTTGGACCATGTGGCTGGCGCGCTGACCGTTTTTTCCGTCGTTAAACTAGCAAAAGTGAATTTGGACACGCTCTAAGTGCACCTGCCCCATGCGCTTCAGACTATACGCTCAGATCGTTAAAATAGGGCCCCAAAAGTGCAAATGCAAAAGGAAATGCAAATTCACGCCTGTACAGTAGAGGGCGCAACTCAAACAAACCTTTCAGCTGTGCTGCCATTCTGGACTCTCAGCAATCAAAAAACAAAACAAACAAACAAAAAATGTTTATCTAAAGTCATTTTTGGTTATTATGGTTGAACTAGATCATCGAAGATCAGCAGCAAAGACAAGATTGCAAAGTGAGATTAAATACATAAAGCATATTTGTTTTATTTAACATATTTAATTATTGCAGGTTTGCATAATATTCTGAGTTTGCATTTCACTGTTTTTATTCATTTTGAGGAATACTGAATCTGTTTTTGTGCAAGTGAGATGAGTAAATTCATGCTCATATTTACACACAAATACACAAAAAATTATGTCAAAATATCCTCGTAAACACAGTCGGTTATGTCTTAAGTGAGCGTAAACAGTTGGGAAAGAAAACGCAAGTGTAACAATATATTGGATTCATGCATTTGGTCTTAAAGTGACAGCAGCCTAATAAACCTGTTGATGTCTGTGTTATTACTGTTAATCAAAGAACAAAAGAAAATCACACACTTTTGTAACTTTAATAAGGATTAATCTATATTTTATTTATAAAAAGGAAACTATGCAGTGTTATTTTACATTCGATTACAATTTCTAAACTTTGTTCAGTTATTGTGCTATAGCTAATTTGCTTATTTCTTGTTGTATTACTGACTGTATACTTGTTTTTTAATAATGTTTGAAATTTATATTAGTCTAGTTTATTAGTTAGTTGTTCTTTAGGCTGCTGATTTTTGTTCATGGTATTCAGCTGCAATGTTTTGCAAAAAGACACAGAATAAATATGTTTGATATCTAAATATATGACTTTTTCTTTTTTTTCCATATTGAAATCGAAACTGGGAATCAATAAGAATTGGAATTGATAAGCAGAATCTGAATTGGAACCGGAATTGTTCAAATTCAAACAATACCCAACCCTATTTGCAAGCACTTTTCTTTAACTAATCAAACTCAGAATTACACTTCTTTAGGTTATCTGTAAACAAAAACACAGGAAACAGAACAACACCTATTGTAAGACAAGATCTGACAAAGACTGAACAAAACATAGCTATAAATACACAGGGACACACTAGGAACTGAACAAGATGATTAACTAGACACATCAAAAACCATGGAAACCGATGAGGTGTTTCTCAATAGCAAGTATGAAAAGTTGGATTTGTGTCCTTGGTAGTTCTTGGTAAGTTCGACTCAGGAGAAAGAACTCCCGAGGGTACAGCGGTGTTCTTAATAACGTCACTCAGTTCGCTCTAGCTACTCCGGTTATCTGTATGTATATTTACATATATTTCAGATTCAGAACGATGATCAAAACACAGATGGAGTAGATCGAGTCCATCAACACCCCCAAAGCTTGCACAGTCCTATAGCTCGTCCTGGGTCAACATTTCATTCAGTATAACATTAGGCAGTTTTGATTTATATGCTGTTTAATGGTGATGATCACGTTATTTTACATATGCATATGATTACATATGCCTTTGCTTGTATCTGCATCTTCCTGGCATGTGTTTGATCAGGAGATTCAGTAATCTTTCAGAAGATGTGTAATAGGCCCCCCTACCGTATAACAGTGAAAACACGGAAAGCCGGAAAATTCTGTCAATGGTGGGGAAAGGAAAGAGTTAATAGCCACACAAATGTGGTTCAGGCGATGTGTACATTGATTATCTTCACTGCAAGTATGTAAAACACAACCCTGCCTCTTTTCCTTTTCCTTTTAAAAACATAAAATTGAACTACGAACAGTGCAAAACCAACTCAAAGTCCAACTAATGCAACACTAATGATAGATAGATAGATAGATAGATAGATAGATAGATAGATAGATAGATAGATAGATAGATAGATAGATAGATAGATTTTAGTTATACTTTAGTCTAATGTTTTTTAAACATTACTATTTACACTCCTTTAATGTTTTCTCTAACTTTCACATAACAAAAAAAAACAAAACAAAAAAAAACGTTTTTAAAACATTTAAAAAACTGGACGTTTTGAACATTCTGAGAACATTCAGAAATAACGTTTTCATAATTTAATGGGAAGTTAGCAACACATTCTTAGAGCATATTTTTGTAAGCTGGGTCTTTATCGCTGCACACACAAACTTCAAATCAAAGGTGAAAGGGCATTAAAGTCCATCAATCATACGTCTAACAATGACTGATGGATCTCTCAAATCAAAGTGGTGACATTTTACGAATCAGCAGCTGCAGTGAATATGACGCATTTGCTGTCCCATTCAGTTGATGGCTATCCTCTTGATTCAAGTGTTTCCTGGAGAGCAGAGCAATTTTGACTTTTCTCATCAGAAATTGTGTAGTAGAAGCTGTCAAATGAAAGTGTAATCATTTTTCTTAATATCCAGACATCTATTATAATAGCACAGCACTGTCCAGCAGTGTAAAGCAGTGTTTATCTGCTGTTTTAGACACACAGGAGGCTGCTGACCCAGATACATGAAGGAAAACACCCATGCATAACTTAAGGTGTTACATCTAATAAAAGCCTCTTTTTCAGGCCAATAATGTATTAACTAGGGTGCTGGAACGAGACAGGGTGACATGACAGAGGCCCGCGCTGTTCTGCAAACCCTTGCATTCTTTCGAAAAAGACGGTGCTTTTCAAGGGGATTTAGTTAGCTGAATGATATTTTGGTGGTTCTTTATGTGACTCAGTGGAGCATTTCGACTATCAGTGGTGTTCAGCTGGTGCCTGGATCTTTCCTTACATAATACGAGTAGTCGTATTTTAAACCTCTAATAGATTACCTTCAGAACCTTTGTCCATTACCTGTATTTAAAAACTAAATCCAATGTTGTTTTACTCATAGCACAAAATGATCAATTGGCTGCTTTTAATCTAGACAGATGTTTATGGAGGCATATATATTTATTTATGTTCCTCAGAGATTAGCTTGTCATGGAAGGGTTAGGTTTCACTTTTTTCAGATTCATTTTGATTTATTTATCTATTTAAATGGATCTGAATTATTTTCATAGAATAAAAATGGAATTCTAATTCCCACTTTCTAATGATTCCACTAATGCTAAGTTGTGCTTACATTTTGCTGTTTAATTCTATCAGTTATATCAGTAAGACTGCAGTTAGGTCCTACAATAAGGAGCATCGGTTAGAATGGCTTGAATATGATAAACAAATAGCATCATTTTCCAACAAAAGTGTATTTATTAATTTATAACTGGGTCACTGTATTATTAATTAATTTATATTTGAGTTACATCATATTTTTAATTTTACAAATCCAACAGTTGTTCTAACTAACACTTTTTAGTTAACTGTACTTAATGTCTTAACTTAATTGTAAAAATCTAGTAATCTGTACTATTCACATACTATGCCTTGTTTACTCAGAAAACCCAAGTTAAGATTAATTGATTGGTTTGAGTGCCATTTTGTCAATCAATCAAAAAAACAAAACAAAAAAAAATGGGGCAATTCTTAATAGACTTTTCACTAATTTCCTCCAATTTTGCAGTTATCTTTGTCTAGTTGCATTCACTCATTTCCCAAAGTCATCTTGAATGTTGAATTGTCAATACAACTGAAAAATTTGAGAGACCATCACATAAGCTGACTTCATAAATTGATGTTGATTTTCCTAAAATGTTTTTGTTTGAACTCACCATTATGGTGATCAGTGTTCCCTTTGGTTGGACACTTGCAACTTCATTTATATTATTGTAATTCTCTTTCTACTGATGCAGCGATGCAACAAGAAATCACAGTTTTTTTGTTTTGAAAAGAAGGAAAGTAATAAATTGCTTTTAAAAGGTGACCTATAGCTTCTAATGATACAATAACTCTATATTTGTGACAATATCTTGCAATTGACCATGCTTAGTCACACAAAGACTTCCAACATTCAGCATGCAAAACACAACAATGGTAATTAAATTAAATGTTATTTATTATTTACTCTTTTTTAGTTAATAAAACTCTTGTGTAAGTGAACTATACTAACTAAGCATTTGTCAGTACAACATATTATTCCTATTTCACTTTACTTTGTTTTTCTAAGGCAATCGGTTTGCATGCTTTTTTTTAAGTAAGTCTAACTAATTCGATTTTACAGTGAGAGAAAGATAGCTGCAGAAGGGGAGGAAATGGGTGAAAAGTCTGAAGAATTGCTCCGCCTCAAAAACTTTTTTTTTTGCTTGACAAAATGGCACTCAAACCAATCAATTAACTTGGGGTTTCTGAGTAGCCAAGATATAATATGTGAATAGTATGGATTACTCGATTTTTTACAATTAAATTAAGTAAAGCTAACTAAAAAGTGTTCGTTAGAACAACTGTTGGATTTTCCAGTGTATAAAAAAACCCTTATATATATTTTCATCAGAGTGTCTATTTAAACCAAGTGCAAATAGCCCACCCTGTTTGCGGAGACTATTTACACTAACTCCTCTTACACTAACATAAAGAGTAAGGTGTGGCGTCAGCTTTTAACGTGACCGACCCGAGTTCGAATCTGCCTTTTTCCAATCTCATTCCCATCACATATCAGCTCAAAGAGGTGATTTTTTTTATATACAAATATTCAAAAATATTAAAAAAGTGGAAATAACGGGTGTTTAATAGTGGGAATAAAGTGTTTATCAGGTAGGGTTAGGGGTAGGTGTAAGGGAGGGCTTTAGGGACAAGGGCAATTAATGTCCCAATAAGACGGCATCCATTTATGTTTTTAATAAATATAATCATATACACTGAATATGTTGTTATTATTGCATACTGTTTTATAATATACTATCTATATAGTATAACTGCCACTATTTGCACAAAGTATAAATAGCATCTAACTACACTTAGTGCAAAGAAAATACTGCTATTTTTACTTAGTGTAAATCTTAATGTTATTGAGTTATTCTTCATATTTGTGGTGGGTTTGCAAAATCTGAACTAAAAAAATCTTATCATTGAATCCTGTATACATTATTTTCACAATCAGATTTCCACATGCTCTTCTCATTTTGAGTGCCTGGCGGTTTCTCATTTTTAATTCACACTCTTTCTCATATCAGCTCAGTGGATCTGAAATATATCGTGCTTCATCTTTTGTCTGACTTTCAGGCAGTTTGAAATGCAACAATACTCTGACATTTGTAGGTTGTTGGTAATGACTCTGTGTGGATTTCTGTAGCACTCTCTCATGAGAGGCAGCATCCTGCATGTCTAATGAGCACTAGTGAACAAATAAACATATGGAGTGGATAATGAGGACATCAGTGTTTATAACACCAAGCAGTCCAACCTCACACTCTCAAAGAGTTGGCACATTTATGAATGTTTAACATGGTTTACACTGTATATTTTATGGTTTACCCTTTGTGTAATAACAGATCTCTTTTTATCAGCACTGACCCATTTGATCATGTTAGTTAGGAGTATGGACATCTCCCTTAGACCTCCAGTCATGGTCATGTGGAGTAGTATACATTCTATATATTGAAGAGGAGAAAAATAATGTGTAATTAATTATACATTATCTGTCTCCTCTTGTCATGTGTCATACAGTGTGGAGTAGCTGTGCACAAAACGCAACACTAAAAACAAACCTTTATGTTCAAGTGCACTTTGACCTAATTTTTAAGGGAAGAAAACGTTCTGCCACTCTCAGGCCAGCCCATTTAAAGCACAATAGCAGATCCTGATAGAAGCAAACAGCTTTCATACACACACTCTGCTTCTCTATCGCTCATCTGCAGCAGTTTCACGGGATTGTGCTCTCTCCTCACATTTGAATTGTGATCTAACTTTTTCAGAGCAGCTTATACTTCTATCCTGCTGCTGCTATCTGTCTGTTTGAATGGGTGTTGTTAATAGCGCCAAATAGTACTGGTTAAGTAAATGAAGTCAGTAAAATCACAAAATAAATGTAATCAAATATGTTAAAGAGTAGTTGTGGTTGTAAGTTTAGATATACCTTGAAAACTCAGCAAAATGTTAATCATTTTAAGAGGGATCATAAAAAATGCATGTTGTTTTTCAATTAGTAAACAATTGCCAGAAATTTACAGGATTAAAGAGTATTATTTTACAATAAATTACTGTAGTCAGACATTTACTGTAAAATCAATGAATGCTGGGTCATTTTCTTACAAATGTTTGTGAATCAACAGCAGAATGATGTGACCACAGTAATTTGCTGCTCTTGTTTTACTGTGAATTCACATTATAAAGTTATAAAGTCTTTAAATGGCATACACTGTAAGAAATTGAATTGTTTACCACTGTAATTGTGTATACTGTAATTGGTGATTAGTGTTCCATTTGCTTGGGATTTTGGACCTTGTACTGTACAGGTACGTGGATCAGGCATAACATTATGACCACTGACAGGTGAAGTGAATAACACTGATCATCTCGTCATCACAGCACCTGTTAGTGGGTGGGATATATTAGGCAGCAAGTGAACATTTTGTCCTCAAAGTTGATGTGTTAGAAGCAGGAAAAATGGGCAAAAGTAAGGATTTGAGCGAGTTTGACAAGGGCCAAATTGTGATGGCTGGACGACTGGGTCAGAGCATCTCCAAAACTGCAGCTCTTGTGGGGTGTTCCCAGTCTGCAGTGGTCACTATCAAAAGTAGTCCAAGGAAGGAACAGTGGTGAACCGGCGACAGGGTCATGGGCGGCCAAGGCTCATTGATGCACGTGGGGAGCGAATAAGTTAATGCTGGTTCTGATAGAAAGGTGTCAGAATACACAGTGCATCGCAGTTTGTTGCGTATGGAGCTGCATAGCTGCAGACCAGTCAGGGTGCCCATGCTGACCCCTGTCCATCTCTGAAAGCATCAAAAGTGGGCACGTGAGTATCAGGACCACGGAGCAATGGAAGAAGGTGTTCTGGTCTGATGAATCATGTTTTAGAACATAGAACATTATCAATTTTAGAACATAGAACATTATCCAAGTCTATTATTTAAATCAGTTAATTGATTGTTAGTCTGCATTAACTAGGTCTGCAGGAACAGGGAACACTTCCCATAACACCTGATGTACTTGTTACATCATAAAAAGAATAGCATCTACGCTAATGTTAGTCTCTCTGTTTATCCCGAGGTTTACTGTAGTCTGCCGTATCCAGATCAGATGGTGGACCTGCGCCTAGACATGACCACAACGAAGCCCTGAGGTGTCGGCAGAGCCCTCTCCCCTGTGAAGGCCTCTTTCCCTTCCCTTCCCCTCTGTACAGATAAAAACACATATACACACATACGTATTCAAACGCGCTTGCCTATAGGCTGAACACGTAATGCTTGCGTACATACCGTCGCCGTTTTCACTAATTCGCCTTTTTTGGGGTTTGCTTGGGGGATGAAACTATTTCAAACCTATTTCATGGTTTGCTTTCTCAGGCCACCAAGTGCTTTTGCCGTGCGGATGGGGGTCCGGAATGCCTTGGGGGTTTTCTGTTTTAGTTGAGGATGGTGTTGTTTAAGTGGCGCCAAATTAAATAACTAATCAGTTTTTACAGCATAAATAAATCAATCAAAAACTTACTTTAGCTTTTCTTCTAAAACAAAATTAATTTCCTATTATCACTGTAAAGCTGCTTTGAAGCAATCTGTGTTGTAAAAAGCGCTATATAAATGAAGGTAACGTTTTCTTTTACATCACGTGGATGGCCGGGTGTGTGTGGGTTGCTTACCTGGTGAACACATGGCACCAGGATGCACTATGGGAAGAAGGCAAGCCGGCGGAGGCAGTGTGATGCTTTGGGCAATGTTCTGCTAGGAAACCTTGGGTTCTGCCATCCATGTGGATGTTACTTTGACACATACCACCCACTTAAGCATTGTTGCAGACCATGTACACCCTTTCATGGAAACGGTGTTCCCTGATGGCTGTGGCCTCTTTCAGCAGGATAGTGCGCCCTGCCACAAAGCAAAAATGGTTCAGGAATGGTTTGAGGAGCACTGCAATAAGTTTGAGGTGTTGACTTGGCCTCCAAATTCCCCAGATCTCAATCCAATCGCGCATCTGTGGGATGTGCTGAACAAACAAGTCCGATCCATGGAGGCCCCACCACGCAACTTACAGGATTTAAAGGATCTGCTGCTAACATCTTGGTGCCCGACACTACAGCACACTTTCAGGGGTCTAGTGGAGTCCATGCCTCGACGGGTCAGGGCTGTTTTGGCAGCAAAAGGGGGACCAACATAATATTAGTCATAATGTCATAATGTTATGCCTGATTGGTGAATATTCATATTCACATTTCTGATCTAGCCAGGTCAGATTTGTGACAAATGAAAACATTTGTTAAAATGATGACGAGCTAGAATATAAAATGAGCTAATTGGCTGATTTTAAGTTAGTCAAACTATTCTTATAATGAATATGAAGATTTTATTTTAGCATTATTTAAGCATGAAGATTTACCAATAACCAATAATATATACCAATAATACATTTTAAATTCATAACTGTTTGTATATATATTAGTGCTGTCAATCGATTAAAAATGTTTACTAAATAATCGCACATTTTTCCTGTAATTAATCATGATTAATTGCATTGGAGTTTTTAATATTTTTATATTGCAATAATTTCACAGTTACTCTCCAAATTAATGAAGAAACAACTTAAAGACAGTATATTTTAAATATTTGTTGTAATGGCATCTTTTTATGAATGAAGGCCAGTACCACTGATACTAATACTGGTACTGATGTCTATATGAAATAAATCTATAAAGCAATCTCACCGTATAAACCCATTATAATAAATGTCATATTTAGCTGTGGCCTTCCTACCTGTTAGACATATACAGAAATTGAATAAAGTTATCAAACACCTTTCTTAACTGCATAAATTATAAATTAAATATAGATTAATCCTTATTAAAGCTACAATTTTTGATTGACATTACTGACAGACATCACAGCAACTGGTTTTTTAGGCTGCTGTCACTTTAAGATCTGCCGCTGCTGAACATGACGCGGATCTGACTCGCATCTCATTTTCTTACTTTTTTCTCACATTTTCTCAACTCTTTAAGTTCATTTAAGACGTTATTTAACTCATTTAAGATGGCTCTTATGAGAATACTCAACAAAACTGCAATTTTGGCATAATTCTGTGTGTTATTGTTTGTTCAAGTGCGAAAGAGAACTCGATTCTGGTGCGCTGTCTGTGCGCACGATACTGGTGCGCGTCTTTCTGTGTGTTGTGTGTGTGTCAGGACATGCACAGGAAGTGCGTTCTCTTTTGTCTTGTCGCGCTTAAAGGGTTTAAAAGCATTTGCATGAATAAGAGCGTGATCATATAATGTAACGCTAGCCAAAGGATGATAGAAAAATGGATGTTGCATTAATTGTGTTAAATATTTTTAATGTGTTAAACTGAAAAAAATAATCCCATACGTTAACGTGTTAATTTTGACAGCGCTAATACACACACACATATACACACACACACACACACACACACACACACTCATGTCTGGTTCACTATCTTTGTGGGGACTCTCCATAGATGTAATTGTTTTTATACTGTACAAACTGTATATTATGTCCCCTTACACTAACCCTACCCCTAAACCTATCCATCACACAAAACGTTCTGCACTTTTACATTACAACATAAAAACTCATTCTGTATGATTTATAAGCTTGTTTCTTCATGGGGACCTTAATTTAGGTCCCCACGATGACATGAGTCCCCATGAGGTAGAAAAACATGAACACACACACACACACACACACACACACACACACACACACACACACATATGTATATACAGTAGAGTATATGTATGTACATATAATGTACTTTAAGTAATTTAACCTGAAAATTGTCAAAATTAAGTGTAACTGGAACATGAATAACTGGACTTTGCCTTCTCGTTTCAGAACCCCACTACACACACACACATACATTTTCACTAGGTAATACAGTAGACAAGTTTGCATAGACTATATTTAGTCTTTCAACTTATTTCACCCTCTTTCACCCTAAAAAAAAACCCTGTGATCAACTCGGCTGTCACCACCCATAAAAATCTGTGATTATGTGATCTCTCTTCACATTTTCTGAAAACAGCAACTGCAGTAAGCTGTCTTTTCACTGAATCTTTTCCTTAGGATAAAGTTTTACAGTTCATTACATTAAGTATCATAGTTCCCTCAAAGCAGACCTGGATATATAGATGACATCAAAAGCTGCCCTTGCACACAGCTCTTAGCGATGTGTCACACAAGGTAAAATAAAATACAACCAAATATGCCACTGTTACCGTTAAACTATGACTGACAAACATACTGAGGTCTGTATTATATCCACGTGACAGGGATGATCCGCTGTGGGCTGTTATGGGCCGTTTTACTGTACATCCCTGTTTTTAAACCTGGTCCATCGTAGCAGATCACACTGCAGTCCACTAATTGCAAAGTTGGATGTGATCCCAGCAAAACCATCTTTTCCTCAGTGTCAGTGGCAGATAACAATTGCTAATTAATGCATGTGTTAGTGTTTCCTTGTTCGGCGGGCTAGTGGAGATGGGGTATTTAACAACACAAGAACAAACACCGAAGGTCCATCAGTTGCAAACACTAAGCTTGCTTAGCATGTGGGTGGTGGAAACCATACAAGAGGCTGGCTGCATGCACTGCAAACAGAGCACAAACGCTTGTGTTGCCATGACGAGAGCGATAGCACAAGGAGAAGATGGTGTAAAGGCAATTTGCAACCAAACACTTGGGAGGAAGTTCTCCCAGTGGAAATGAGTCAGCTTCTTACACAAAACAAAACAAACACTAAGATACCCAGGAAATTGAATAGAATCAAGCATGGGATCACTCCCACTTATCTGCTACTTCTGTCAAATTTTCAAAAGAGTAGGCCGTAAAATCTGTGGTGTACAAAATGAACAGCATGTATGGTTAACAGGAACGTTTTGGCCCAAAAAAACCAACAAATGTTCTTCAAAAAAGAGGTGTTTATCTCTCTTTTTATTATTGTATATTAGCTTCTTCTGGCTTCATGGAGTTTATTTTGCTTTTTGACCTCGCCTACCTTGAAACACATATTGGTGTGCTATGGCTCGCCACTCACGTTATTATGTGCTCACTTACAATCTCGTCACTTACAGTTTGCCTGAGGTCACAGAGAAGGTCACAGATCTGAGGACACTGGAGGAGGACACTCAGCTCACTTAATAATGTCTTGCTGACCTTTGACCTTAAATGCCAACAGTAGCAGTGTTTTATTAGAACTTGTGCTGAACACTTACAAAACATTTACTCTACACATAAATACCAAATTAATAAAAAAAAAAAATACTATTAAATAAGGCAAATGTAACAAAAGGCAATTAAAAGGACTCAATAAAAAGTTTAAAACTGTCTTTTAAAACTAGATTAAAATAATTTTTTTGATATTTTAAGTGCACATAAAATTGCTCCCTTAACTGAAGAATTGAAGTCACTTATATTTACCAAAGCTATATTTGATCAAAACAGTCAATTCAGTAACATTTTAAAATAGTATTACAAATTAAAATAACTGTTTTCTCTTTAAATAAATTTAAAATCTAATTTGTTCATGTGAAATTCATTGATGATGAAGCAGGATTTTGAGCAGCCATTACGCCACTCTTTACACATGATCACACATGATCACACATGATGAAGCAATGCATTACTTTCAAATTTACAACAAAATATCTGAGTAACTTTTTCAAATAAGTAACGTCTTGGTTACAAATATGGACTGACCATTATGGCAGTAATGACCAACCAGGCATACACACAAGTAGACTTGCAGCATATTACCTGTTTGTACCCAACACACAGGAAGAAATCGGCTCCACTCAGAGATTGTAGAATCTCACAAATGTGTTAGGTGTCGCCCAGCCCGCAGCTCTACATATGTCTGCCAGAGAGGGGCCAGGAAACACCCAAAGAGGGCACGGCTCACCTTGGGATTGGTACGCCAAGGCAAAGGCATCCACTATCCAGTGGGTCAACCTCTGTCTGGAGACAGCCTTTCCATTTTGCTGGCCTCCAAAGCAGACAAAGAGCTGTCCTGAGGTTCTGAAGCTCTGTGTGCGGTCCACGTATATACGCAGAGTGCATACGGGACACAGCAACACTGGGTCTGCCTCCTCCGGGGGCAGCGCTTGCAAGTTCAACACCTGGTCCCTGAAAGGAGTGGTGGGAACTTTGGGCACATATCCAGGCCGGGGTCTCAGGATCACGTGAGAGTCAGCTGGCCCAAATTCCAGACACACTTCGTTGACCGAAAAACGCCTGCAGGTCCCCCACCCTCTTGATGGACGTGAGCGCAGTCAGGAGCGCTGTCTTAAGAGACAGGCTCTTAATCGCCACTGAATGCAAAGGCTCAAAGGGTGCTCTTTGTAGGGCCGTTAATACCACAGAGCGGTCCCAAGAGGGGATGAGGCGTGGCAGAGAAGGATTCCGTCTCCTCGCGCCTCTCAGGAACCTGAATACCAGGTTGTGCTTTCCCACAGACTTACCATCTACTGCATCGTGATGTGTGGCGGTAGTGGCAACATATACCTTTAAGGTGGAGGGAGACAGCCTTCGCTCCAATCACTCTTGCAAGGAAAGAAAGCATGGCGTTGATCGGGCATTTACGGGGGACTTCCCTGCGGGAAGAACACCAATCAACGAAGAGACTCCACTTCAAAGCGTAAGCGCCTCGTAGAGGGGGCTTTAGTTGAAGTGATTCACTTAAGTCCTCTGCATCACGTCCAGAGACCACACATGGAGGTTCCAAATGTGGTGCCATGTGGTGCCCCACCCCTGAGAAGGCAGGTCCTTCCTCAGGGGAATGTGCCAGGGAGGGGCTGTTGCGAGGAGCATCAGGTCCGAGAACCAGGTCCGGGTGGGCCAGTAAGGCGCAACCATCAAGACCTACTACTCGTCCTCTCTGACCTTGCTAAGGGAAGTGGGCATTCGCGTTCTCAACTATCTCAATGACTGCTTCATTCTAGCTCACTCTCAAAATCTGTTGTGCAAACACAGGGACCTGGTGCTCGTGCACCTCAGCCATCTGGGGCTTCGGGTCAACTAGGAAAAGAGCAAGCTCTCCCCTATGAAGAGCATCTCTTTTCTCTGTATGGAGTTAGACTCGGTCAATATGACTGCGTGTCTCACCATGGAGTGCACACAGTCAGTGCTGAACTGCCTGAATATGTTTAGGGGCAAAACAGCAGTTCCACTACATCATTTCAGAGGCTCCTGGCGTATATGGTATCCGCAGCCGCGGTCACTCCGCTCGGATTGATGCATATGAGACTGCTACGAGTCCCGAGATCTGTTGCTGAACTTTCAGCCCTTGGTCAGACCTTGCCTTTCTACAGGCTGGAGTGCCCTTAAAACAAGTGTCCAGGCGCGTTATTGTGACAACGGGCTGGGGCGCTGTATGCAATGGGCACACAGCTTTGGGCTCCTAGATGGGACCTTGACTGCGGTGGCAAATCAATTGCCTAGAGTCCCAGACACTGTGCAAGGTTAGGCCTGCTAATGCACTTACATTCGTGTACAGTAGGCTTGTTGAGAAGTTTGGGTGATTAAGGGCAAAACACAGAAGATATAGTACCTTCAATGACCTGTTGATGGCAATATCACTTCTTTTGTAACAGAAATAAACTGCCGCAGAAAAAGTTAGATCCCATGAAAAATGTAATGTGTACAAACGTACAAATGTATAGGAGTAAAGAGAACATATACTTATTCAAAAATGTAAGTCAATTAGAGAGTAAAAGTTGCTAAATATCCTTGATACTCAGTCAAAGTACAAAAAGATACAAAAAAACATACTTAAGTACAGTAACTAATTACATTTACTCAAATACTTCACACCACTGGTGCACTCAAAGTGTTCAGTATCCGTTTCCCCGAGTCATCCAATTTTGAACATTACATAAAAGGATATAATGATGTACTACTGTTAGCAAATAAATAATATTTTCCACACGCTTTGGCAAAACAAAGAAATGTAATCTGTTATTATTTGACAAAAACATTAGAGAAAACAAGCGTACTAAGCGCTAATGGGTGTACAGTATAGTCTATAGAGTTTTTCAGAAGCTCTGTTGAGCGGTAATCTGTGTGATGTCTGTAGTGGTATGACTCACTGCACGGCGCTCAGTACAGACGTGTGTCAGCAACCCTGCTGCAGGGCTAAGTGATTAATTAGTCACAACAGGAGCTCTGCGTTGACAGCTCTGCCACGCAGGTTACACCTCTTTGATCGTCATTCACCGCTGACAATTCATCTCTATGAACCGGAGGAAGTCAAGGGAGGAAATCAGTGGGAGCGGTTGTATGTACATATCATCGCATATTCTTTGACTGTCACATCACAGGAGGCAGACTGGACCGGGTTGTGACACTAGCCTCATACACACATCACACAGCTCGTTATCAGATCCATTAAGTCTGATTCTTCTTTCGTCTGCCTGTGACCTACTGTATGTACAAAAAGTTTTAGAGCCTTTCGGTGTCTGTTTCTCTTTTGTTATTAGTGGCAATTGAATCCCAAGTGACATTAGTCAGCAGTAAGCAGGACATATTATTAGGGGTGACTAAAAAAATGCTATAAATTAAGACAAAATAATGATGCAACCCTTTAACAATGTTTTGTTTTGTTTGCAGAAGGCGGCCAGATTAACAACATGATGCAAACGCACCCGTATCCAGCCCTCAGCCAGCTGTCCCATGTCTATGAGCAACAACAATCGGCAAAAGAGCTCAACAAATACGCCTCACTGAAGGCTGTGGGTAAGAATGTACACTCAATGGGATCATTTTTAACATGTCAGTATTATACTCTCATGTGGATCTTTCCTGTGCAAAACTCATAAATTATTCCTCTTATTGAACATAGCATTTACCGCAGAATATTTTACAAATGATTAATGAATCCCAGAATAAGAGGCTTTGAGAGCTGTTCTATCACTGGATCTGCATTGAAAGAGAGTGACTGTACCTCATTACAGTTCACCTGGGAGTTTTCAAATATTTCTCATTAGAAAAACTCATATATATACATACACTCACCTAAAGGATTATTAGGAACACCATACTAATACTGTGTTTGACCCCCTTTCGCCTTCAGAACTGCCTTAATTCTACGTGGCATTGATTCAACAAGGTGCTGAAAGCATTCTTTAGAAATGTTGGCCCATATTGATAGGATAGCATCTTGCAGTTGATGGAGATTTGTGGGATGCACATCCAGGGCACGAAGCTCCCGTTCCACCACATCCCAAAGATGCTCTATTGGGTTGAGATCTGGTGACTGTGGAGGCCATTTTAGTACAGTGAACTCATTGTCATGTTCAAGAAACCAATTTGAAATGAATCGAGCTTTGTGACATGGTGCATTATCCTGCTGGAAGTAGCCATCAGAGGATGGGTACATGGTGGTCATAAAGGGATGGACATGGTCAGAAACAATGCTCAGGTAGGCCGTGGCATTTAAACGATGCCCAATTGGTACTAAGGGGCCTAAAGTGTGCCAAGAAAACATCCCCCACACCATTACACCACCACCACCAGCCTGCACAGTGGTAACAAGGCATGATGGATCCATGTTCTCATTCTGTTTACGCCAAATTCTGACTCTACCATCTGAATGTCTCAACAGAAATCGAGACTCATCAGACCAGGCAACATTTTTCCAGTCTTCAACTGTCCAATTTTGGTGAGCTCGTGCAAATTGTAGCCTCTTTTTCCTATTTGTAGTGGAGATGAGTGGTACCCGGTGGGGTCTTCTGCTGTTGTAGCCCATCCGCCTCAAGGTTGTGCGTGTTGTGGCTTCACAAATGCTTTGCTGCATACCTCGGTTGTAACGAGTGGTTATTTCAGTCAAAGTTGCTCTTCTATCAGCTTGAATCAGTCGGCCCATTCTCCTCTGACCTCTAGCATCAACAAGGCATTTTCGCCCACAGGACTGCCGCATACTGGATGTTTTTCCCTTTTCACACCATTCTTTGTAAACTCTAGAAATGGTTGTGCGTGAAAATCCCAGTAACTGAGCAGATTGTGAAATACTCAGACCGGCCCGTCTGGCACCAACAACCATGCCACGCTCAAAATTGCTTAAATCACCTTTCTTTCCCATTCTGACATTCAGTTTGGAGTTCAGGAGATTGTCTTGACCAGGACCACACCCCTAAATGCATTGAAGCAACTGCCATGTGATTGGTTGATTAGATAATTGCATTAATGAGAAATTGAACAGGTGTTCCTAATAATCCTTTAGGTGAGTGTATATAAAATAGCAACGCTTAATTTTCAGCAGTCATTACCTTAGTATTCAGTGTCACATGATCCTCAAGAAGAATTTCTTATTATTATCAATGTAGAAAACAGCTGCATAATATTTTTGTGGAAACTGTGATTTCATTTTTTCAGGATTCTCAGATGAATAAAAAGTTCAAAAGTTAACCTTTGGTAACATTATACATGTCTTTTTCTGTTACTTTTGATCAATTTAATGCATCATTGCTGAATAAAAGTAAAAAAAAAAAGGTACTGACTCACAGTACGGTTTTTATCACAGTTTCGGTACGGTTCGGTATTTGCTATGTTCAGGGGAAAAAATACAGAAAATAAGAACAAATAATCAAACTATAAGCAACAGCACAAATAAATACAATAGAGCGAAAATACAAATAAAATAAACAGTGCTTTCAGGTTTTTCAGGTATCTAACAGTATAGTTTTCAGGTACAGAAATTGAATAAAGTAATCAAATATAAAACAACATTGCATATAATCTTCACTGTAGAAATTAAATAAAGATTAATCATTATTAAAGTTACAAAAGCTATTCAGTCAAGAGCAGTGAGTGATTTCCTTGTCTTTTGTTGTTTGATTAGAATTAAAAACACAGACAGCAGGAATATTAGGATGCTGTCCCTTTAAGACATAATGCACTGATCCACTACACTGATACTGTACACATGCGTTGTCTTTCTCGACTGTTTACATTCACTTAAGACATAATGTTTGCTATAGGATACTCGCCAAGACAGGCATGTTGACATAATTTTTGTCTGTTCAAGCGCAAGTCTTGAAAGAGAACTCATTATTTGCTTTCCGTGTGCGTGCTTCGGATGAGTGCACACACACATCTTCTTACAGCATGCCTGAGTTCTCTTTCGCAGCTTCTTGCACTTGAATGTTTAAAATGGCAAGGCTTAAAGGAGTTTTAATTTAAACACAGACAGGTCTCACCTGCGCACACACGCTATCAACACCCGGGTGATGACGGCGTAAATGACTGGTCATATTAGAGCATATGGCACTCGCATTGAACAAAGTTTAGGGGAAGCCAGAATGCATGCCCATCAACAAAAACAGACATTAGCCTTAACTCTCTGTTTTGTCTGTTTTACGCATTGTTATTTTCAAAAAGCCATATTATAGATGCGTATGCGTCGTCATATTTTAGATGATACATGGTGCAAGTGTGTGTGAGCCGTGACTGGAAAATGCTACAGTTTGATTTTTTTTACAGAGAACCGTTATACCACTATACGTATACAATGTATGTATATACACTCACTGACGACTTTATTAGGTACACCATGCAAGTATCAGGTTTGACCCCTTTTTTTTTCAGAACTGCCTTAATTCTTTGTGGCATATTCAACAAGGTGCTGGAAACATTCCTCAGAGATTTTGGTCCATATTGACATGATAGCATCTGCAGATTTGTCAGCTGCACATCCGTAATGTGAATGTCCTGTTCCACCACATCCCAATGGTGCTCTATTGGATTGAGATCTGATGGCTGTGGGGACCATTTGAATATAGTGAACAGTCATGTTCAAGAAACCAGTTTGCGATCATTTGATCTTTTTGACATGTCACATTATCCTACTGGAAGTAGCCATCAGAAGATGAGTACACTGTGGTCATAAAGGGATGGATATGGTCAGCAACAGAACTCAGGTAGGCTGTGGTGTTTAAACAATGGTCAATTGGTACTAAGGGGCCCAAAGTGTGCCAAGAATATATTCCCCACACCATTACACCACCAGCAGCCTGAACTGTTGATACAAGGCAGGATGGATCCATGCTGTCATGTTGTTTACGCCAAATTCCGGCCCTACCATCTGAATGCAGCTGCAGAAATCGAGACTCATCAGACCAGGCAATGCCCATGCAAATTGTAGCCTCAGTTTCCTGTTCTTAGCTGACAGGTGTGGCACCGGTGTGTTCTTCTGCTGCTGTAGCCAATCTGCTTCAAGGTTCGACATGTTGTGCGTTCAGAGATGCTCTTCTGCAGACCTCTATCTTGCCTTTCTATCAACACAAACCAGTCTGGCCATTCTCCTCTGACCTCTGCCATCAAAAAGGCATTTTCACCCACAGAACTGCCGCTCACTGGATATTTTCTCTTTTTCAGACCATTCTCTGTAAACCCTAGAGATGGTTGGCTTGAAAATCCCAGAAGATCAGCAGTTTCTGAAATACTCAGACCCTCCCGTCTGGCTCCAACAACAACATTCAAAGCCTTTCTTGCCCTTTCTGATGCTCATTTTGAACTTCAGCAATTTGTCTTGACCATGTTTACATGGCTAAATGCATTGAGTTTGGCTGATTAGATATGTGTTAACGAGCAGCTGAACAGGTGTACCTGATAAAGTGACTGGTGAGTCTACATACTGAGGGTACGTTTACACGACAACGATGCACTAAAAACGGAAACATTTTTCATTTGCATTTTTCGTGTAAGAATGACACCATTGTCAAAACGCTAAACTAAAACCGCTGTATTATGCTGCCAGGCCAGTAGTTGGCAATGTCACTTAAAGAAACATTACACGTCTATAGATTGAACACGTAATACACATGCGCATAACGTCAGCGTTTTCACAAATTCGTGTTTTTGTAATTTACACAGAGACAATAACTGTATAATTTTCTTATAATTTTCCATAACTTGCACTTTGAAACCCGTTTTCAAAATTTTGCATTTTCAGGCCCCCAAAACACCATGTAAATGTAAATGCACGGCCAAAACACATAAAAAGTTTTACGTTTTTAGTTGAAAATGGTGTCATGTCATGTAAAAACTAACTAACTGGGAAAACTGAAACTAAACTACAATATATTTGCATGACTTCAAAACGGAATCAAATAATGAAATGTTAAATTATGACATGGCATATTAGAATCTTTACAACCCATTTGCATTAAATTTTAAAAATGCCACTAGATAGTATTATCACTAGACTGAAATTCTAAAATGGTAAAACTTTTTAAAATGTTTTTACATTTAAAATAAAATATATAACTAAACTAAAACCACCAAAGATAGTGAACACTAAATTGAAAACAAATACAACAAAATTTATTTATTTATTTATCCTTTATTTAACCAGGAGATCCCATTGAGATATTAAATCTCTTCTTCCAGGGAGACCTGCTCAAGACGGCAGCACATAGAGTTTCATACATAACCACAAAACAATTAATAAAGATAAAATCAAGAAAAGCACTTACAAGACTCATTTAAAGCACTTTGCAAAAGACATTTAAAAGTACTCAGAGGCGGCAGTATCTCTAGTTTAACAATATTTTGCAGATCATTCCAAGCCCAGGGAGCATAAAAAGAAAAAGCATGTTTTCCAAATTCTGAGTATACCTTTGGAACTTTTAATCGAATGTACGATAGGGATCTAGTACAATAACTATTTGTATAAAAAGTTACAAGTTTTGAAATATAAGAAGGCAATTTACCTATAAGTGCCTTAGCAATGAACATATACATATGCAATTTCCTCCTATGGTGTAAAGATGTCCATGCCAATGAAAATGAAAAATGTAAAATTATTAGGCCTATAACCATGTGTTGAAGTTACTATTGATAAAAGTCTGCTAAACGTATAAATGTAATGCCATGCTTTAACTGTAGTATGTTGCTACTATTGTTTCTCCAACTGATCACATGAGGATTTCTCAATCACTGTGACATGACGCCCAAAGAGAGATCATCGAGCAGAGAAAAACTGACCCTCTGGCATCATGGTTATTTTTTCGTATTTAATTGGCTTCTCCATTAAAATACCCAAAGGTGCAGAATTGTTAGAGCTGATAAACCCCATTTCTACAAATCAATACTTCTCTCTCGGTCCCCAAATACATCTCTAAGGTCACTGAATTGGATTTCCACCCAACATAGAGAAGTGGAGCTTCTAATAAAGGCCTGTACCAGAATATCCTCCCACCAAAACCCGTTGAGATTCTCCATGTGTGGAGTCACGGAGTTGCGAGCCGATAGATATTTGAATTCTGTCTGGGGGCACTAGTTACAAAACCACGATTCATCTTGATTATGGCTCTTGAGGATGTGCACTGTTGAGCACTGTAATTGATTCACCTGTCTGTTGTGATGATCCGTGTATCTGATACAGGGAGCAGCGCAATTGTGAAAAAATGTCCACCGTGCACAAGATCTCCGTGTTCTCCCGCAGGGGCAGACGAGCAATAAATAAGATTTATTATCACACCGCAGACCAAACTCGTTTTAAGCATGAAAAGTTTATCTTCAAGGTCGTCAAAGCAGCCGACCATCAAAGGCAGACAGAGGAAGTCACACTAGGTTGCCTGGTACTCTAAGAGTAATGATCCACTTATAAACATGAATCACCTGGTTAAAGGACACATCTCCCAGAGGAACGCGACAGGCTGTACTTACACTGACCACAGATTGAAAATCTCATGGGTTCAGATGCTAATGTTTCTGCAGGAAAGGTGGGACACTGACTTTACTATTGCACTGTGTACCAATTGTAACGGCTATTTTCAACTGGATGATTATGTCCAGTATGTTGGCATGAAATGGAAATTCACCCTCTCTATTTTCTAAATGCATGTTATTGATCTTATTGTGAACGATTCATCGATTCAATGATTCAATGAACAATTCATTGTTTTATTTATTTTTTTTAAATTTGAGCTCATAGTTTGTCATCAAAATGTTATCGATCAACTCGATCTTCCATTGAAATGACAGACTTCTCTCTGGTGATGTATGCCGGACTCAAGCTCACATTCAGGCCTCTGTCCAATCAACAACCGTTGGATAGAACCAAGTCCCGCTCTTATTTTTCTTTTTCAATAATCCATTTCATTTAGATGCACATCACGGAAAAAAAATCTGTATTGACTGTAATATTGAGATGTCATAAATATAATTTTAATTTTTCAAATAAATTCAAGATTTAAAGGGGTCATTTTTATTATATTTATTTCAAAATATGACATATTTTTTATTATAATTATGATTTTGTTATGAGAAAGAAAATCATAATCAAAATACATAAAACAAAAAAAAGTTTAAATAAGTTTAATAATAAAAATATAAATAATAAAAAATACATGATATATAATGATATATTATTTATGACATGACCTCTTTAACATTTTTGCTATAACCTTTCAACCAAAATAGCCATTACAGTTGGTACAGAGTGTGCCACCTTTTCTACAGAAACAACAGCAATTGAACATAATGTTAGTTTTGTTGTGCCAAATCAGTCCTATTTAAATGTTTCATTCAGGAATAATAGCATCTATTCTACTTTTTCCACAGTAGCTCCCTGTGGTAGGTCATTTTTGTAGCATAATTTCAAGTAATGCTTTTTTTGGACTGGGTACATAACACTCTTCTATCTGATGGAAAATTCAGTTTCTCACTACATGAACCTTTTATGTATGACAACCTCAGAAAATTGCAATCTCCCTTGAGCTCAACTAACCTCACGCTTCCTCTCTATCTTGCCATCAGCGGCCAAAGCCAATGGTGATTTCCTCAACAAGCAACACCGCCACTTGGTCGAGTTGGCGGTTAAGGGAAGCCTGCCACTTCATCCAGTCAGAATGGAGCACGTGGAGCCCACAGCTTCTTACGTCACAGAGATCCCGTGCCTCAAGCAAAATGGACAGAAGCCCAAGAGCATTAAAGCCAACGTGGCCCATCCCGCGATGGCCTACAGCTCCAATACCATCGCAAACCCCGGCATGCTGAGGAGCTGGGAGAACGCAGAGACTGCGGGTCGACGCAAAACCTACGGCCCTAGGAAGATGTGCACAATGGAGCGAGTTAATGAGCTACACACTGCCCGCAGTCATCATTACCTACCAACGCAACCCTACTTTGTAACCAACAGTAAGACAGAGGTGACTGTGTAAGAGGCTGAATATGCTTCAAAGTAAGTGGCAGAGATTACTGTCATGAAAGGACTCTCCACACTGCCTCTAGTGGACTGGAGGCACAACAGGGGTGAGCATGTTATGCTCTCACGATAACATCCACTGACTGTGAGGCCAGGGACACTTGAAAAAGTTTACCACAATTTATATCCACTGTAACAATGACGTGTTTGTGTTCTGTAAATGAAAAGGTAAAAGGAAACAGATGTAAAGAATTGGCACACGCAAAGATTCAGATCAATAGCAATAAGATCTAATAAACGTGTACGGAAAGAATGGCTATGGAGAGATGAGACATTACAGAAATGAAACATAACGGATTATCGATCCCAGATATTAAAGGGCTGTGGAGTATGAAACACAGAGTGATGCTCTTATCTGAAATAATATACAGAAAATTTGTCGGTGTGATATTGATTTGATGAAGATGGCATAAAAGACACTGGGTTTGAGGCTATGCCTTTTGTTTTCTCATTATAAAGCACCTCCGTCAAGCAACTAAAATGACGCTTGAAATATGGAGTCAGAGGAGTATTAGCTGCGATGGTCACATGTATGGAATATTATATAATATAAGCGGTAGCATTGTCATGCCATGAGCAACACTGTTGAAGAACATATAGAGGCTTGGACACAACTTGTGTCTTTGGAAATATGTGTTTGGTCTCCTTTTTGCGTAACATTCGGCATTACTTTTTTATGTGTACTCTCAAATGCTTACAAGCATGTTGAAATATTTGTCAAAATGTCATCAGTAGGTGTATCTGCTGCCACATGTAAGGTTTTTTTGCACTTCTACAAATGTGTCGTACAGAAGGTGCATTTTATTTATTTTTTTCCCAAACAGATGCGACCATAAAAGTATATTTATACCATTGCCAATATATTTATGCAGATTATACAGTACGTTGTGCTAAGAAGTAGCTGGTTGAAGTTGTTGTGTTCAGCATTATTTATTTAAATATAATTATTTTGTTTTATTCAATAGTATGACAAAATGTTTCTACAGGAGTGGTAGTTCTGGAGATAAAATAAAGCTTTTTCTTTCCTCATTTTCTTCATCCTTATTTTTTCCCCCATCGCTGTCTTTGATGCTAACAGGATGTTGCATTGTGAGGTTTTTGTAAACAGGTCGATGAACTTTGTTGTATCCAATTGAGTTAATTCAGCAATGCGTAAACCTGGAAATATCAACCCAAAGAACTTGACTTGCTCCTGCACTTCCCTCTGATTGCAGGGGAACCAGATCATGTGGAATAACTCTAGTCTAGGACGGATCCTGTCAGCCTCACTGCTTGGTAAAATGTCTATCTTCTCCATGTTTCTCAGTTATTCTGTTGTATGCTGCGTGCATGAACAGTGAGCAGTGCCGTAACTGCTTGTTTGTGCATCATGAAATCTTACTTTTGGCAAATTTATTCACAGTAGTTTTATTTTTTTAATTATTTTCCTTTCTTTCATCATGCACTAACGGTACAATAAAAAGAAGCATGAGAATAAATAAAGTATAGACTATAACTGTGCACTGTAAAGCCTTTAAATATCCCATAAGACACACTCTCCCGCCAAAATCGGAGGTCCATCAAAGGCTGTTGTGGTGTTTTGTTAGAAATAGCCAGGGAACAGGCAGTGAGTCTTTCATCTGCTGCAATTCCGAGGAAATCCCAGATGAGGAGCAGGGAAGGAAAAGGGCTCTGATTGATTTGATTCAGGCACTTTGAGCAAGAATAAGTCAGCTAATCCAATCCTCAGCTGCACACATTCACCTCTGAACAGGTGCCTGGAAACAGCCAGCGATTGAATGAGCTAGTTTCTGTGAGGGCCTTGTTGAGCTGCCAGAAATCAAAGTTCTGCTCGGCGAATTAAGATCGAGGGTGCAAATGACCTAGTTAACCGAATCAGCACTGGCCTGTTCAGCATAGAGACACGTTGTATTAGAAGAGCGGGTGGTCGATTGCATTTGCTTTTTGAGGTCCCAGTCTGAGCATTGCATTTTACTATGGCTTCAACGTCTACATGAACTGGAGAGACGAAACAAAAGATATTATTCTACAGAAAAACTATTCTATAAGGCTTATCTGGCTCTATATATAGGATGTACAGTATTGTCATGTATGCCAAGTTACCCCATTACATTATATATTATCAACACCAGTGTGATTAGTATAATTTTTTTTTAATTTAAAATATTATCAAATTATATAAATATAATGCAAAAAGCGATAGATTTATCTTTATTCATTTAGCAGACACTTTTATCCAAAGTGAAATGTTAAAACAGACAGTAGCATATGTGCTACAATACAAAACTGTTCAGAAAAGTACAAGCCAGAACAGAAACACTGAAGCATCTGTGTTTAGATAACAGGGCGATATCATTCAGTGGATGAAATGTATTCAAATGCATTCTTTATCAATGAATGATTCATTGCAAAATCAATTGATGCATGAGTATTAGTTATGTTAGTTCATTTCACATATACACATAAGCACAAGCATTGACTAGGGCCAAAAATCACAAATATGAAGCACCTGCTGACTCCATTTTATACTCCAGTCAGACATTTCCAAATTATACGCACAACCTAATTTCAGTAATGGAAGAAATGAGGTCGAGAAATGGTATTGACTATGATTAATGGACTGAGCCTGAGATAAGTCTGATTGTTATGAGGTTATGATTAATTTGAAGTTAGAAAATGGTAATGTGGACCTATACTGGATACTGAGAAACTAATCAGATTCAAGGGCTTATCTTTTTCTTTTCATGTTTCAGTATTGCTTCTTGTTCTTATCTATGAGTGTAAAATGCAATTCATTTTATTTACAATGAGTTTACATTAGGATATGTCACCACATGGCAGATAAGCTGACTTTAAAACAGTAATGTAAATACTATTTTTGTGTAGTGTCTTTGTATACATATGACATTTAATAAAGATACACTAAACTGATCTCATTGGTGAAGGTTCATTCAATTGTACTTTGATTTATTCATTATTTACTTATGATTGTCTCCTGTTAAATTCACAATTATAGGTTTTTGGTTTTCTTTATTTGTACAGGTGTATAATGTTAAGCTTGAAGGTTTATCGCTCTTGTTTAACTTGGACCAATGAGGATGTTTATATGTCAAAAGCTTTTGCTTGTACGAACTAATGCAAAAAACTAGTTTTCATCCATATGTTAAAAAGTAAAATGTTCTCCTGAGCTGTTCTTTCATGAAGTATGCAAAGCAGTACACACAAAGTTAATGTCCATTTTAGAAATGTTTAGGGATATCCCTTGAATAAACTGAGAAACTATAAATGTATGCATATGACCTGACATTGCATCTGAGTGACTTAAATGGATGTTGCTCCTGTTACAGGGTTACATCTGAATTAAAATGCAGTTTTGGTTCACCTACATGCCGGTTTTTACATTTAAGTTTTCTGTCTTTCTCTGTTTCATGTGTAGGCAGGCAGGTAATATAGATAGATAGATAGATAGATAGATAGATAGATAGATAGATAGATAGATAGATAGATAGATAGATAGATAGATAGATAGCTAGATAGATAGATAGATAGATAGATAGATAGATAGATAGATAGATAGATAGATACAGTGGGGAGAACAAGTATTTGATACACTGCCGATTTTGCAGGTTTTCCTACTTACAAAGCATGTAGAGGTCTGTAATTTTTATCATAGGTACACTTCAGCTGTGAGAGACGGAATCTAAAACATCCAGAAAATCACATTGTATGATTTTTAAATAATTAATTTGCATTTTATTGCATGACATAAGTATTTGATCACCTACCAACCAGTAAGAATTCCGGCTCTCACAGACCTGTTAGTTTTTCTTTAAGAAGCCCTCCTGTTCTCCACTCATTACCTGTATTAACTGCACCTGTTTGAACTCGTTACCTGTATAAAAGACACCTGTCCACACACTCAATCAAACAGACTCCAACCTCTCCACAATGGCCAAGACCAGAGAGCTGTGTAAGGACATCAGGGATAAAATTGTAGACCTGCACAAGGGATGGGCTACAGGAGAATAGGCAAGCAGCTTGGTGAGAAGGCAACAACTGTTGGTGCAATTATTAGAAAATGGAAGAAGTTCAAGATGACGGTCAATCTCCCTCGGTCTGGGGCACCATGCAAGATCTCACCTCGTGGGGCATTAATGATCATGAGGAAGGTGAGGGATCAGCCCAGAACTACACAGCAGGACCTGGTCAATGACCTGAAGAGAGCTGGGACCACAGTCTCAAAGAAAACCATTAGTAACACACTACGCCGTCATGGATTAAAATCCTGCAGCGCATGTAAAGGTCCCCCTGCTCAAGCCAGCGCATGTCCAGGCCCGTCTGAAGTTTGCCAATGACCATCTGGATGATCCAGAGGAGGAATGGGAGAAGGCCATGTGGTCTGATGAGACAAAAATAGAGCTTTTTGGTCTAAACTCCACTCGCCGTGTTTGGAGGAAGAAGGAGGATGAGTACAACCCTAAGAACACTATCCCAACCGTGAAGCATGGAGGTGGAAACATCATTCTTTGGGGATGCTTTTCTGCAAAGGGGACAGGACGACTGCACCGTATTGAGGGGAGGATGGATGGGGCCATGTATCGCGAGATCTTGGCCAACAACCTCCTTCCCTCAGTAAGAGCATTGAAGATGGGTTGTGGCTGGGTCTTCCAGCATGACAACGACCTGAAACACACAGCCAGGGCAACTAAGGAGTGGCTCCGTAAGAAGCATCTCAAGGTCCTAGAGTGGCCTAGCCAGTCTCCAGACCTGAACCCAATAGAAAATCTTTGGAGGGAGCTGAAAGTCCGTATTGCCCAGCGACAGCCCCGAAACCTGAAGGATCTGGAGAAGGTCTGTATGGAGGAGTGGGCCAAAATCCCTGCTGCAGTGTGTGCAAACCTGGTCAAGAACTACAGGAAACGTATGATCTCTGTAATTGCAAACATGTATAACATGTATTTTCTGATGTATCAAATACTTGTCATGCAATAAAATGCAAATTAATTACTTAAAAATCATACAATGTGATTTTCTGGATTTTTGTTTTAGATTCCGTCACTCACAGTTGAAGTGTACCTATGATAAAAATTACAGACTTCTACATGCTTTGTAAGTGAGCAAACCTGCAAAATCTGCAGTGTATCAAATACTTGTTCTCCCCACTGTAGATAGATAGATAGACAGATAGATAGACAGATAGATAGATAGATAGATAGATAGATAGATAGATAGATAGATAGATAGATAGATAGATAGATAGATAGATAGATAGATAGATAGATAGATTTCTTCAGAGGCTGCGGCTGATTCTGTACATTCAAGCCTGAGTACGTTATTCTGCCCATCCACATTGTAGTTTTTCTGGTTCATGGAGATGATAGGCCATTGCACCCACCAGTCCTCTGCTTGGTCTAAGGGCATAATTACTGAAAGCCCTATGAACACATTGACTATGCAGATCTAGCGCCTGAGTCACTGCAATGAGATTCAATTTCTCAACCCTCATCCACAACTGACATAAATATTTATGTACGAGGTACACTTTTATCTCCCACTGTTTTCCCCCTGAGTGTTCTCCCCTGTAACACTACAGTAACTTCCTTTCTGAGACAAATGACTGATCCTGGGATTGGTCATGTGGAACATAAAAAACTTTCAGAGCACTGCTTCTCTTTATCTGCGAGAGAATAAACCAGTGCAGGGTACACAAGAGACTCCTCACCAATGAGATGAGCTCAGATCTTTGATTCAGAGAGAACGTGAGCTTTCCATCATGTCTTTGGTCCCAGTTTGTGTCAAAGGGCTGCAACTATGGCTGCCGAGACTGGCTTCTGAGAAGCAGTTCACATTGGATGCACAGGAGGAGTCTGATTCGTGAACGAATCATTAAGAATGTGAGTGAACAGGGTCATTGGAAAGATTCAACAAAAAATATATTCATTTATGAAACAGATAATGCTTCCGCTGTGAAAATTGTTCAAATGAATCAGCTGAACCAGTTCACAAAGCCGGTCTGAACTATATATTCATGAATTGGACTGAATCAATGTGAGCAGTTCTAGAGTCAACAACTCACTATCTGTGTCTGATTCCAATACTTTAAGAATATGTACTAATTTTGATGAAGAATTTACGTTTTAAAGTCCTTTAGGTATGCACTGTGCAGGTGTGTAGTATGAGTATATCCGTAAAATAGAATTTTATTCAAACGTGAAAAACATTTTCACTTGAGTATTACAGTAAACAACACTAAAATTCATCCTTGGAAGAAAGTCTAATTACCAGCAATATATGCTACATATATTTGGCTTTGAACATTTTAGGGCATGTAATATGCCCATGCCAGGATGTTAGGGACCACATGATGATGCTGAATCAATTTACAGAAATGAGTCGGTCTTCCCATCACTGGTTTTTAACCCTTAAACGCATACCTCTGGTCTTTAGTGACCCGGGACGTCATTCGCTACCCTCCTCCTCATTCATTTTTTAAAGTTAGATATCAACCTTCTTAGTATTCCTCGATCAATTCATTATAAACAACATAAAAATAAAATACAAGAATAATACAATTATAAAATAATTGTTTGTTTAAAATTTAAAATTGTATAGGGTCGCTAACGACCCGAGGTGTGTAACAGTGTAAGTATATATTTTTTCTGCACAACAATAATTGAATCTTTGATGACTAAATAAGTGCAATTCACCTTTATTCCACAAGCTGGCACTGTCTGATACACAATGATGAAGTGATGTTTCACTCATAGTTACCACAGGCAGAAAACAAATGAACTGGAAGTATCATCAGCAAAACTTGAAATGGCTCAGCGATTTACTGCAGAGCAAGTACTGAACGCAATCAAATATTAGTGTCACTGTCACTTGATGGTGGATCTGGTGAAGAAGCTGTCAGCAATCAAAATATTGATTTTGAAGATGTTGAAAATGATAGTTTTAAGAATATGTTTGAGATCGCGAATAAGAAGCCAGATGCTGAATGTCCCGGGAAATGAGCTTTGACGAGGACAGCGATGATGGTATAAAACATCTGCTCAAACTGAACCCTTCAAAGCTTCAAAAGGTAACAATATATACTTTATTTATATGCTTATATTATTTTTCTGTAATTGTTACTATAATGTCTGGAGAGTTTTATATTATCACGACAGCTAGAGATCCATCCGTGTTAGATATAGATCCGGGTCGCTAAAGACCCGAATATGTAAGAATGATTGGCGAAACATTCATGCATTTAAGGGTTAAGATGTCTTTTAAAAACAAAAAATAGAGCCTTCTCTTCCATTCCGCTGCACTAACTGGGATTTTTTTTGGAAAGCTTTCTATGTGAACGGCCCTTTAAAGTATACCTCAGAAGAAGCTCAGAACGTGGAGATTCAGATTGATACATAAACCATGATGGGTCGTAAGACAGGTCATCACAGGAGGGACTTGAGCTGTAATAATATTCATAGCGGTCCTTTAGTCTACCGCAGTAATTAAGACCTGAGTGGCACTTTTGGAAATTCTAATAATACCTTTTTGTTACTGTCAGGTTTTCTTTAGCTTCATTTGTGCTCCTGAATAATGTTATGATGAAATTATGACAGGTGAGCGCTCGGCGGAAATGAAGCTCACACGGGCCATTTTAATGCCTTTAGATCCAACAATTAGGTTTTTATAAAGCCCATTCTCATTTTATGCTCATAATGAATGTTCAGAGGAAGAGGAATTTTCTCATCAGCGATAATTTATGAGTCTTGCATAGCATATCCAGAAAGAGAAGCTGGGTCACATAAGACGCCACAAGCGCCTTTTAATAAGCCCCCGCTCGGCAGTCCATTTCAGCAAGGAATATTTCCTCCTCGCAATCAGGAGTAATTTACTGCTTATACTGCAGGTTTAATGTGGTCGACAGACTGGTGGTGGTCACAAATTTTGGAAAAACTGTGAGAACTAGACCCCCAAAGCCTTGATGAAACCCAGCCGTTGCCATGGCAACAGAACTTGAGCCGCCTGCTTACAAATCTCTTTGTATGTTTCCACGGCAACGACTGTAGATAGGTGGAGAGGGGGTGGCGGTATGGAGGAGTGAGTGGGAGGGAGTGCTGCGTCCATTGTTTATGCTCTGGAATTCACAAGCGCGATCATCTGAGATAGACCCCAAACAATACTTAGCAGTTTCAACTTAGTGTCCAAACACTAAGAATGATCACCCAAGACAAAGTTGGAGTGCAAACTAAATTTCAAACTCTTTAGAACCTAGAGAGGTTACAAACTATTTGCATATTCATCAAAACATCAGACAAGCCCTCTTTTAACCTGACTTAACATTCATTACTAAATGAAAGTCAATTTGATATGCAAAATTGTTTCTAGCAAGAAGTAAAATATTTAGCCTGTAAAAAATTGCTTGGCTTGTAAATCAGTTGGTTCAAGCAGGGCTCTACAGACTGAAGGATTCTATTCTTGTTACTTACAAGATTTGAACCCAAACCACTGGATGTGGGCTATGAGCATCTGTTAACCATAGCAACCGGCACAGAACCAAGCACAGCCAAAAACCACTGCAATATAGCCCTATCATTCTGTATGACACAGGAGGTATATCAATAATTACACTAAATTGATGTTATGGTGTTTCTCATTATGAGAGAACAGCAAGTACACAAACAGCGCACACTTCAGCTGAGAACAGACGAGCTTCGCTCCACACTCAGGGACAATATAGCTTCATCCCACAGAGATGCTGCTTATCTCAGAAAACAATTAGAAATGCAGGCATCAAACAAACTGCAAAGAGACTCAGGTACACACACACAAGCAGACATGCATAAACATACTCATTGCCACAATATATCTTCCTATTCATGCGAGCCAGACAGGATCCTATCTCAGTGTAAGCTGTGGAAAGATCTAATAATGGAACATGGAATATATAACAGAACACAAAACAGCAGAATATCATTTCAGCTATACAGGTACAGCTATACTTGTACACATCTAAATTCAGACAACAATAGCATTTTTATGGGACTCTTCTTTTTTTTTAAAATTCTTTTTAATTTATTTTGAGCACTTATAACAACCTGAGGCGGTACTGTGTTTTCAAATCCAGAAGTTTCCCTGCGGCTAATAAAGTTTTATAATTACTTTTGGTGCAGAACAGGCCTATTTAGGACTGATAAGTAATTTAATTTGTTATACAAGTTATTTAGCATAATAAAGCTGTTGAAAAGCATCAGCTTCAAACTATTTCACACAAACAAGAAGAGTTGCTGGTGTTCAGTAATTCTTTCTGCGGGTTTCATTGTTACACCATTAGGTGGCGACAAGTGACCGTTATGAGTGAGTCACTGAATCGTTCATTTAACCAATTCGTTCAAAAACACCAATTCAACAAGTTTTTAAGAGTCATTAAATCATTCACTCAACTGATTTGTTAAAAAACACTGATTCAAACAAGAACAAAACAGTTACTGTATGTTTTTCAGAAGTACAAAATGATTAATTCAGCTCATTCATTCAAACAATCCATTCAAACACACTGATTCATCCAGGAACGAAACAAGCTTTTATGGGTGACTCATTGAAACATTCACTCAATTAGTTTGTTTAAAAATACTGATTCAAGCAAGAACACACACACTTATTCATTCAGAAACGTTTATGGGTGAGTCATTGAATCATTCACTCAATCAGTTTGTTTAAAAAATTATGTTTCAAGCAAGAACACACACACTTATTCATTCAGGAACTTTTATGGGTGAGTCATTGAATCAGTCACTCAATCATTTTGTTTAAAAACACTGATTCAAGCAAGAACACACACACTTATTCATTCAGAAACGTTTATGGGTGAGTCATTGAATCATTCACTCAGTCAGTTTGTTTAAAAACACTGATTCAAGCAAGAACACACACACTTATTCATTCAGGAACGAAACAAGCTTTTATGGGTGAGTCATTGAATCATTCACTCAATCAGTTTGTTTAAAAACACTGATTCAAGCAAGAACACACACACTTATTCATTCAGAAACGTTTATGGGTGAGTCATTGAATCAGTCACTCAATCAGTTTGTTTAAAAACACTGATTCAAGCATGAACAGCTACTGTATATTCCTTAGAAATGCACAATGGTTAATTCATCTGATTTATTCAAATGATTCATTTAAACGTACTGATTCATTCAGGAATGGAATTTTTTTTGTGGGTGAATCATTGAATCATTAACTCAACCAATTTGTTCTAAAACATTGATTCAAGCCAGAACAAAACAGTTACTGTACGTTCCTTAGAAATGCACAACAGTTAAATCAGTTTTGTTTGGAACTTTTTTCACCGGCAGAGCAAAAGTATAGACAAAGTAACGGTAATATTGTTTCTAAAATGTAATTGACTCGATATTAACTTCTTGTTTATTGAACTGTTGTATCAAAGCAAAATTACATTCGTGAATTGTTTTTATACAACACACTCGTGAATATCACATCAGCACTCTTGCTAGTGTGATATTTCTCAATTAAACCAAAAATATTCACAGATAAAGTGCCAGTCAAATAATAAATTCCAACACATCTCACTGAACCTGAGTTTCTATGAGTTAAAGCTTCTCATATTTCTTTCTCAGTCAGCAATTTCTTGCATTGTTTACAGTGTTATTTCCTCCAAAAAATATGGATTGCACTAGATTTGCTGATGGCTGTGGGAAGAATCTTAGCACAGACTTCATCAAGTCACTGAAAGATTCATCAGTTTCCTCATCATGCTCAGCCACAACAAACAATCATCCATCAGTAGCTCACCCCTCCACTTAGACAAACTTTATATGTGCAACTTAATGTCTAAGTAGCTTTTTATTAGCACAGCTACTAACATTTAATTATCTTGGAAAACAATGAACACGTTGCATATGGTCCATGATGGCATGATATCATAACTGAAATGTGAAATGTTCTTAATATAGATTTAAACATACTGTAATTCTCGATAAATTAAATAAAAAGGGTACCTCATTCTCAAAATCAAATACAAATAATATACAGAGGAGATGCATACAGTGTTGTTTAAGTGTGTATGCAGTATAATGGAGCCGTTTCTTGTTGTGTAAATGTTCCTCCTGTTTCATGCAAATTTTCACACCTCGGGCATGAGCCAACCTGGCCATACTGGTTGTGCCCTTGTGTTGGGCTCTTAGCCAGCATTAACAGATGGCTGAATGGGTGACAAAGCTGCTGGAACCCTATTCAATGAGATGTGAATGTGATTGTACCCATTTGTGAGGGCCCTGTAAGACAAACGAGCTGTTTAGGAGATGAAATTATGAACATTACAAGTTTTCTGTGATCTTTTCAAGTGATCAGCATGTGTAAAAACACAGAACAAATACAATACACAAGAGTTTGGAATTAGTTTCATCGCTATTCTGTCTCCCTAACAACACACACCTGGTATTTGTCACACTTCATAGTATATGGCATGCATGCAGACCGAAGATGTGCAGGTGCTGCCATATATAGTGAGGGCTCTCCACACCAATCAGATCTGACCAAGGGTGAAGCATCTCCATAAAGCTTTACAAAAGCACACTCAATTGCTCATTTCCGACACTCTGGAAAAACAGCTGGAGCAAATCTTGCCCCTCCAAACAAAATTAACTATGGAAAGTGGTTGAAAATGAACGTCACTATGAAACAACATTATATGGCTACAGCATACATACAACATAACAACAACTAAATATATTACAGAATACATTCAGATCACTAAAGCCTTTCAAATCAGGGTTTTTATAATCGTGAAACGCAAAAGAACATCTTCAGGGAACAGGCTACGTAGTCGTATATGATGCATCTAGAAGGTTTCCAGAGAATGACTGTAACTTCACATATCAGCATAAATGTTGTCAGATGATAATGTTCTGGAGCTAAAATCAAATGCATTTGTAGATGAATAGATCTGACCTAATTATACACAAAGCCATTTTTATATCTCTAACATGCTTGAGGATTTCATAGGATTTTAGTGTTTGATGCAGCCATGAGAGATTGTCTGTTTATATAAAACTATACAGTATGACAAATTTTACCCCACAAAAAAGAGAGATTTTATTTCCACATATTTGGAATATTTATCTACATTTGCCAGAAAAACATTTTTTTTTTTTACTTTATTGCCTTTTTACAGTTTCAATATCTGCCAGTGCAAAATGTTAATATTCAAACAAATTTAGTTTGCAAACCAATAAAATGGGTTTCAGATTCATTCACTAAGCTATGAAAAGAATATTTAAAAGGCATAATATACCCCAAAATGAAAATTCTGTTATTTACTCACCGTCATGTTGTTCCAAACCCATGACTTTCTCACCAAGCAATTACTGAAGCTTTCAAGCTTTAAAAAGGGCAGAAAGGCACCTAAAATGATGATAATAGAGATCCAACTTGTACACTATAATTTAAGTCTTTTGAAGTCATAAAACAGATTTGTATGAGGAACAAACCAAACTTTAAGCTATGCACTCATTATCTTTCCCTCTAGGGGCTGTTAAATGTGGCAACTGGATCATTAACTTGGTGAGTTAAACTCATAAATGAATCATGAAGACTGGCTTTGTTAACTGGATCAACTGATTAATTGACTAAAAAGAACAATTTGTTCAAGCATCAGGCATCGCTATTTTTGTCTGAATGTGAACAAGATTTTCAGTGAATAAGGACCTCGATTTCAGTCTGTTTCTCACACAAAACTCTTGGCCTCAGAAGACTTTAGATTAGTGAAAGAGTGGTATGGACTGCTTGTATGATCATTTTTATTGTAGCAAATTAGCTCAAGGGAAATATTAATAATTAATTATAACTCGTTATAATTAATTATAAATATTTGGATCAGTTAATAAAATTAACCTTGATGTAGCAGAATTCATTTTCAATCAATTAACTCTTACAGGTCTGCACAGTTTTGGGGCCCTTTAGAAGTTTTGACATGCTCTGACATTTGTACTTTTTTCAGTTGCTTTTAAACACATTAATGGCAAAAGTGTCATTACGCTGTATTCAGCACAAACTGGGCTAGCATAATATGTTAGCAACATGTACATGCTTGTATTTTTGAGAGAATAATGTTTATGCGTGTTTTTTTTTAAAAAACAAACAATGTAAGTCACTGAATTAAGGCCACAAAACACACAATAGATATGTGTCCACAATACTTTTGACTAATGGATGTTGTTGCCTAGAGTTTTTGCTTCAAACTGATGTGAGAATCATTGTGCCTACTCATTCACATAAAACAATATATTGATTTAAATTTTGTAAGACACCTTTTCTTTACAAAGGCCATATGCGAGGAGGCGTGAACGATCATGAATAATGCTGTGATTTACACCTGAGAGAACAAAATAACGCATAATGAGCCGCATAATGAATGAGCCTTTGATTCAGGTATGTGACTGAGAGGGATCTAAGAAACAGCTCAGAAACAGAAACAGAAACAGGAAATATATTTTTTTGTAGTTTATTTAGAATATAGTCAACAAAATAAAGTGAGAGTCAAAGGCACAATATCCTATGTGGGCCAGTATCAGGTCACTATGATTCTCAAGTCTGTGAGATAAAAGAAAAAAAAACTGATAATCTGTGAGGATACTGATAACAGGATCGACTATTGTATTAACCTTAATATAATGTCCACTTGTAACAGAAAACATGATTGCTGATATTGCACAGCATGTGAACAAAATTTTGTATAGGCCTATTATATTTAAATTATATACAGTACCGGTCAAACGATTAGACACATTACTATTTTTAATGTTTTTGAAAGAAGTTTCATGGTCATCAAGCCTGCATTTATTTGATCAAAAATACAGAAAAAAACATTAATATTGAGAATTATTATTACAATTAATTTAATTATTAAAATAATGGTTTTCTATTTTAATATACTTTAAAATCTAATTTATTTTGGTGATGTAAAACTGAATTTTCATCAGCCATTACTCCAGTCTTCAGTGTCACATGATCCTTCAGAAATCATTCTAATATGCTGATTTATTATCAATGTTGGAAACTGCTGCGCTTCTTAATATTTTTTATAACCTGTAATACTTTTTTCAGGATTCTTGGATGAATAAATGAAGTAATGGCTGATGAAAATTTAGCTTTGCATCACAGAAATAAGTGATATTTTACAGTATATTAAAATAGAAAACCATTATTTTAAATGGATTTTTTCGACAAAATACGTTTTAATGGCTACAACAAGTAGCCTATTGAACACAAAACGTTTGACTGGTACTATATGTATAGCATCTGAGCAGAAATTTGCGAACAAAAGCTTTATTGATGTGACACTAGGCTATTTTACAATAAACACTTAATAATCTGTCCAAAACAGGCCAAAGAAATCTTGTCTAAACAGTCTTACGTTCTATGACATTTTATGTTTTAGCAGGGTTCATATTTAAACTGTCTTTTTGCGGTTTAATATTCACAGACACTAACAGAATAAACTTACCTCACAATCCTCGGCTGGATCAGTTCCCATTCAGTCGGTCACTTCCAACGCCACGTCGGAGTCCGACGAATAGGAATCTCGCTCGCGAGAGCCAATCTACTTCGAATGTAACTAAACGAGCCAATGCACATTGGCATGCAATGATTGCACCAGGTGCTCATGCCACACAGCGCGGGTATAAATGAGACACAGGTGCTTGCATCAAATTAGCTTTTTGCTTCGGAGCCAAGTGGTAAATGGTTCGTCCAGATATCACTCTCTTCTACGCAGTGGAACTGACTGAAGCCTGCCTTTTTGAAGTGATCTCTTCAGTCGGTGTTGGTGTGACAGTGCTGCAGCGGGTCGTGTGGTTCTTTGATCATCTCTCTTTTTTGTTTGATAGAGCAAACACAAAGGCTGTTCTCACAGCTGGTTCGGTGCGCTAGGTGGAGAGCGCTGAAAAGCCGTTCCTACGGCTGGTAAGAGAGCGCCTTCGTGAGAGAGAGCGCACACGTCAGGCTGCACTATTCCCTGACTGTGTCGCCGCGACCCTTCCCCCTGCGTGCTTCAGCACCAAGGAGAGCGTCCTTCTAAAAGAGCTTACACAGATAGAGCTTGCGTCTTTTTCAAGATGACATTCTATCTGTGTGTTTCTGGATGCGGTGGTTACCTGTCACCGAGGGATGGTCACCAGCGCTGTATCTCGTGTTTGGCACGCTGAGGCAGCGCTGGTGGATGACTCATGTTCTCACTGCGGGAACATGACCATCTCGGAGTTGCGGTCGAGACTCCATCTCGCAAGGGATGGAGCCATCTCTGGTTCTCAGCACCCCACCCCGGTTCCTTTCTTTCCGGAGGGGCACGAGGAGCTCACCAAGTCGTGAATGGCACCTTTTACTGCCCGAAACCGGCCTGGTGGATCCTCCTCCCTCACCACCCTCGATGGCGGACCCGCAAAGGGTTATACGCAGGTTCCTCCCGTGGAACGGGCCGTTGCTATGCAACTGTGCCCTAACTCCACAACCCGTGTCTCCCCTCCCGGGCCTGTAGGTACTCGTCCGATCTGATCGGAAAGGCCTACCAGGCTTGTGGAGATGCTGGGTCCGCCTTACACGCCATGGCGTTGTTGCAGGTCCATCAGGCCCAGGCACTGAAGACCTTGCACGAGAGTGGTCACGATCCCGCAGTTCTGCACGAACTGAGAACCGCAACGGACCTCGCGCTTCGTGCGACGAAGGTTACGGTGCGGGCAGTGGGTCGTGCGATGTCCACGATGGTGGTCCAGGAACGCCATCTCTGGCTGTCTCTGGCTGTGTCTGGCTGACATGAGGGAAACCGACAAGATCAGGTTCCTTAATTCCCCCGTGTCCCAGACCGGCCTCTTCGGCGACGCAGCAACGCGCCCAGCAGTTCTCGGCCACACAGAAGCAGACTGAGGCGATCAGTCACATCCTGCCACGGCGGTCAGCTGCTGTCTCCACCCCGCCGCCGGCAGCGCCTCAGCCTGCTCATCGCCGAGGGCGGCCGCCTGCGTCTGCCTCCGCTCCTGCGTCACAGCAGCAGCATCCACCCAAGCGACGTCAAGGAGCCGGGTGCAAGCAGGCCGCCCCACCCGTCCAGGCCCCCGCCAAGAGGGGTGGCAAGGCCAAGAGCAAGAGGCCCTGAGACGGGTGACCTGGAGATGGGGAGGACTGCTCTTCAGGAGACGGTGATCACACCGCTCCATCCCCCGGAGGAGGGCCGGGCGGAGAATCTTTGGTTCTGTTTTCTTTGTATTCCGCCGCTGGGCCCAGTCCCAGCTGTACCCAAATTTTCAATAAAAGAGCAGTTTCCTCTATCTCCGGGTCCTCAGGGGGCTCGGAGAGCTGTGGCCGGCCAAACGCCGGACCACACTCATCCTCCCCCTTCGCCAGCGGGTAGCAGTGGATGGCTCGAGGACGCAACCAAGCCTCCTCAAGTGTTGCACAGCACACTCTCACCTCGTTGCGGGCCGCCTCCACGAGACAGCCGCCCCAGCCCGGTACCTCCATTCCACCTCGCTGCCCCACGGTGGGTACGCCGGTTGTTCCTTTGGTCCCGCTTGTACGGTCTCTGCGAGCCTGGCTAGCGCTCCCCAGTCCGTCTCGCTGGCTCATTCGAACCAGGCTCGGCTATGCGATTCAGTTTGCCCGGCGTCCCCCCAGGTTCATGGGCGTCTGCTTCACTTCGGTGAATGCTGCAGATGCCCATGTCCTGCGTGCGGAGATCGCAGTCCTACTGGCGAAGGACGCGATAGAGCTGGTCCCTCCAGCCGATATGAAGACAGGCTTCTACAGCCCGTACTTCATTGTACCCAAGAAAACCGGTGGGTTACGGCCAATCTTTGACCTGGGAGTTCTGAATCGGAGCCTTCACAAGCTACCGTTCAAGATGCTCACGCAGAAACGCATTTTCGAGTGCATCCGTCCCCGGGATTGGTTTGCAGCGATCGACCTGAAGGACGCGTACTTTCATGTCTCGATTCTCCCTCGACACAGGCCATTTCTGCGCTTTGCGTTCGAGGGTCGAGCATATCAGTACAAAGTCCTGCCCTTCGGGCTGTCCCTGTCCCCCCGTGTCTTTACGAAGGTCACGGAGGGGGCCCTCGTGCCCATGAGAGAACAGGGCGTTCGCATCCTCAACTATCTCGACGACTGGCTCATTCTAGCACAGTCCAGGGATCAGTTGTGCGAACACAGGGACCTGGTGCTCAGACACCTCAGCCAGCTGGGTCTTCGGGTCAACTGGGAAAAGAGCAAACTCGCCCCCGTGCAGAGGATCTCTTTTCTCGGTATGGAGTTGGATTCGGTCAAACGGACGGCGCGCCTCAGAAAAGGAGCGCGTCCAGTTGATGCTGAACTGCCTGAACACGTTTCAAGACAGGATGGCGGTCCCACTGAAGCAATTTCAGAGGCTCCTGGGGCATATGGCGGCCGTGGTGGCAGTAACACCGCTCGGCCTGCTTCATATGAGACCGCTTCAGCATTGGCTTCACGGCCGGGTCCCGAGATGGGCGTGGCAACGCGGCACTCACCGAGTGAGTATCACACCGGCCACAGCTGGCCCCGGGGCCTGCGCAAATATGCGTTTCCCCCAGTGAGCCTACTTGCACAGACACTGTGCAAGGTCAGGGAGGACGAGGAGCAGGTCCTGTTGGTGGCGCCATACTGGCCCAACTGGACTTGGTTCCCGGAGCTTATGCTCCTCGCGACAGCCCCTCCCTGGCCCATTCCTCTGAGGAAGGACCTTCTGACTCAGAGACGGGGCACCCTTTGGCACCCGCATCCAGACCTCTGGAAACTTCATGTCTGGTCCCTGGACGGGACGCGGAGGTTCTAGGTGACTTACCCCAAGAGGTAGTTAACACCATCACTTCAGCACGAGCACCGTCTGCGAGGCTTATGCCTCGAAGTGGAACCTGTTCGTTGAGTGGTGTTCTTCTCGCCGAGAAGACCCCCGAAGATGTTCGATCGCGTCTGTGCTTTCCTTCCTGCAACAGGGGTTAAAGTCCATGTTGCTGCAAAAAAAAAGAAAAAAAAATATCTGCTTATCACAATCACGTAGAAGGTAAGTCGGTTGGGAAGCACGACCTGGTCGTCAGGTTCCTCAGGGGGTCGAGACGGTTAAATCCTCCTCAACCTCCCTCCATACCCTCTTGGGATCTTGCTCTGGTGCTCCGAGCACTTCAGAATGCCCCATTTGAGCCTTTGCAGTCGGCAGAGCTAAAGATTCTGTCTATGAAGACTTTGCTGTTGGCTGCACTGGCCTCCATCAAGAGGGTAGGGGACCTGCAGGTATTTTCGGTCGACGAATCGTGCCTAGAGTTCGGGCCGGGTGACACCCATGTGGTACTGAGACCCCGGCCTGGCTATGTGCCCAAGGTTCCTACCACTCCCTTCAGGGACCAGGTGGTGAACCTGCAAGCGCTTCCCTTGGAGGAGGCAGACCCAGCCCTAGCTTTGCTCTGTCCCGTCTGCGCTCTGCGGATCTACGTGGATAGAACGCAAAGCTTCAGGACCTCAGATCAGCTCTTTGTCTGTCACGGAGGCCAGCAGAAGGGAAAGGCTGTCTCCAAGCAGAAGATGGCCCACTGGATAGTGGATGCCATCACCTTGGCTTACCAAGCACAAGGTGTGCCCTGTCCGCTCAGGGTGCGAGCACACTCTACTAGAAGTGTTGCATCCTCCTGGGCGCTGGCACGTGGCACCTCGCTGTCAGACATTTGTAGAGCTGCGGGCTGGGCGACACCCAACACGTTCACTAGATTCTATAGCCTACGTGTAGAGCCGGTTTCCTCCTGTGTTCTCACCTCAAACGGGTAGAAGCACTGAGAGGCCCTGGCTCTTGTCGGCTGGCTGCGCTACGGCGCTTATATTCTCCAGAAGCAAACTCTGTCGAGTCCTCCATCCCCCTCGGTGCCAGACGTGGCGGAGCGTCTGGCATCAGGCCCTTTGCCGCTGAATCCTGGAGAACCGGTACTGGGCTGGGGTTATATGAGTGACCCTGCAGGGATCCCATATATTTTTCCACGATTGCTCCTAACGGAAGCCCGTGTCTTTCCCTTGGGAGAGCCCCCCCTTCAGTGGGGCTGGAGCCCCCTCTCAGTTGCGAGCTACGGCTCAGCATTGTACCCCACATAACTCCTTCGGGGGACGATGTGGGTTCCGCAGCGTTCCCTTCCACTAGGGCACGCTTTCCCAGTGTTATCCAATAGTCACTGAGCGGGTCATGCGGAACAGCAGTGATGGACTTCTCTGTGTGAGCCCCGTCTCATCAGGTAAGAGAGCTCAGGAGGCTCACACAGGGCACTGGAAGGGGGCAGAGGCCATGGCGCTTTGGTAGAGATTCCTATTCGTCGGTCTCCGACGTGGCGTCGGAAGTGACCGACTGAATGGGAACGTCTCGGTTACGTATGTAACCCTCGTTCCCTGAAGGAGGGAACGGAGACCCGTCCCATCGCCATGTCCGCTGTACCCTGCTGGGGTGCCAGTTACCTACTCGGCTCCTCAGCAAAAGAAGCTAATTTGATGCAAGCACCTGTGTCTCATTTATACCCGCGCTGCGTGGCATGAGCACCTGGTGCAATCATTGCATGCCAATGTGCATTGGCTCGTTTAGTTACACTCGAAGTAGATTGGCTCTCGCGAGCGAGATTCCTATTCGTCGGTCTCCGACGTGGCGTCTCCGTTCCCTCCTTCAGGGAACAAGGGTTACATACATAACCGAGACGTTACTCTTAGAAATAAACAGCTTTTCTTCTGAGGTAAATTATTCCAGGATTTTTCCTCACCGCGTCTCAAAAAGATGTAAAGTACTTGCACTAATCTTGATATGTTTATTCGAATTGATGTGGGCGTTGACTCTGTTCGCATGGATCGCGTCAGTATTTGACTTTCAAAAGAACGCACGCTCCGTGGGCGTGGCCGCATTAACACTAATGAAGAGGCTCGCGAACGACTGACGTCTCTCTCTTTTCAAACAGATTACATAAACACAGAATATTTGTTTTCGATTTGATTTACATTATTTAAAACCTGACATTTCAAAGTTTCTTTAGACATATGTCTCATGCTTGCATGACAAGGATTCGCTAAGTTACAGTTAATTTTCTGAAGAGAATCAGAAAAGACTTCATTGAGAGAGAGGCTGCAGATCACGCATCATGTTTGTTTTCTTTATTTTGCAAAAAGCACAACATTTTCTTTTTATTGTGAGTATACACAAATAAAAGTAGAAACAGATTATAACTTAGTAGGCTATTAATTGTCTGTCAACTCTCAGAAAGGTTATTTTCGTGGCCACAAAAAATAACTCTTTCTTACTGGGTACAGTACTACTCAGACAGTATGCATATAGCTGTGATCGCATCGTGATTAGGGACTTGTTGGAAACCTCAGAAGCAAAGAGCAGAAGACTTCGATGTACACTGATCAAGCATAACATTATGATGTATCCTAATATTGTGTTGGTCCCCCTTTTGCTGCCAAAACAGCCCAAACCCATCGGGGCATGGACTCCACTAGACCCCTGAAGGTGTGCTGTGGTATCTGGCACCAAGATGTTAGCAGCAGATCCTTTAAGTCCTGTAAATTGCGAGGTGGGGCCTCCAATGATTGGACTTGTTTGTTGAGCACATCCCACAGATGCTTGATTGGATTGAGATCTGGGGAATTTGGAGGTCAACACCTCAAACTCGTTGTGTTCCTCAAACCATTCCTGAACCATTTTTGCTTTGTGGCAGGGCGCATTATCCTGCTGAAAGAGGCCACAGCCACCAGGGAATATCGTTTCCATGAAAAGGTGTACATGGTCTACAACAATGCTTAGGTAGGTGGTACGTGTCAAAGTAACATCCACATGGATGGCAGGACCCACACTGTAAACCCTAATGTTGTCTTTACCTAAACAATCAAGTAATCTTGACTAAATATTACTAGTTTAGTCAAGATACTCAAAAATATAAGTTAGTATAACTTATTAACCTACAAAACACATAAACTTAAGATTTCAAGTTTTATGAACTCAAAATCATAATTAATTAAAATAGCTCACGCTGGTCTTGATTTGATGTGATTGGGCATGCAAGGAGTTCTGCCTGGCAAACAAGAGAACTAATGCACTGATTGGAGGATATTTACAAAAGGCGGTCCTTTTCGCCTTGTCTGTTGCTGCTGATTCAAATCAAGATGGAGACTTTTTCATCGTGTGCAATCTTAAATTCGGTAAGTAAAAATATATAGATATAAAGTTATTTTTGTGTGATTTTTAATAGTGAAATGTTTGGTTAAATCGTAATGGTACATTGCTATAATAAAACGCAACGCAGCCATGATTACAAATTTTTCCTGGTGAAACTTTGCTAATGTAGCCATAATTAACGATATTTTTATTGATGGGTTTGTGATGGTATAAATGAGATATCAAATGATTCTTTATTTGATTTGTAATATTGAAACATATTAGTTAATAACGTACACTTAACCATAGTTTATATGTGCGTTTCTGTGAGAAAGAACATAAAGAAAGTTTGCAAGCTAAATCTAGTTGATGTAACATACCTTCTAAGCATGTGTCACTTTTTAGAGCCAGAGACCTTTATTTGTTGGTTTAGGTGTATTTTGAATAGCATTGCAATATTATAATTTCAATTATAAATAATGTAATTTTCTTTTATATTTTTGCATTGACTTTGTTAACTTTAATATTTTCAATTGTTTTTCTGTTACAGGTGATATGAGACAAGAACATGTGGAAATGTAAGTATATTTTCATAAATATACTGCAAACATACTGATAGTGAGTTGTTGTGGCATTAATGGAATTTCTTGTTTCCCACTAAGGTTAGCCAAGCCAACTGAGGTCCGAACCCTTGTCCTTCGAGGGCTACCTGTCCTGCTTGGATACGATGACTCATGTTTAGTAAGTGCATTTGTTCTTAACCTATTTACATTTGAAGAGCCACCTGTGTTTGACATGAAATTGCTCTGTACTGTAGGCTAGCCTACTATACTTGTTGTAGCCATTAAAAAGGTATTTAGTTTCATATGTATGTTTAAATATTACAAACCCGATTCCAAAAAAGTTGGGACACTGTACAAATTGTGAATAAAAAAGGAATGCAATAATTTACAAATCTCATAAACTTATGTTTTATTCACAATAGAATATAGATAACATATCAAATGTTGAAAGTGAGACATTTGGAAATGTCATGCCAAATATTGGCTCATTTTGGATTTCATGAGAGCTACACATTCCAAAAAAGTTGGGACAGGTAGCAATAAGAGGCCGGAAAAGTTAAATGTACTTATAAGGAACAGCTGGAGGACCAATTTGCAACTTATTAGGTCAATTGGCAACATGATTGGGTATAAAAAGAGCCTCTCAGAGTGGCAGTGTCTCTCAGAAGTCAAGATGGGCAGAGGATCACCAATTCCCCCAATACTGCGGCGAAAAATAGTGGAGCAATATCAGAAAGGAGTTTCTCAGGGAAAAATTGCAAAGAGTTTGAAGTTATCATCATCTACAGTGCATAATATCATCCAAAGATTCAGAGAATCTGGAACAATCTCTGTGTGTAAGGGTCAAGGCCGGGAAAACCATACTGGATGCCCGTGATCTTCGGGCCCTTAGACGGCACTGCATCACACACAGGAATGCTACTGTAATGGAAATCACAACATGGGCTCAGGAATACTTCCAGAAAACATTGTCGGTGAACACAATCCACCGTGCCATTCACCGTTGCCGGCTAAAACTCTATAGGTCAAAAAAGAAGCCATATCTAAACATGATCCAGAAGCGCAGGCGTTTTCTCTGGGCCAAGGCTCATTTAAAATGGTTTGTGGCTAAGTGGAAAACTGTTCTGTTGAACTGATTCGTCAGACGAATCAAAATTTGAAGTTCTTTTTGGAAAACTGGGACGCCATGTCATCCGGACTAAAGAGGGCAAGGACAACCCAAGTTGTTATCAGCGCTCAGTTCAGAAGCCTGCATCTCTGATGGTATGGGGTTGCATGAGTGCGTGTGGCATGGGCAGCTTACACATCTGGAAAGGCACCATCAATGCTGAAAGGTATATCCAAGTTCTAGAACAACATATGCTCCCATCCAGACGTCGTCTCTTTCAGGGAAGACCTTGCATTTTCCAACATGACAATGCCATACTGCATCAATTACAACATCATGGCTGCGTAGAAGGATCCGGGTACTGAAATGGCCAGCCTGCAGTCCAGATCTTTCACCCATAGAAAACATTTGGCGCATCATAAAGAGGAAGATGCAGTTGACAGTTGAGCAACTAGAAGCCTGTATTAGACAAGAATGGGACAACATTCCTATTCCTAAACTTGAGCAACTTGTCTCCTCAGTCCCCAGACGTTTGCAGACTGTTATAAAAAGAAGAGGGGATGCCACACAGTGGTAAACATGGCCTTGTCCCAACTTTTTTTGAGATGTGTTGATGCCATGAAATTTAAAATCAACTTATTTTTCCCTTAAAATTATATATTTTCTCAGTTTAAACATTTGATATGTCATCTATGTTGTATTCTGAATAAAATATTGAAATTTGAAACTTCCGCATTCTGTTTTTATTCACAATTTGTACAGTGTCCCAACTTTTTTGGAATCGGGTTTGTATGTTATTTTTTTTTTTAATGTAGCTAATCTATGTCGATTATGAAAAGTGAACCGCATGAGTAAGATAGGACGCGTCATAAAATGCGCAATGTCGGAAGACCTGGAGTGGGTCAGAAATGATTTTGACCACTTCATTAAGTTTTGTTTTGTAGAAAGCCTTTCTTTAAAGTGAATTTCGTTTGGTATAAATTGTATCTTAATTTTAATCAATGTTATTGCCTGGATTTAATAAATAATAAGCAAATATAGCAGACAATATATGGAGGCGCCGGAGCGATCACTTGAATTGCGCGTGAACTGGAGCGCGTCTCATAAATGAACCAAAACTCAGCGTATAGGCTACTTGCCTCACAGACATGAGAAATATGTCAATACAAAGCTTGAAATGTCTTTTAATCGAAACCATTAAAAACGAAAAGAAATATGCCACTCTCTGATTATGTAATCTGTATGAAATGTGCATTTCTCTCTTGGCGCGTTCATTATCGCAGAGATAGCGAGTCAGCATCTTCAGCTTCATTGCAGCTAACACTGACACAGAAAACACTAGTTTACCTATTAATAAACAATTAAAAAGTCTCCTTGCTATTTTTGACACATTCATAATCCTTACTGTTGCCAGTGCTTTGTGGCAAGCTTTATTTGTGCGCTTGAGTGCGGAATAGGCTAATATATTATACTTAAACGCTCATTAGGCTATGGTTTAGAGTTCTCTCCAGTATATATATTTATGTAACTAAATTAATTGTAATTAAAAAAGTACTCAGTCGACTAATGGCTTAAATGAACTAACAGTCTAGTAGAAAAAACTTAAGTCGGGGGCAGCCTTACTTATTTCACATATTTTCGAACCAGCATGTCACAGTGGGCATTCGGGGTGATAGCGACCCTGAGCGGGTTGAGCGAGCTCGCATAATAGGTCAGCATTATTAAAGTGCAGACAAAGATTTTGGATAGCTAGATTGGCTTGTATGTTTGGTGCAGTAGGGGCTCCAACCTCATATTCTTTCATAGGGCCCAAAATTGCTAGCGGCGCCCCTGTCTGTATGTATAAAAAATATCGATACTTCGTGCCAGAGTATCGATAACGTCTCGCGGCCGGAAATATCTCGATAAATCGGCATATCGATTTTTTGTCCCACCCCTAATATATATATATATATATCACAATCCACAAGTAATCCACACAACTCCAGTCCATCAATTAACGTCTTGTGATGTGAAAAGCTGTGTTTATAACAAACAAATCCATCAAGCCATTTTAACTTTAAAATGTTGCCATTATAATGCTATAATGATAATAATGTTTCCTCCAGTGGAAAAAAGTCACCAAATCCACCAACATTTGTTCAGAACTGTTTTGGACGGTTTTTGCTTGTAAATAGTGCTTGATCTGTGCTTATTTCCCTCCTGAGTCATAAGAGATGAAAGAGTTTAAAGTTAATATGTCTTGATGGATTAAAAAAAATTAGATTTTCACAAGACGTTAATTAAAGGACTGGAGTAGGATTGGAGTCATGTGGATATTGTTATGTTTTTATCAGCACTGTTTGGATTCTGAACACATTTCACTACATTTCACTGTAGAGGCTCCATTGGTGAGCAAGTGATGTAATCCTAAATTTCTCCAAATCCGTTCAGATGAAGAAACAAACTCATCGTAAAACTAACCTAATATATTTTTGCTTTGTACTAACTTTGGTAGTATGTATCTCATAATTTTTGTCATAATTTTGTAAATTTTTTGTCAATTAGTGATTTGTGTTTCTGATGAATTTAGTGAGCATTCTGAAAAACATGCATTGACATTCAACCTTCGATGCATGATCAAAATACTCTATTTAGTATTTATACCTGTTTCTTCACTAGGTGTCTGATCATCGAAACTCTATCCTGGATGTGCCAGTGTGGATCTTATTCAAGGACACCAACCTTCAGCCCCCCAACACCTTGCATTTGACTTCCTCTATAGGGATAATGCTTGAAGGCCAAGTACTGTAGATGGACAACATGTAGGATCTCCCACAAGCAATGTGTCTTCATGTGTCTCATTTACTCATTAGACCTGAATTACCAGAAATGCCTTGCAAACACCTTTGATTTCATACAGCGTATCAATGGGGCAGAATGCCCTCAAGTTGAAGGTACAGTCTTTGGCAAACCAGCTTTTTGGTTTAGAAAAATTTTTGTCTCATTGTTGCAGACTTGGTGTCAGCATTTTTAGTATTGTCAGCTCAGTACATATTAGTATAATTTTTTTATTCCGTTATCCATTAATGAAGGATAAAAAGTATGTTTAAATTTAGTGCACAGAGATCTACAATTGATGTAGTTAGTAAGTGTGGTTGTAACCCATTACAATATAGTGTGTACTGTATTTCATTAGTATTGTGAAATTTTTGCCAAAGACATAGAATATGTTTTTCAGTATGTTTTATTTCAGCTCAGTTTGATTGCCCAAAGCTTAAACAGTCAAATGTAATAAGAACTTAGTTATTGTTACATTTACATGATCACTACATTTTAACATAATTGTCAGACTAAAAAAAAGTGTAATGTTTAACTTAAGTGCACAGAGATCTACACTTTTTGTAGCACAGTATTTGATGTGGTAGTATATTGTTACTACTGTTACCACCTTTACAGTGCTGTACAGTATGGTTGTGTCCCAATTCCATTTCCATTACAGCAGTGTGTACTGTAATTTCATTAATATCATGAAATTTTGGTCAATAAAGACATTAAATATGCTGTTCGGTATGTTTTTTTAGTTTGGTATGTTTGCACAAAGCTTACAGTCAAAAATAAGATATGTAAGTACATTTGTAAATATGTAAGTACAATATGTAAGTACACTTAAAATTAACACCAAGTTAAGTGAACTGAACTGTTTAAGTACATTATATTAACACCAAGTTTGGTGAACTTAATTTAAGTACAGTCAACGTGAGCACCAAGTTAAGTGAACTTAAATATACAAGTTTTGGGAGACTCCATTACTCAATTGAATTGTGGGAACGAGTTTACTCAAATCAATTGAGTTCAATCAACTTATTAGGGTTTTCAGTGCAAGGTTTCCCAGCAGAACATTGCCCAAAGCATCACACTGCCTCTGCCGGCTTGCCTTCTTCCCATAGTGCATCCTGGTGCCATGTGCTCCCCAGGTAAGCGACGCACACGCATCCAGCCATCCACGTGATGTAAAAGAAAATGTGATTCATCAGACCAGGCCACCTTCTTCCATTGCTCCATGGTCCAGTTCTGATGCTCAGGTGCCCACTGTTGGTGCTTTCGGCAGTGAACAGGGGTCAGCATGGGCACCCTGACTGGTCTGCATGTATTCTGACACAAAGGTGTATTCTGACACCTTTCTGTCAGAACCAGCATTAACTTCTTGAGCAATTTGAGCTACAGTAGCTTGTCTGTTTGATTGGACCACACGGGCCAGCCTTTACTCCCCACGTGCATCAGTGAGCCTTGGCCGCCCATGACCCTGTCGCCGGTTCACCACTGTTCCTTCCTTGGACAACTTTTGATAGATACTGACCTCTGCAGAATGGGAACACCCCAATAAGAGCTGCAGTTTTGGAGTTGCTCTGACCCATTCGTCAAGCCATCACAATTTGGCCCTTGTCAAACTCTCTCAAATCCTTACGCTTACCCATTTTTCCTGCTTCTAACACATAAACTTTGAGGACAAAATGTTCACTTGCTGCCTTATATATCCCACCCACTAATGAGTGCTGTGATGATGAGATAATCAGTGTTATTCACTTCACCTCATAATGTTATGCTTGATTGGTGCATCTTAAGCAGGATTCTTTATTGAAAAAACGTGCTGTTGGTAGCTGCAGTCCATCAAGTGTAATCCCACAGACAAGAGTATATGAGCACGAACCACATGTGACACGAACATGAGTTTATTAACTAGACTAAACACTTAGACTAATCTAACATACGCATACATGCACACAGTTTAGCAATGTAAAGAAAGCTGAAGCAGAATACAGGAAAGCAAGAAGTTATAGCATTGTTTGAAATTCAGCACATCAACAGCCTTGAGCAAACCATCAGTTTCTTAGTTCTAACACACCCTTTTAGGGGTAGGGGATACTATAATGTATCAACTAATGAGTTTGATAATTGCATTTCTCGCCATTTGAATAGAAGTGTCTTGATGCAATTTCTTGAAGCTCCAGTTGATCTCTGCTGAAGATGTCTTGATGAGAGAGAACCAGTTTAAGTCAGAGAATCTTTTATCTTAAAGACAAGGCCGCAGCATAGCACAAACCAAGGGGTCCTTAGGAGACTTCCAGCTACCTTCAATTTCTCAGAATCAGCAAGGGGGAAGAAGGGGAAGGGGGCATTTTGTGAACAGTGATTTTTTAAAACATGAAGATGTCACACCCTCATGAGGTGAGTGAGCCAATAAGTTGTTGTTCTTTTGAAGGGAAAGAGTTAGCAAAATGTAATGTAAATGAACATAAAGGATATTAAGGGTGTGTTCACACTTGGCAGGTTTGGTTAGATTAAAACGAACTCTGGTGCGATTGCTCTGTTAGTGCGGTTCATTTGAATTATTTTGAACGCTGCCATCCGAACCCTGGTGCGCACCAAACAAGTGAACCGAGAACCCTGAAAAGATGGGTCTCGGTCCTCTTTTAAACAAACTCTGGAGTGGTTCGGCTGAAATATGAACGCAACATGGACCAAAGACATGTAAACAAACCAAAAACAGGACATGATGTCACAAGATCCGACCCTAAAAAGAACAGAATGCTCAAGCACACCTTTTTTTTCTCGTCATGGTCGCGATGGTGCCCATCAGTTTGGTAAAGGCATCAGAACCACGTCTCATCGCAGCAGATCTTCGTTTGTGTCATTTTTTAAGTTGTCAGCTTACATCATATACCGTATGCACGAGTGCATTTAGCCCAGCATACAGCATTTTTTGGATGTTCAAAAAGTTCTATATTCGCAAAAATATATGTTATAAAAGCCTTTTTCCACCCTTTAATTTCGGTGTTAAAAATTTTCTTTTTTGGTCCGGACCAAAAGAACCAAGAGAAACGGACTACAAGTGTGAACAAACACTAATTGCAGTTCATAAGATACCCAACATGCTATATGTGATCTTGGTTAACTACAGTGTGCCATTCTGAATAATTCCTTCAATAGCTTTTGAATTAATACATATGCAAAACAATGTAAAAGAACATATGATTACATAGGAAAATTGGATGCATGATTGTACAAGTGATTATATCTCAAGTGATTACATAGAGGTTATAGGATTAGGATGGACTGTATAGAAAAAGGATCTATTTGTCTGTTTCAAAATTAATTTAGAGTAAAACTACTTCTTTTGAGTTGTAAACCAGTCTTATCTGTTACCACGGTAACTAGAGGCCAGGTGTTAGCTGCATTTAGGGTGTTAGTTGCTCTTCTGGGGTGAGTGCCTTATAACTCCATCTCTTGGTCTGCTCGTTGGGAGAGGGGTATTGTGGATGATTTGTTAAAGTCCCCCGTAATCAATAATTTTATCCCTTTAAACTCATCTTTGATCACCAAAATGACATATTTAAACGTTTATTTTCCAGTGAAAAAAATGTCTTCATGCCTTAAAATAGCTTAAATGTAACTCTACACTCTTGTTTCATTTAGTATATACGCCTATAGACTTGGTCAGCATTACTGGGAACGCCCACAAAAACGTCATATCCGTTTATGCAGTGGGGGAAAACAAGCTATTCAAAAGAACGCATGTAGACCTTATTGGGCGCTTGATCTTTACTCTTTGTAATGATTACTGTGTGGCGTTCTGCACCTCTAATAAGTTAAAAATCCCCGATCTGAAGTTTTATACTGTCGAATAAACAGATGAGATTCCGAAAGCCTGTGCAATACGTCCATTACAATTAAACATTTGCAGTACATGATGCTGGTATTATTGTAAAGATGAAAAATAAGAGATTTCATTAATTGCAAAAAAGCCAATATAGTCATACTTGTCACGGGACTCGAACTGCGTCATAAAGCAGTTTTTCACGGTGAGCTATTAAATAGCGACAGAATGCGTGAGGTTATTAATGTACAAAACATTCAAAAGTCTTCTTTATTTCATTATGGGAAGGGCTGGGCTCATGTTTGTGCTTCAAGCTTACAAGCTGATATAGTCACATTACATGTACGACACTTGAATTACATTTTCTCGTCAAAATGCACACTGCTCCCCCAAATATTATACGACATAGCCTACTTCATAAATCACCCAGTCTTTCTATAAAGTAAGTAAAAAAAACTTTGCTATTGTCAGTAATTTGAATAATACTGTGACACTGACATGTCAACTCCAAATTTGCTTTGTAAAATGTAAATGCTGAACTAATTCATTAGTGCATAGCTGTACTAACAAGAACGAATAAATAAACAGATAAAGCTACATGTATGCAAGACAACAGAAAACCGACGGATTTCTAAACTTTATCTAAACCCGTGTCATTGATGCCAAACAGCTCACCATATATCTGGATTTTAGGCTTTTGACAAACGTTTGTTAAATGTGGTACTGCTGCAAATTAACGTTTGGCATTAGACACGTTTGCGCATTTCATGTTTATATTCTAGCCCAAACAAACTTATGTATACATAAACAAACGCCCTTTGCATTGCACACGGCATAATCAGAAAAAATTGTGATTTTACGTAGGCTATACTATGGGTTAACACTATGATTTTCCAGTGAGGGGGAATGGATTGTTTTCCCCCACGCTACGCCCCCAGCTGTGACACGATACTGAACAAGTCTATACACGGATACATGAATATGCAAATTAGCCCCACCTCCACTCACTCACACCGGCTCAGAGACCCACTCGCTCAACTTTTACTCAAATTAATGTCAACGCTATCTCACAAATTCGTACCTCACTCGTATGAATTCGTACGATTTGTCTATACTGCAGTGATGGGTAGGCTTTAGGAGAGGGGTTAGGGGTAGGTCATTCGTACGAAATCATATGAACAAAAATCGTACGTATTCGTACGAATAAGGTCGTATAAATTCGTACGAATTAGCCACCTCGTAAAATACGTATACATTTTCGTGAACCTGCACAAGGGTATCGCTCTTTACAAAGTCGGACACATAACGGTAATTAATATGATTAGCCTTTTACTGACTACATTATCAAACAGCTAATAATGTGTTGCTAATGTTACACAAACCATGTTCCCATTCTCCACCTCAGTCTGCCTTCTAAAAATCAGCATCCTTAGAAACGCTTTGAACAACTTACAATGTCAGTGGAGAAAGGAAATTATATACATCATATAAATAATTCACCCGCTATATTGCTAAATGTATCTGATTTTTAATATCAACAGAAAAATATACCAGGATAACCTGGCTTCTCTTGAGACTCCCCTGCTTCAGAGTGGTCATAGTTAATGATATGCTAAAGCCCGCCCGCACGTTGACGTGATTGGTTACAAGGTAGTTTGTCAGAAACACCAGCGATTTCAAACCGTGTTTTTGAGACTGTCTTTGGTTCACTGCAGTTTTAAGGAGAAAATACTCAGCAATGAATTTGCATATGGTTTGTCTGAAAGCATATTAAAAGCACCACATAGACATATAAACAACATTAAAAACTTGATTTTCACCACAGGGGGTCTTTATAACAAATAATTGTGTGTCTAATCTGTCTCAGTCGCTACATTGTGATTCTTCAAAATGTCTTTTTCTGCTCCACAGAAGAAATAAAGTCATACAGGTTTGGAATGACAAGAGGTTAAATGACAGTATTCTCTTTTTTTCTGTGAACTATCCCTTTAAGGTTCAGGTTTAACATCCCTTTAATGTTGTGTTCCACTCAGGCACTTTATATAAAACATATGTAATTTTTGATCATGGAAAAAGAACAAAATTTCCTACATGAGCATGTGGTGTCTTTCTGTGTATTCTAGACAGTCCCTGCTGTCATTTGATTTTCACTTTAAAAGTTTTTCCTCACATAATGAAGGATCCATGAAAAGGGATTTACCCTCAGGCGTTGTTAGTGCAGCACTTTAAAGTAATTGCCTAAGAAAGTACAAATTCTGTGAGGTTTTTTGTGCTCTCGATCCTCATCATCTACATGGAGTTAAATTGAAAGTATGATATCCTCCTCAGAGGGTCATCTGTCTGGTTCCACAAGATGTGTAAACTCATAAACTTGCTTTAATCTTACATTGAGATGCTGAGTGTGTACTAAAATGGTAGACGTGTCTGCATTTTCAACCACAAGGCATTTCTTCACTATAAGTGAAGTGAAAAAGACTATAAATAAACAGACAGCAAACTTTCAGGAAAAGTGACTTACCCGTACCTGTTCCATAGTACATAAATGATTAATTGCTCATTAATATTTACTGTATTTGTAAAGGGGATATGTAGCCTTTGTCTGTATGGATTTAGGTGAATGCATTTTCTTTTGTATTTAGATCATCTGTGTATTTCCATTGTCAAAGTTGACAGTGATGTCAGTATGCTACTTGAATGATGCAATTGTATAAAAATAATCACTCCTAGATTTTGAACAGTTTCTCATTGTATTCAGATCATCCAACACACCAGTACGATGTCAGGATATACACACTGGACAAGGTTAGTGAAGATCCAAACACACACTTTATTAGGGAACACAGGGCAGAGAATGGGGTGATGAAGATGCACTTGAATAACGGAGAGAGATGGCAGATGAGTAACAGTCTTGATGGTTGTCTTACAGAAGATGTATGGAGATGGAGAAACGGACACCTCAGCAGCCCAGATAAGAGGTAAGTAATGAAAGCCAACACACTGGGATGAAGTCGCAGGGAGACAGGAACACACTCTGGGAAAACCAAGGAGATCAGATAAGTGAGTCTTTCCTAGTTCAAGACCAGACAAGGACTGAAGGTGAGCTGTGTGAATATATAGTGTGCTGCTGATGAGGTGATTGATGACAGGTGCGGGTGATCAGAACTCTGGTGATTGTGATCGCTGTGTGGTGGAAGTGAGAGAGCCTGGCTGATCTGTGACATTACCCCCCTCTCCAGGGTCCGCTCTAGCTGACCATGGACCCCGACGTCGCGGTGGCCGGCCACGAGGTAGAGGAGCAGGCCGATGAGGATGACGTTGGTAGAATTCCGTAAGGAGAGTAGGATCGAGGATGTCATCTCTAGGTACCCGCAACCTCTCTTCGGGGCCATACCCTTCCTAGTCCACCAGATATTCCAATCTGCCACCTCGACGTCGGGAGTCCAGGATTTCTCGGACGGTGTGGATGGGATCAGCTTCGATCTGAGGTGTGGGGATCATGTCATCAGGGCCAGACTCTGTGGAGGGAGCACAAACAGGTGGGCAGTGAGGTTTCAACAAGGACACATTAAATGCAGGGTGAATTCTGTAGTGAGGAGGTAGCTGGAGTTTATAGGTGACTGGAGAGATTTGTGTTTCGACCTGGAAGGGACCAATGTATCGTGGGCTCAACTTCCGACAGGGCAGGCGCAGACGGATGTCTCGTGTAGAGAGCCAGACGAGTTGTCCTGGATGGTAAGTAGGCGTCTCTCCTCATCGCACATCCACGAAGTGGGTGTCTGCGCACTGCCTGCTGGAGATGATGATGAGCCTCATCCCATACCCTCTCGCTCTCCCGGAACCAGGGGTTGATGGTGGGCACCTCAGATGGTTCGCCTGACCAGGGAAAGAGAGGGGGTTGGAAACCAAGGATGCATTGGAAAGGAGTGAGACCGGTGGTAGACTGTCGTAGGGAATTTTGAGCATATTTGGCCCAGGCGATGAACTGGTTCCAGGTGTCCTGGTGGCGCTGACAGAAGGTTCTGAGAAAGCGGTTAATCTCCTGTACCTTCCTCTCCGTTTGCCCATTTGCTTGGGGATGGTAGCCAGACGTCAAACTGACGGTCACACCTAGGAGCAAAAAGAAATAGATGATGCCTCCTGCCATCAGTGATAAAATCGATTCGTAGGTGTGACCATGGGCGTTGAGGAATTGGGAGAGGAAGAAGCTTGCCAGATGGTAAGTGGTGTGGAACCTTGGAGACTGCACAAAGTTGACATCCCAGGGCGAACCGCTTGATGTCTTTGGCCATGCCAGGCCACCAGTAACGCTGTTGTAGGAGCGAGAGGGTTTGAGTGGTCCCCAGGTGGCCAGTACCCACAGAAGAAAGAACTAACCAGATCACTACAGATACTTTATGATATGAAAAACAAAACAAGGACCCTTGCAGTCCCTCGCGCCTTTGTGTCAAGGTCAACAAGTCTCTCAAACTTTAAAATAATTACCTTTTTTAAAAACAATGATATTTATAGAATGAATTCACCACATAATGTGCATAATTAGGATACCAAAAAGTTGATCAGTTTTAGTAAGTAGAAGAAAATGCTGTTTTTATTGAAAATATTGTGGACGTCAAAGGGATAAACACTAGTTCCAATCAAACTCTGCAGTATTTATCTGTCACTTGACGCTAGTCAAGCTAGGTTACAGATGCCAACATGGACAGTTTTTGTGACATGCTCTCATCCTATGCACAATATTGGACAAGAATGAAGAAAATATGACCCAGCCTACATGAAACACAGAACCTGGCACAAAGTACATAGTAATCATACAAATACATATTAATCTACAAGTGCCTGTCATCGCTAAGATGAAGCTACAACAATTATGAATTGGGTAACACTTTAGAATACTGTACCGTCGTTAATGAATAACTATACAAAGAACAAATGAGTAACGAAATATTAACGTTCACTATTAGCTAATCAATAACTATTTTTTTCATACCTCCCAGATAATTACTAAGAACTACAATATAAATGTTCATAATTAATGTGAATAATGCATAATGTATAATTAATTCTAAAGTGAAGATCATGGTAAGGTAACTCACTAGTAATGATTCAAGTGTTACGACATCCTTCTAAAAAGAATTACTAATTATTTAGAACATTCTAAAGTGAAAAACATTATAACTCTCTAGTAATGACTGAAATCATAGTTAGTTTTTGAGGTTTTTGTTAGATTTTGGATAGTACTTGCTTCAGAAGGATGTAGTAACATTCGAGTCATTACTACAAAAGCTAACAATGATTTCAGTTATTACTAGTTATTGTGCTTTTCACTAGAATGTTCTAAATATTTAGAAATTCCTGCTAAACGATTTTGTAATACTTAAGTCTAGGGATGCGCTGACCCGATGCTCAGTATCGGTATCGGCTCCGATACTGCCATTATTTGGTGTCGGTCAAACAGGACCGATCCAAATCCGATACTGTGCGTATAATATTCTGTGTTATTGTTAAGCCCCAGTGCCCCACAAAAATATTATAAAGCATCATCAACGCTTCGTGCACTATATTAAGTGTTCTGAAGCCATTCCATAGTTTAATGTGAGGTACACATGAATATTTAAGTCATTAAATTCAAGTTCACATGAATGCTTTCCTCCGCTGCGACTGCCAGTCATTCTCCATTCAGCTTTCAAACTGCGTGTCGTGTTCGGTTACGACAGTCAACGCGATGAAACTCTCTCCAAGATGATTCAATGTTCCTGTTATTATGCCTGATCTGTAGATAACGCTCTATGGTTTCGCATAAAATGACTTTATCTTGCTGGAGTTTATTGCTGTTTCGTGTTACTTTCTATCGGGTGTCTGTTAGATCACAACACTGGAGTAGAGATTGTATTGTTCTTCACACACGGTAACTGAAATTTTAAACTGTTAAAAGAAAAGGCTCAATAAAAAATTGCATAGATAAACTACGCATCGACATCTCTTCCCTTTGTGTTTTGAACTTTTCAATGCGGACGGAGCGCTGCGCTGTGACTCCATGTTGCTTCAAGCGCATCATCGTGCGCTCGGGATGCGCATAAGCGCTTTGTGCCGCTCTGTATTGGAGGAGCCTTTCGTATTATAATACTTTTGGCAATGAAAGATTATTAATAGCCTTTCTTGTTCTGCCCTATCTATAGTATGTTGCTGCCACATTAAAAAGCTGCGATATACATTTAAAATAAATGTATTTTAATTTCTTAGTATATAGGCCCTGTTTCTATGAATATATTTACTTGTTTTTCATGAATGTATTTTACAATGTGTAACATTTTACCAGATTTAGTGCTACACTTATTCACTTTTATTTGTTCCCCACTTAATGTGTTTTTTCCACTAAATGTTTAGATTTTATACAATTATTGTGCACTCATGATTTTTCTAGAGTAACTTTTGCTGCTGAATTATCCACTAATCTAGTTTATCCACCATCTAGTTTATATTAGTATTTTTGTCATAGATTGTGATTATATATATTTTTAATTTGTTGTTTTTCTTTATAATGAAGTTGTCTGTATTTAGTGGATTGTGTTTAACACACAAAAGAGTGATTATCACTTCAACACACTGAGGTATAGAAATTCTACATTGAATTTTTAAACAAAACTGCACTGGTATTGGATTGGTATCGGTATCGGCCGATACTCAGAATTTTTGGGATCGGATCGGTTCTGAAAAAATGGTATCGGTGCATCCCTACTTGAGTCATTACTAGTGGGTTACCATGATCTTCACTTCAGAGTTAATTATACATTATGCATTATTCACATTAATTATGAACCTGTATATAGTAGTTCTTATCAGTCCTCTGGAAGGTATGAAAAAAATAGTTTATTAGTGAAATAGTTGATTAGTGAAGTACCTCATTCAACTGAGTGCTATTACTTACTTGTTAAACAGCGTTTCTTGCAGGGTAGGTGATTTGTTACAGAAACATTTTTTGTTATGCCTGTTGAAAGTCTCATCACATCCTGATAGCAATCACTAAAGTTAAGTGGTCTAAATGTATTTATATGTATTTATATATATCTGTGGAAGGTGTAGGACCATAAAATGTTTGTCCAATCATTGCATTGAATGCAATGATACTATGTCCTACCTTCCTGTCAACGTATGTATTTCCATACCTCCATGCATCCTGCTTGCGCAAACATCACACGTCATCAGCGCGTTTCATGCTATGCAGAGTTAGACAGACATTAGTTCACTGATGTAACCGGTCCTACTCAACCTGCTCCGAGTAGGATTTGAAGCGTGGTCTCCGGTGTGGGAGGCGGGCGCTCTAACAAGAAGGCTAAAAATCGCAGCGTCTAGCTTCAGTCACTAGCACGCCTCTTGAGGCCAGGGGAGTTAGGTTCACACGCATAGCTCTTACTGGCCTACGACAGTTACACTCACCCCCCTAAACCTCACTCCCATCTGGGTCAACGGCACCAAATGTAACCGCAGTGTTGGGGAGTAACTAGTTACATGTAACTACATTGCGTAATCTAATTACAAAATAAGTGTAACTGTAATCAGTTACAATTACTGAGGAAAAAATGTGTAATTAAATTACAGTTACTTATGAAAATGTTAACGATTACAAAGGGGGTTACATCTGAATATTTTCTGTAAAATGCTAGGATATGTTGAATAATATTAATTTGTTGCTTTGCCTGTTTTTGATTTTCATGATGCCTCCTGCCATTTAAAGGCCGTTTAGTAAAGCAATGCTATTCTGACGCTTTTGATTGGTTCTCTTGTTTGAATTTACAGAGCACCACGTCTGCCAATTACATCAATCCACACTGCCGCTGAAAGCTTTAGGCTACAATCTGTCTGAGAGTTGCCACCATGGCGAGTGATAAAAATGTGTTCCAGTGCTGAAAATTTGAAAATTAATCTCAGTATTCAAATGTAATCAGTTGCATTACTTTAATAAAGAAATCTGTAATCTGTAACCTATTACATTTCCAAAATAACCTTTCCCAACACTGTGTAACCGGTCCTACTTAACCCGCTCTGAGCACTCTAACAAGGAGGCTAAAGACCGCAGCCTCTAGCTTCAGTCACTAGCGCGCCTCTTGAGATCAGGGGAGTGAGGTTCACACACATAGCTCTTACTGGCTTATGACAGTTACACTGAGCACCGCAGCCGAAACAGCAGCCATCTTTTACAGTTCCTCCTGAACCAAAACAACGAGCTTATGCTGCATTCACGCCATAACTACTGTCAGTTGGAAGAGATGGAAACCCGTCACATTATACTCAGAGCGGTTCGTGACTCGAATTTATCCGTTTCAATGGCAACACTATCAATGCCGAAATGAATCTGCAGCAGGCAAGTGAGCCAAGTCAGTGCTCTTTAAGTTGTTTATGTTCATCATTATTGTAATGTTATGAGCTTTGAGACATGAGGTAGTTTAATGCCATCTCTCGTGGCACCTTTGCTCCCTGCTGTGGCGTTCATGTGTTTTGAAAGAGGCGTGGCTTTGAAGAGCGCTCCGAAGGGAGGGTGGGATCTTATGCTTTCAAAGCTAGCTCGCTATTGCTAGCCTCTCCAAAATATTGCGTTACTCATTTATTCCCGTGTAGTTATTCATTAATGACGGAACAGTATTCTAAAGTGTTACCATGAATTGTAAACCTGTCAATGTGTCAGTCCTGCACCTGTAAAATTTAGAAATTAAAAAAAAAATGTAATTAATCTGATGTTTCATGGTGGATCACAGCTGTGACATGATGGGGGGACAACAGGATTCTTAAGAGGGCATATCACAGACATATCAGCAAGATTCAATGACAGCACATACTGTTGGAGAAACAACCAGATATGATCCAAACTGACCATGAGAAGCTCTGAGCTGCATACCTATGTAAATGATCCAGGCCCCTCTGGCCTTGGGCTGGTGAATGCAATTTATCCCTGTCTCTCTTTATAATGTCATTTGCAACGCGGGTACTTCTTTAGATACTAGCTTGGGGGGCAAAAACCGAAGCTCTTTATCTGTAAATCGCGAGTTGCTTTGGATCCAGCCCCTTTTACTGTGCCACTCCAGGTTAAAATTTAATCTCGAATAAGCACAGCAGAATTTTTTTGGCAGATATGGAGAATGCGAAAGTAACACATGGAAGCAACTGAGCGTTGTTGTTGTGCAGTCTTCCCTCCAGAGACTACAGCCCAGATTCATTAGACCACTGAGATGTTCCAGTGCTCAGCACATCCTTAGGAACATCTGTGTTTTCATGTTACATAAGTCAGTGTGCAGAACCGTGTTTTTCCACTTTGATCTTTTTAGCTTTCAAGGGAGAAAAAGCAAACATACAAGATAAGCAAGTAGCAAGGCATAATTGGATAAGCTAAGAAATCATTGCTTGACACCAATAGAAAAATCCAAAATTGTTACTGTAATGCTAAACAGTCGATTAGCACCACAAGAACGATTCGAGCTGACATAGTAGCAGATCAATTTAGTGATCGATGTAAACATTCAGTGCCGATATAACACTTCTTACATCACAGCACAGGTGAAACACTTATATTAGGGAGCTCAACGCTATTTTAGATTCAGCTATTTAAGACTAAAATATATTTGGTCCTAAATCCCACCACCTACAGCATAGATCATTCAAAAACAGCCAAATTTTTATTACACATTTTTATTGAAATATTTGTTTTATCTTTTTACACATGCCTGGTAAAAATATGTGACCCTGGACCACAAAACCAGTCATAGGGGTAAATTTTTTGAAATTGAGATTTATACATCATTTGGCTGAGATACAACAATTTGAAAATCTGGAATCTGGGGGTGCAAAGAAATCGAAATATTGAGAAAGTTGTCCAAATATTTAAATATATTTAAAGTTGTCCAAATGAAGTCCTTAGCAATGCATATTACTACTAATAATAATTTTTTATATATTTATGGTAGGAAATGTACAAAATATATTCATGGAACATGATCTTTACTTAATATCCTAATGATTTTTGGCATAAAAGAAAAATCGATAATTTTGACCCATACAATGTATTATTGTTGGTTATTGCCACAAATATACCCGTGAAGACTTATGACTGGTTTTGTGCTCCAGGGTCACATATGTGGTATTGACTTGTTTCATAAATAGAGAAAATACTTTTCTTGTAATTTACCTGGAAAGAATGAAAGTAACATTTTTACAAAAATGTTACATTTTAACATGAGGGAAACATTGCAACATGACCATAATTTAAATCCCCCTCTAACTTTATCAGATCATTAAAAAACATACAAGATAAATTAAAATACTGTGTTAATAAAAGCAGTTTTTAACTAAAAAAAAATAAACAATTTCAGTGTAAAATTTTACTTTTGCAATGATTGAGTTCATTTTCATTTATGTAAAAGGTTTCTGGAGGAATAGAATAATTTCAAAATTAGAGTATTTTGCAACACCAGAACAGAAAGCACATTCCAAGTAATAGCTTTTAAACTATTTTTGTCTGTGCAATGTTGATATGATAACAATTAAACCAATGTAGTTCCACCATACTACAGCACTTAGTGGCTAAACTGTATTGTCTGCTTTAAAATCATCTGCATAATTTTCTTAATTGTCATTTGTTATATATAAAATATATAAAGGAATTCAAGAATGATGTAGAACTAGTATTATCCTTAATTTATGTGTCAAACATATGACCGCCAATGAATTGTGAAGTTTGTTGTTAACCTATTGACTTCACCTATTTTTGCTCCCAAAAAAGCCAAAAGTCATTTCCATATTTATAGTCTTAAAGTGCTATGAATAAATCACAGACAGCTAATGGCCTTTGTGTGTTGTAGTAAAACATGTTTTAATGAGCTTCATTAAGTTTCCTATTTGTGGTTGCGGGAAATGCCAGGAGTAATTCTTTTTCATTTGTATCACAATGTGCTTTTTCGCTCTCTATACTTTTTCAGATTTGTTTTCTCATTTGTCATGCCAGAGGGCAACACACTAACCACCTTACAAGTCTTGATCAAGAAGTAAAAACTTAGGTACAGTACGAGTCGAGTATCGTAAACTGCCCTATCATATATAATACATCTATTCATATCTATTCATCTATAATCGCTCTAAATCTTGCCTGGCAGTGACATATGTAGACATGAAACTTTTGACAAAACTAGGCACTATATGGAAGTGGAGCGGCACACAAAATACATCGCTCAACCATGAAGAAAATTATGTATTCATTTGCTACGCCTCACGGGTCATTATTTTTAAAGTCTACATAACAGGATGCAGTATGTGCAAAATCATTGGAACAGAAATGATCGAATTACGTCTGCGTTAAGGAGACTGACGGATCATACACTGGGTAAAAATGCAGAGGAAAGAGGCAGTGGGAGGCAGTCAGATGGTGAGGACACACCTTTTGTACTGGCAGTAATATGGGAAGTGGTGCTGTGTATTGTTGAAAAAGAGAATGTCTCAGTAGATTGTGTGAAGCAGACAGGCCTAGGCTTCACAAGAGGCACAACTTCCCCCCTCCTCACTTCCACATTCAGGAGCTGAGAGTCTTAAAGACAGGGAGAGAGAAGAGTACAAAAAAAAAAAAAACATACAGAGATGACCGGTAGTACAAAAAAAAAAAGTTAAGATGGATGATAGTGGGGGGAAAAAAACATTTTACAATGATTGTAGACAGTAATGATTACTTGCACTAAACTTTTCTAAACTTATTTAGAAAACTAAAATTCTAAAAAATGTACTGTCTGGCTGTAGGAGCACAGAGGATAATTTTCAGATATTTAGTTAATATATAAGAATTTAATATTGAGTAGCTTACAGTATTGTTCAAAAGTTTGGGATCACCAAGATGTTTCAAACAAGATGTTTGAAAGAAGTCTCTAATGCTCCCCAAGGCCACATTTATTTGATCAAATATACAGTAAAAAAACAGTAATATTGTGAAATATTATTACAATTTAAAATAACTGTTAAAATTTTAAAATGTCATTTATTCCTGTGATGGAAAAGCTTCAGTGTCACATGATTCTTAAGAAAACGTTCTAATATGTTGATTTGGTTGTTATTATTATCAATGTTCAAAAAGCAGATGTGCTGCTTAATATTTTTGAGGAAATTGGAAATTTCAAGGATTCTTTTATTAATAGAAATCTTTTGTAAAGGTCTTGCTTTCACTTTTGAGCAATTTAATGCATCGTTGATTAATAAATTAATTTCTTTCAAATCTTACTGACCAGTTACAACACTATGGTAGCAATGCAACATGATTGACGAAAGGAATTAAATCTAAATAGTCTTTAATCCACAAACAGAAATACACAGGAGAATATCAGAAGAACATACACTCAAACAACACTTAATAATGAAGATAACCGACTGTGAACTGAATAAAACAGAGAGTACTTGTACACAGAGAACTAAACTAGTCACAGGTGGGATTAATCAGTAACCTATAGGTAACAAACAGGGACAAATTAGTAACTAAGGAGATGGGAACTAAAGGAGCTGAAAGGAAACACATGAACAAAAACACAAAGAAACTAAATGTGACTCCCCCCTCCCACCAGGTGCGTCCTTGTGCCGGAACCAACAGTCCCAAGGGTGGAGGGAGGGAGGGGGTCTTGGAGGTTGATGAGGAGCTGCCGAAAGGCAGGGAACTGGAGGGACTGAGGCAAGGACGGGAAGAATGGGGTGACAACGTAGGGAGTGAGGACCAAGGCCGAGCCGGAGGGAAGGGGGAGCCAGGTGCAGCCAAAGCGGTGGAGGGTTGAGGCACAGCTGGAAGCACAGAAACCAGGACAATGAGAGACCAAGGTTGAGCCGGAGGACAAGGGAGCCCACTGGGAGTGATGCCGCACCACGGCGGAGCTGAGGGAGCGCAGAGCCAAGGCATAGCCGAAGGGCTGACAGGCCAAGGTGGAGCAGCGGTCCTGGAGGCCCGAGGAAAAGGCAGGGGATCCGCTTCACAGTGTCGCGCTGGTGGTGAAGAGGCCCAAGGTGAAGTCGACATGCAGGCTAGATGGGGTCAGTGATACTGAATCCTTGATGGTCCAGGTGATCAGCTCCGGCCTCAGGGTGAATGCGGCGACCGGCTCTGGCTACACATTTGAGGGTCGGTTATTCTGTCAAAACGCTGTGGTCGCAACCCATCATGAATGACAAAGGAATTTAACCTAAATAGTTTTAATTTATTATGTTTAATTACTTAGACCTGTGTCTCTGTGTTTTCACTCATTCGTTGCAAAGTCTTGTATGTTGTTACCAGAGGTCGCATTAACCAAAACTTTTCCGTCATTGACAGAATTTTTTTAGCAGTGACAGAAAAATCTGAAAGTCGTCCATCATTTTGACAGATTACACTGAGGGTGATCTATTGTAACTTTTAACTGTAATTCTTACCCCTGTCCATTTGGTGGCGAGTGCGCTCTTGCTGACTATCAAGTTAATGGTCAACAAATGGCTTTTCTGAGTTATGTGACATTGTTTACAAGCTGTTTTACTGACATCTTTCTGCGGTTGAAACACTGATAGAGTGATTACATAAGAGACATGATACAGATTGCGGTAAATTGGACTGTATCTTTCAACATTTTTTTTGATGTTCATTCATGTTTATTTCGTTCTGTAACGTAGTAAAGAGGAAGGGATGATCGTGTTCACTGATTCATGTGTTCACACTGTTTCGCTTGAACTGAGGCGCTACACAGTGATCCCTCGTGCCACATTAAAAAGCGCCAAAACGGTATTTATTGTTTGAATTTTTTGATAAAATGGACAGAATTTGAAAGATGAAACTTGTTTCATATCAAAAGTAACAAAGCACAAAGCTTATTGTGATTTATTGGACAAACATTCATGATGAAACCTTAAAGGGACCCACAGTCTCTGTTCAACTTACTCTTCATAAATAAATAAATGCATAATCTAGCCTATATGCTTGTCCTGTAAATTTGTGAATAAAATGAAAACGTGAACAAAAACAGAGCCTATTAAATGGCTTATTATCATTAAAATATGAAAATTAAAATGACGGGTAATAGATTATGACGGAATTTTTACCCTGTCCGTCAAAAAAAACTGAGTGCGAGTGAAAACATTTCTGAGTGTTATCCTGGTTTCCTGTGTCTTGGTTTTTTGATTCCCTGCCTGTTTTCTGGATTACCCTTTTGCCTCTGTTTTCTGCCCTAGTTCATTTTGATTGTTTGCCCGTGTATTTGACCTTTTGCCTGTTATATGGATTACGATTCTCGATTGTCTCAATAAAGCTGATTGTCCCAATAAAATTCGTAACAGGATTAATCCATAACCTAGGTAACAACCAGAGAGGAATTAGTAACTAAGGAGACGGGAACTAAACTGAAAGGAAACACAGGACACACAGGAATATGAACAAAAACACAATGAAACTAAATGTGACCCTCACAAGAAGCTTATGTTGGCAAAAAAAAATTCCTTTAGCAATGAATATAACTCCATTTCCTCTCTAAACTGTTCACATACTCTGGTCTGGAATGCTGCAAACATGGACAAGCAGACTGATAAAAACAGTGAAGCAGGTATCAACACTCTTGCCACTTGTCCGATCAGCATAGTGGACTGGACTGTTTTATGAAAAAATGTTTTTGTGTTTCTCATTCATGGTCATTATGTGTCAAAAGAATAAAATTCTGTGACTGACAAAGTTGAAGAAAACTCAAAAAAGGTAAAATCACACACAAAGTCCCAGTGTCCACCACATGGCTCAGTGCTTCCACTGAGGTCTGTGTCCTTCCAGGTCAGCTGTTCTGCTCCATTAGGTGGACATATAAAGGCGGGCATTCCTCAGACACATAATTACTTCAAGCCACAAATGGAACATTCCAGGTACGAATGGAATGACATGGTTTCATTTACCGATCTTATGTGCTGCTTCAGTCAACTAGATGCTTGAAAATCATGATGGATTTGGTTTATGGAATAAAATTTTGTTGCAATAAAAAAAAAGAATTTCAGCCCACCCAATCATGACCTTGGCCCACTCTGGGCAACCACCCACCAACAGAACTTGTTTGTCATGAATATTAAAATTTTAATCAGCATCGGTTATAATAAAGTTAAACAAACCATGTAACTCTGGAAAGAAATATGGATATTTGTTTATACAGTACATTTAGTAATATTGGATTCGATGAACAGAGGAAAAGATGATCTCTTAACATTCTTCCATAATGCACAAAAGGAAACAACCCAAAGGGAGCAATTTCATGATCACTAAGGTGTTTTTTAATTTTTTTTTAAACAGGAACAGAGCAGAAGAATCTACTAAAATGTTCTGTTCTCTCTGGAAAACCATCTGAAGAAAGCAGAACAATAAAGCTTGCAATTACACTGAAATGAAAATTATTTGCAATGATCTTAACAGACATAATAGGCACAAATATTAGTCTGCGTAAATAATGGTTTGCATTTACTGTCATTCATGACAGTGCTTTGAACATAAACTACCCACAAAACTCACTGTACAGCTCTCTAACAGCTCAATAGTTTTACTGAAATAAATGTATTTTGACTTTTCTGTGACTGCTGATGCCAGTCGTTTGCTTTAGTGTATGAAAGCTACAAAACACACAGAAATCTGACGGTCACCAAACGGTCAGCTTCCTACTGTATGTTATTGGAATAATTTTCTCCGGAGTAAATGGTACTTACTATAAAAGCTACAGTGCAAAAAAAATTACTGCCATACACAGTGCAGAGTGTAATGGTGTGCAAGTGAATCTCGGAGTCCATCAGTGATTTGTGCTGGAAAACACAGTATTATTGCCACTGTTAATATTTTTCTTCCATATCCCTTCTTTTTCCATATAGCCCCTCAGATTTTGAGACAAATGCAACTTGTCCTAAACACTGTGGCAGGAATCACTTAAATGTAAATTTGGTCAGTCCAATCAAATCCACAGATTATTTGCTTTAAACAGAAATTTCTGTCATTCGCTTCAGTTATTTAAAAAGCATATTTAGCTTGATACACGTGGTACACACTTATAAAAAAAAAGAGCTAAATTGTTTTTTTTTAAAAAATGTTTTCGCATTTTATCATGTTTTACCTCACCAGAGAACCAAATGTCTCAGGACAACCACTAGTGTCCCATCTAAAAAAATTGAGAGAATACTTCCATAAAATGCCAGACTACTTGAAAAATGAACCACCTAAACCAATCTGTGCAAAACTTGTTTGAAATGCAGTTTGATAGTTTTCTCTCTCTCCTGTTTTCCCACAATGCTACATCTTCACATTTTTGCACATACAGCACCACACTTGCAAAGTGGGGAAGATCAAGAACAGATCAATGTTATGGACCTGTCTCAAACGGCACACTTGATGTTGACTTGCAGCTCTTTTGCAGCTGTGTTTTACCCTTTTGCAAAGAAAATTCTTTTGGCAGTTCTGGTTCACTTGTTACCCTATGCCGGAGACCCGGAAGTGACTGAGGCTGAGCCGGAGGGACAAGGGAGCCCAGAGAAGTCCTAGGGCTGACGGACCACGGACCAGAGGGAGTGCAAAGTGAGTGTGTAGTCGATAGACTAATAGGTGGAGACATGGGCCTGGAAGCCCGAGGTGAAGCTGGGGACTCAACCTCATGCTGAAATAATGGTAATGGATATGACAGTATTGATATGTTTGGTCTTGGTGGAATAGATCTGCTACGCTGCTGCTGTTGTTGGTTATTGCTGCTGTAGAGCAAGTACGGGACTTGCTACTGCCAATACATACACAACACGCTGTTGTGAGCAAGTAAGACATGCTGCTACTACAAAGTAAAGCATACATGAATTACCTGTAGCAGATCTAAACAGGTGGAGGTGGTAAAGGTGGAGGGTTTCTCAAAGCACTGCAACTGCTACAGCAAATGCTGACCAAGTATTTGAAGGTTAAGCAGCGAGCTCATTGGCTACTAATACAGCAGGAACCAATCAGCTGTGCCTTATAGATAATTATGTGATTGCAAGCAGATTGAGTTAAGGACCTATCAGCCTGCACCATCTAGAGTTTCATGACAGAACTTTATTTGTGCTTAGAGTCAATTGTTTCATTTGTAATAACAAAATGAAACATGCCAAATTGTGCGGACATCATTTTTTTGCCAGGCTCTCATACAAAGAAGTTATGAACACATTCAAAAACAAGAGAGAACCAATGAAATAATAATAATCATGCTTGTGTGCTTTGTATGCTTTTTCCTGAGCTTTTTGTTTTCTGCTCTTTTTTTTTTTTTTTTTTGCATAGTAAAATAAAACCTGTAGCTGTAGTTATAATAATAATTTTGTCAGATAAATACCTTAACCAAGATAAGTGTTTTCTTCCCTCATATTTAAAATATTTTAAATATCTAAAATAGGGTCATTAAAAACAAATATCCGGCCGTGTGTGAGCCAGTTAACGTCTTTTTGATGTATGGAAAAGAGGAACTTTGACATTTTAGATATCATATTGTGTTTAGATTCATATTGTGTGTGAGTGAAATAATAAAATAAGGCCAGTTTAAAGCAAATCTGACTTGGTTGGACTAACCAAATTTATAAAAGTGAATTGGTGATTTCTGTCTCAGCATTTTATACAAAACCTTTTTTGGGAGTTGTATTCAAAATATACTCATCTGTCTATATAATAGTCTATGATTCAAAGTGGCGGACGCAAAGGCTGAGGTCATCATTTGAGTCAGGGCATCCCAATTTTTTTCCCCTCGCATAGCAGGTCCTCAGCTGGGCCGTGTGTGTAGTCAGGGTGAAATAGATATTATTATTCTCATGGGTGAATCTGAGCAGACATGTGAGCTAACCTCTGGAAGAATGCTGATGTGACAATCCTACACACCTGCGTGAACTGAACTGTCCATATGGTGCAGATGCATAGATGTTGCATATGACCCTACTTATGCTGCACCGTATGGCCATTTAAACAAATGTGTTCTAAATAACTAAAAATCATGGTCTAGTTATGATGACCTCATAAACTTAATTCACTACAGATGGACAAGAATGTCTAACAATGCAAATATGATTAGAATAACTATCAGAAGAAGAAAGCTTTATCTTGATGAGGGTTTGATCTCTGAAATTTTAAAGCAAAGAAAAGATGAAGGAGTTCTTGGTATAGCCGAGTGTGAATGGAATGTGAATGACTTTGATGAAGTTGTTTATTTCTTTGCTTAGAGGCATTTTTCTGCAAATTGTTATTCTGCTGAAGTACAGATTTTTTCCTTCTTTTTGTTGCTGCTGTATGTGTGGCTTGATGATAATCACACAGAAACTCATCTGATTTTACATTCCTCACAAACGCCCTCATACAAAAGAAAAATCACAGCATGAGATGTTTCCATGGTGACATACAGCAGCATGAAATGTTCAGACTGCATGTGATGCACATGCATGCTAGACAGAGACAATATCCCATTTATGTTGGTAAATCTGCTAACATGACATGGCATAAAAATGATGCATTATTAAAACAGGCAGTAAGTAAAATCAAGTAAATCTATCTAAAACACCTCGTGCCTGACGTGAGATGCATTAATGCACTCTAGAGAAACAATTAAGTATTAACAGGAAGAATTGAAGGGCTATCATGTAATTGCTCTCTGACCATGCAAGCATGCCAATGAGACAAGTGACGTGCACTACAAAAGCCATAAAATGCCCATCTTCCTGGGCCACACTCCACAAGAATGTGTCCCTATAGAGAGGATTACATTGAGATCAGCCTCTGGGACGTACTGTATCATGCAACCGCAGGGTTTAAGGACAAAACTATCATGCACTTATAAGGACTCCAGTCTGTCATCTGCTTGAAACTCTCGTCACCAAAGAGCAGGAAAAGATCATGTGGATCAGAAGCTCTGCAGGGTCTAATCCTGGCTTAGAGTAAACCCTTTCTGTGAAACCGGGTCTTAAAGGAATAGTTAACCTAAAAATTAAAAAAATGATCCCATAATTTTCGAGCTCACCATCCTAGGTGTACATGACTTTGTTCTTTCAGCCAAACACAATCAGAGTTATATTAAATAATATCCTGGCTCTTCCCAGCTTTGTAATAGCATTGAATAGTGCCTGAGTTTTTAAAGCTCCAAAAAGTGCATCCATACATCATAAAAGTAATCCATACAACTCCAGTGGAAATAATGCCTGGTTTAAAAAAGGGTTAAAAAAAAAAGTGATGGGTTTTTGTACGAAAAATGTACCCCCGGTTTCACAGACAAGGCTTAAGCCTAGCCCCAAGCCTGCCAGAAGCCAGTGATTATAGTTTATAAAGTTGTAAGTATTGATATTTTTCTTTAATAAAAAACTTCGCTTCAGAAGGCATTTATTAACCCACTGGAGTCGTATAGATTACTTTTATGATGGATGGATGCACTTTTGGAGCTTCAAAAACTCGGGCACTGTTCAATGCCATTACAAAGCTGGGAAGAGCCAGGATATTATTTAATATAACTTCAAATGTGTTCGGCTGAAAGAAGAAAGTCATATACACCTAGGATGTCTTGAGGGTGAGAAAATTATGGGATAATTTTCATTTTTGAATGAACTATTCCTTTAAGTAGCTTTTATAAATGTGCTTTAGAAAAAAAACATTACTGGTGTGCATCTTGAGACAAAACAATGGCACTGACATATTTTAAGATATGTCAGTGCAAGTTGCTTTCAGTTAATACAGCTCAAACGTGCATTTTAGTCTGCGACTAGGCTTAAGCCTTGTCTTTGAACCTGATTTATATCAAAAGTTTAAATCTAATGTTTAAGTGCATTCTCCTGCATAAGCAATGTGTTTATTGTTATCAGAACATGCAGACTATTGCCAAGACAATCTCAAAATGATTAGCATAATTATAGTTATCTTTTAGAGAAAATAACGTCTCGGTTACGTATGTAACCCTCGTTCCCTGAAGGAGGGAACGGAGACGCCATGCCGGAGACCGACGAATAGGAATCTCGCTCGCGAGAGCCAATCTACTTCGAGTGTAACTAAACGAGCCAATGCACATTGGCATGCAATGATTGCACCAGGTGCTCATGCCACACAGCGCGGGTATAAATGAGACACAGGTGCTTGCATCAAATTAGCTTCTTTGCTGAGGAGCCGAGTAGGTAACTGGCACCCCAGCCGGGTACAGCCGACGTGGTGACGAGACGGGGCGTCTCCGTTCCCTCCTTCAGGGAACGAGGGTTACATACGTAACCGAGACGTTCCCATTCAGTCGGTCACTTCCGACGCCACGTCGGAGACCGACGAATAGGAATCCCTACCAAAGCGTCATGGCCTCTGCCCCCTTCCAGTGCCCTGTGTGAGCCTCCTGAGCTCTCTTACCTGATGAGACGGGGCTCACACAGAGAAGTCCATCACTGCTGTTCCGCATGACCCGCTCAGTGACTATTGGATAACACTGGGAAAGCGTGCCCTAGTGGAAGGGAACGCTGCGGAACTCACATCGTCCCCCGAAGGAGTTATGTGGAGTACAGTGCTGAGCTGTAGCTCGCAACCGAGAGGGGGCTCCAGCCCCACTGAAGGGGGGGCTCTCCCAAGGGAAAGACACGGGCTTCCGTTAGGAGCAATCATGGAAAAATATATGGGATCCCCGCAGGGTCACTCATATAACCCCAGCCCAGTACCGGTTCTCCAGGATTCAGCGGCAAAGGGCCTGATGCCAGACGCTCCGCCACGTCCGGCACCGAGGGGGATAGAGGACTCGACAGAGTTTGCTTCTGGAGAATATAAGCGCTGTAGCGCAGCAAGCCGACAAGAGCCAGGGCCTCTCAGTGCTTCTACCCGTTTGAGGTGAGAACACAGGAGGAAACTGACTCTACACGTAGGCTATAGAATCTAGCGAACGTGTTGGGTGTCGCCCAGCCCGCAGCTCTACAGATGTCTGACAGCGAGGCGCCACGTGCCAGCGCCCAGGAGGATGCAACATTTCTAGTAGAGTGTGCTCGCACCCTGAGCAGACAGGGCACACCTTGTGCTTGGTAAGCCAAGGTGATGGCATCCACTATCCAGTGGGCCATCCTCTGCTTGGAGACAGCCTTTCCCTTCTGCTGGCCTCCGTGACAGACAAAGAGCTGATCTGAGGTCCTGAAGCTTTGCGTTCTATCCACATAGATCCGCAGAGCGCGGACGGGACAGAGCAAAGCTAGGGCTGGGTCTGCCTCCTCCAAGGGCAGCGCTTGCAGGTTCATCACCTGGTCCCTGAAGGGAGTGGTAGGAACCTTGGGCACACAGCCAGGCCGGGGTCTCAGTACCACGTGGGTGTCACCCGGCCCGAACTCTAGGCACAATTCGTCGACCGAAAATGCCTGCAGGTCCCCTACCCTCTTGATGGAGGCCAGTGTAGCCAACAGCAAAGTCTTCATAGACAGAATCTTTAGCTCTGCCGACAGCAAAGGCTCAAATGGGGCATTCTGAAGTGCTCGGAGCACCAGAACAAGATCCCAAGAGGGTATGGAGGGAGGTCGAGGAGGATTTAACTGTCTCACCCCCCTGAGGAACCTGACGACCAGGTCGTGCTTCCCAACCGACTTACCTTCTACGTGATCGTGATAAGCAGATATTGCAGCAACATGGACTTTGAGGGTGAAGGGCGACAGCCTACGCTCCAACCCCTGTTGCAGGAAGGAAAGCACAGACGCGATTGAACATCTTCGGGGGTCTTCTCGGCGAGAAGAACACCACTCGACGAACAGGTTCCACTTCGACTTCAGGTTCACCGTCTCGTAGACGGTGCTCGTGCCGAAGTGATGGTGTTAACTACCTCTTGGGGTAAGTCACCTAGAACCTCCGCGTCCCGTCCAGGGACCAGACATGAAGTTTCCAGAGGTCTGGACGCGGGTGCCAAAGGGTGCCCCGTCTCTGAGTCAGAAGGGCCTTCCTCAGAGAAATTGGCCAGGGAGGGGCTGTCGCGAGGAGCATAAGCTCCGGGAACCAAGTCCGGTTGGGCCAGTACGGCGCCACCAACAGGACCTGCTCCTCGTCCTCCCTGACCTTGCACAGTGTCTGTGCAAGTAGGCTTACTGAGGGAAACGCATATTTGCGCAGGCCCCGGGGCCAGCTGTGCGCGAGTGCATCCGTGCCGAGTGTGCCCTCGGTCAGCGAATAAAACCACTGGCAGTGGGACGTTTCTGGGGAAGCAAACAGGTCGACCTGTACCACTGACCTGTGTGGCCGAGAACTGCTGGGCGAAGTTCTGGACCGCGTCGCCGAAGAGGGAATTAAGGAACCTGATGTTGTCAGTTTCCCTCATGTCAGCCAGACACAGCCAGAGATGGCGTTCCTGGACCACCATCGTGGACATCGCACGACCCACTGCCCACGCCGTAAACCTTCGTTGCACGAAGCGCGAGGTCCGTTGCGGTTCTCAGTTTGTGCAGAACTGCGGGATCGTGACCACCCTCGTGCAAGGTCTTCAGTGCCTGGCCCTGATGGACCTGCAACAACGCCATGGCGTGTAAGGCGGACCCAGCATCTCCACAAGCCTGGTAGGCCTTTCCGATCAGATCGGACGAGTACCTACAGGCCCGGGAGGGGAGACACGGGTTCCCCCTGGATGTGGAGTTAGGGCACAGTTGCATAGCAACGGCCCGTTCCACGGGAGGAACCTGTGTGTAACCCTTTGCAGGTCCGCCATCGAGGGTGGTGAGGGAGGAGGATCCACCAGGCTGGTTTCGGGCAGTAAAAGGTGCTGTCCACGACCTGGTGAGCTCCTCGTGCACCTCTGTAAAGAAAGGAACCGGGGTGGGGCGCTGAGAACCAGCACGGGCCACCCCGAGAAACCAGTTGTCCAGCCTCGAGGGTTCGGGACACGGTGGAGGGTTCCACACGAGCCCGACTCTCTCAGCGGCCCGGGAAAGCATGGCCATCATTTCTGGATCCGTATCGGGCACAGCCGATCTTCCCGAAGGAGCCCCCTGCGCCGACACGTCATCTCCCGAAAATTCTGACCCTCCCTCCGATGCAGCGATGGACATCTGATCATCGAGAGGAGCCCCGAAGGATACGGATGGTACACACCTTGTGGGTGGCCCACCGCATTCCGACGGCAGCTCTACTGGCTGCGAAGTGCGGGAGGGGTGAGGGTTCCCTGGGGGTTGGGTCCCTGGGGGAAGCGCGCTCACCGTAACCCTCAAATCACCTGTGCTACTGCCTGAAGTAACCCTCTGTGGAGGGTTAGATCGAGGCAGAGGCACGGGGACTCCACCCCTTGCGAGATGGAGTCTCGACCGCAACTCCGAGATGGTCATGTTCCCGCAGTGAGAACATGAGTCATCCACCAGCGCTGCCTCAGTGTGCTGAACGCCCAAACACGAGATACAGCGCTGGTGACCATCCCTCGGTGACAGGAAACCACCGCATCCAGAAACACACAGATAGAATGTCATCTTGAAAAAGACGCAAGCTCTATCTGTGTAAGCTCTTTTAGAAGGACGCTCTCCTTGGTGCTGAAGCACGCAGGGGGAAGGGTCGCGGTGACACAGTCAGGGAATAGTGCAGCCTGACGTGCGCGCTCTCTCTCACGAAGGCCGTAAGAACGGCTTTTCAGCGCTCTCCACCTAGCACACCGAACCAGCTGTGAGAACAGCCTTTGTGTTTGCTCTATCAAACAAAAAAGAGAGATGATCACCACACGACCCACTGCAGCGCTGTCACACCAACACCGACTGAAGAGATCACTTCAAAAAGGCAGGCTTCAGTCAGTTCCACTGCGTAGAAGAGAGTGATATCTGGACGAACCATTTACCACTCGGCTCCGAAGCAAAAAGCTAATTTGATGCAAGCACCTGTGTCTCATTTATACCCGCGCTGTGTGGCATGAGCACCTGGTGCAGTTATTGCATGACAATGTGCATTGGCTCGTTTAGTTACACTCGAAGTAGATTGGCTCTCGCGAGCAAGATTCCTATTCATCGGTCTCCGACGTGGCGTTGGAAGTGACCGACTGAATGGGAACTTGCTACATGACAAGCTACATGTGACGGCAAGCAGTATATTAAGCACAACAGAAAGAAATAGATTAAACCATAATAATACCATGATACTTTTTGCTACACAATATTTATATACTGTTTTAATTGATAATCATTTGGTTTGGAAAATGTCTTTACCTGAGGTAAAGATTAGTTTGCTTGCTGCATGTGCGGGTGTTGAACGTGATGAAGACCATCTTCGTTGATTGTAAACAATATTTTTAAGTGTTTATGCAGTGGATTGTAAGCAAATATCCCGTTAGTGTTTGTACTGTTTGAAAAGCCGCTGTAAATGCGTGAGTGAGCTGTTCGAATGACCCAGATTCAATTACGAACCGTTACTAACTCGTTTGACCAATTCATTGAAAAGAATCAACTCCGAAGAACGATTCACTTACATTGCTAGCTCTGATTCTAAACAAACGTCAGAAAATAAGGTATATGGGGTATGATTGCTGAAATGATTCTGGATAAATTGGGAATCTCATTTTTTATTTGCGATTCTCCCTCGATTCGGAATAGACAACTAAACAAATAAACATGTAATTTACTAGATGTTCTGACAAAAAGTTAATTGCTGCAGTCTATTTAAAAAATATTTAATTAATTTGTTTTAAAATCGGTTTGAATAAATGATTCAATGACTCACTCATAAAGATTTGTTTCATTAATGGATGAATCAGCGTTTTTGAACGAATCTTTTGAATGATTTAATGGCGAGTACATTCAATGACAAAACAGTCAGTCAGATTTTTGTCCAATCAAACGCTCTCCAGAAAGAGAATGCCCCTCCCCCAATGGCCTACCACCTGCAACTAGTTTGGTAAGATGAGAAAGATGCCCACCTTAAGAACAATGTGCCTTTACTTTTAAATTGTAACATATTTAGATACAAGTTTAGCATGTGCAGGATGATGATGCATCAGTCAATGTGTTATTAAGGGAAAGATAGAAACATTTACTCATTTATTTTCTCTATTTTTTTTTCCTCTTGATCATAGACTATATGTAGCAACACTGCTTACGCATGGCTCTCTTACATTAAATTGGGTGAGTAGATGAGGAGAAAGTATTATAAAATTGAAAACCTGACACCTTTAAGAACACTTTCAACCCCTGAATACAAACAGTATACCATTACTGCCTGTACAGCAGTTATACATTAATAATGTCCCTTTTAGGCTGTTTCTTGTTGATGACAATACATTACCAGGGAACGTAGCATGTGAGAGATTTTATTACTGCCCCAGCTGTTCTGAACTGATTGGCACAAACTCCCACGGCTAAAACACGGAAAATTACAATCTGCTCCAAAAGTGGCAAAACTAACAGTCTAAAATAGTGCTAACATTGACAAAATGTTGGTTTGTCATTGTCTTTTATGGCTGTTGTTTTTTGTTTTTATGTTTTTTAATGACTATTTCTTTTAATAATCATTTTTAATAACAACACTGCCCTGCATCATATTTGCTGAATGAAATCCAATATTTGTTTTTTTGCTGATTCCAAAAATAGTGCCTGTTTTGCTCTAGCACAACACACCTTCTCAGCTGATTTTCACATGGCATTATTTTATGCCTAATTGGGATTTTAAGGTTAGAATTATGGCCAGTGACAGAAGAAAATGCAAACATCTGCCATGAGTGATTCACTACATCTAAACAGCGGCAGAGAATGACAGAGTTTGTGAAAAAAGTTTATAAAACGTATTTATAAACTTGTGTTCTTTGACATTAAATGAAGCATATGAAAATTTTTTCACTCAAAAAAATTAATTGTTGGATTTACTTAAAAAAAGCAGTGTCAAGTGGTTCCACGCAACTATATTGAGTAATTTGTACAAACCCAATTCCAAAAAAGTTGGGACACTGTACAAATTGTGAATAAAAAAGGAATGCAATAATTTACAAATCTCATAAACTTATATTTTATTCACAATAGAATATAGATAACATATCAAATGTTGAAAGTGAGACATTTTGAAATGTAATGCCAAATATTGGCTCATTTTGGATTTCATGAGAGCTACACATTCCAAAAAAGTTGGGACAGGTAGCAATAAGAGGCCGGAAAAGTTAAATGTACATATAAGGAACAGCTGGAGGACCAATTTGCAACTTATTAGGTCAATTGGCAACATGATTGGGTATAAAAAGAGCCTCTCAGAGTGGCAGTGTCTCTCAGAAGTCAAGATGGGCAGAAGATCACCAATTCCCCCAATGCTGCAGTGGAGCAATATCAGAAAGGAGTTTCTCAGAGAACAATTGCAAAGAGTTTGAAGTTATCATCATCTACAGTGCATAATATCATCCAAAGATTCAGAGAATCTGGAACAATCTCTGTGCGTAAGGGTCAAGGCCGGAAAACCATACTGGATGCCCGTGATCTTCGGGCCCTTAGACGGCACTGCATCACATACAGGAATGCTACTGTAATGGAAATCACAACATGGGCTCAGGAATACTTCCAGAAAACATTGTCGGTGAACACAATCCACCGTGCCATTCGCCGTTGCCGGCTAAAACTCTATAGGTCAAAAAAGAAGCCATATCTAAACATGATCCAGAAGCGCAGGCGTTTTCTCTGGGCCAAGGCTCATTTAAAATGGACTGTGGCAAAGTGGAAAACTGTTCTGTGGTCAAACGAATCAAAATTTGAAGTTCTTTTTGGAAAACTGGGACGCCATGTCATCCGGACTAAAGAGGACAAGGACAACCCAAGTTGTTATCAGCGCTCAGTTCAGAAGCCTGCATCTCTGATGGTATGGGGTTGCATGAGTGCGTGTGGCATGGGCAGCTTACACATCTGGAAAGGCACCATCAATGCTGAAAGGTATATCCAAGTTCTAGAACAACATATGCTCCCATCCAGACGTCGTCTCTTTCAGGGAAGACCTTGCGTTTTCCAACATGACAATGCCAGACCACATACTGCATCAATTACAACATCATGGCTGCGTAGAAGAAGGATCCGGGTACTGAAATGGCCAGCCTGCAGTCCAGATCTTTCACCCATAGAAAACATTTGGCGCATCATAAAGAGGAAGATGCGACAAAGAAGACCTAAGACAGATGAGCAACTAGAAGCCTGTATTAGATAAGAATGGGACAACATTCCTATTCCTAAACTTGAGCAACTTGTCTCCTCAGTCCCCAGACGTTTGCAGACTGTTATAAAAAGAAGAGGGGATGCCATGCCAAGTGGTAAACATGGCCTTGTCCCAACTTTTTTGAGATGTGTTGATGCCATGAAATTTAAAATTAACATATTTTTCCCTTAAAATGATACATTTTCTCAGTTTAAACATTTGATATGTCATCTATGTTGTATTCTGAATAAAATATTGAAATTTGAAACTTCCACATCATTGCATTCTGTTTTTATTCACAATTTGTACAGTGTCCCAACTTTTTTGGAATCGGGTTTGTACAAATAACAATTTAGTTGTATGAACAAAAGACATTCAAGTAAAGCTGAAAAAAAGGAAAAATACAAACCATTTGAATTTGTCACTGTTACATAATATTTATATGTGCAGTTTACTTAATAATGTTAAGGTTAATTTATAAAAGTTAAGTAAGGTGAACACATTTATTGATCTATTTTACCTTATTAAATTAACTATTTGCTCTACAAGCGTAAGTGGAAAACTATTAAATAACAACAAGTGTATTTTTAGAAACAAAATACACAAAAAATAAATAACTCATTGGACAAACTCAATTTAATTGAGGGCAGGAATTCCAATAAATGTGTGTACACACACGTCCAACACAAGCCCAACCCCTGAAAAACAACCCCACACCCATAATCCCCCCTCCACCAAATTTTAGCGTGATTTGTCACTCCAGAGAACACATCTCCACTGCTCTAGAGTCCAGTGGCGGCGTGTTTTGCACCACTGCATCCGACGCTTTGCATGATGTAAGGCTTGGATGCAGCTGCTCGGCCATTGAAACCCATTCCATGAAGCTCTCTACGCACTGTTCTTGAGCTAATCTGAAGGCCACACGAAGTTTGGAGGTCTGTAGCTATTGACTCTGCAGAAAGTTTGTGACTTCTGCGCACTGTGCACCTCAGCATGCGCTGACCCCCCTCTGTGATTTTACGTGGCCTACCACTTTGTGGCTGAGTTGCTGTTGTTCTCAATTGCTTCCACTTTGTTATAATACCACTAACAGTTGACCGTGGAATATTTAGTAGTGAGGAAATTTCACGAATGGACTTATTGCACAGGTGGCAACTTATCACGGTACCCCACTTGAATTCACTGAGCTCCTGAGAGCGACCCATTCTTTCACAAATGTTTGTAGAGGTAGTCTACATGCCTAGGTGCTTGATTTTATACACCTGTGGCCATGGAAGTGATTGGAACACCTGAATTCAATGATTTGGAGGGGTGTCCCAATACTTTTGGCAATATACAGTGGGGAGAACAAGTATTTGATACACTGCCGATTTTGCAGGTTTGCCCACTTACAAAGCATGTAGAAGTCTGTAATTTTTTATCATAGGTACACTTCAACTGTGAGTGACGGAATCTAAAACAAAAATCCAGAAAATCACATTGTATGATTTTTAAGTAATTAATTTGCATTTTATTGCATGACATAAGTATTTGATACATCAGAAAAGCAGAACTTAATATTTGGTACAGAATCCTTTTACAGAAACAATTACAGAGATCATACGTTTCCTGTAGTTCTTCACCAGGTTTGCACACACTGCAGCAGGGATTTTGGCCCACTCCTCCATACAGACCTTCTCCAGATCCTTCAGGTTTCGGGGCTGTCGCTGGGCAATATGGACTTTCAGCTCCCTCCAAAGATTTTCTATTGGGTTCAGGTCTGGAGACTGGCTAGGCCACTCCAGGACCTTGAGATGCTTCTTACGGAGCCACTCCTTAGTTGCCCTGGCTGTGTGTTTCGGGTCGTTGTCATGCTGGAAGACCCAGCCACGACCCATCTTCAATGCTCTTACTGAGGGAAGGAGGTTGTTGGCCAAGATCTCGCGATACATGGCCCCATCCATCCTCCCCTCAATACGGTGCAGTCGTCCTGTCCCCTTTGCAGAAAAGCATCCCCAAAGAATGATGTTTCCACCTCCATGCTTCACGGTTGGGATGGTGTTCTTGGGGTTGTACTCATCCTTCTTCTTCCTCCAAACACGGCGAGTGGAGTTTAGACCAAAAAGCTCTATTTTTGTCTCATCAGACCACATGACCTTCTCCCATTCCTCCTCTGGATCATCCAGATGGTCATTGGCAAACTTCAGACAGGCCTGGACATGCGCTGGCTTAAACAGGGGGACCTTGCGTGCGCTGCAGGATTTGAATCCATGACGGCGTAGTGTGTTACTAATGGTTTTCTTTGAGACTGTGGTTCCAGATCTCTTCAGGTCATTAACCAGGTCCTGCCGTGTAGTTCTGGGCTGATCCCTCACCTTCCTCATGATCATTGATGCCCCACGAGGTGAGATCTTGCATGGTGCCCCAGACCGAGGGAGACTGACCGTCATCTTGAACTTCTTCCATTTTCTAATAATTGCGTCAACAGTTGTTGCCTTCTCACCAAGCTGCTTGCCTACTGTCCTGTAGCCCATCCCAGCCTTGTGCAGGTCTACAATTTTATCCCTGATGTCCTTACACAGCTCTCTGGTCTTGGCCATTGTGGAGAGGTTGGAGTCTGTTTGATTGAATGTGTGGACAGGTGTCTTTTATACAGGTAACGAGTTCAAACAGGTGCAGTTAATACAGGTAATGAGTGGAGAACAGGAGGGCTTCTTTAAGAAAAACTAACAGGTCTGTGAGAGCCGGAATTCTTACTGGTTGGTAGGTGATCAAATACTTATGTCATGCAATAAAATGCAAATTAATTATTTAAAAATCATACAATGTGATTTTCTGGATTTTTGTTTTAGATTCCGTCTCTCACAGTTGAAGTGTACCTATGATAAAAATCACAGACCTCTACATGCTTTGTAAGTAGGAAAACCTGCAAAATCGGCAGTGTATCAAATACTTGTTCTCCCCACTGTATATTGCCAAACAAAGGTTTCTGTACCAAATATTAAGTTCTGCTTTTCTGATGTATCAAAAACTTATGTCATGCAATAAAATGCAAATTAATTATTTTAAAATCATACAATGTGATTTTCTGGATTTTTGTTTTAGATTCCGTCACTCACAGTTGAAGAGTACCTATGACAAAAATTACAGACTTCTACATGCTTTGTAAGTGGGCAAACCTGCAAAATCGGCAGTGTATCAAATACTTGTTCTCCCCACTGTATAAATGTGCGTGATGGTAAGTTTTTATTGATATTTTTGAATTCCGCATCATTAAATTATGTCTCAAGATGCAGGGCTGTGTAATATTATTATTAATATTATTATTATATTATTATAAATTATTATAAGAACAATAACAATAATAATTGTAATGTTTAATAATATTTTTATTATTTTAATAAAAAAAAATTCTATTGACGAATAGTAGAAATGAATGCAGCTTTGTCCCTGAGAGATCTTGGTGTAAAGGCCATTGCAAATGACTGACAAGGTCTCCTGTGGGTGGATCGTAATCATCAAGGCCTGCAAACCCTGACAACGATGAACCTCCCTTGAGAGCGACAAAGAGCATCAGAGGTAAGCATGATTTGTTTTCACAATGCCATGACCCTGTGAAAAAACAGCATTAATGCTTGTACACTTCCTGCGTGTCCTTACAGACCTCAGTTCTTCTTTGTTCACACCTCTGTATTTGTCATCAGGGGTTTGATTTCACTATTAAAGTGGTGTGAGAGAGATGACAGTTCAAAGTGTTCCTGTAAGGTTTCTCAGGCATCACCGATCAGTATTCAGTGCCAATAAAAACATGCCTCTGCTAAGTGGAGGCAGTGATGGTGTGATGCTGTAAAGACTGAAAAGAAAGTACCTTTTGTTTAATGCACGATGAGATAGAAAGAAGAGAAGCGCAGAGACGTGTGAGGAATCGCCCGCGCCGCGTGAGGAGGGGAAATACCACGGTAAATAAGTGTGAAATGTAACATGTTTGTGTGAAAATGCATGACTGCAGAGTTGAGGGAACAGAACTTTGTTGGGCGAAACTTTGAATTTCTCTAAACTTTCATCATGTAGACCTTCCTACAGCACAAACCTCCGGACCCCTGCTTTGCAAGGCTTGTTTAGTAAGGAAATATCCAGGAATATCAGTCTAAGGGCTGAGGGAGGTAGAAAGATTAAAAAAAACGTAGACCTCTGTCGACTTGCACATCATCGTTCATCTGTCCTTTGCCATCAGACCAGACGCAGTGTTTGAAGTGTTAGATAAATTAAGTTTACCTCCATTTCTCAAATCAGTTCATACTGACAACCGTTTGGAAGTGTTGGTAGTTGACCTTCACTGTCATGGTTATATTTCACAGCAAATGTAACATGTTGTAGGGCGTGAAATGTTTGAGAAAGGCTGTGAAATGCAATCTTTCTCAAAAAGTATTTTTTGGTTTTGTAAACTGGCTTTGTAAGTGAGATTTTATTATTTATTTAATGTAAAATCATAGAAAACTCTTGCCCTCATGCAGCGTTGTGATTGACTCTCTCTCTTTTTTCTTCCTGGGGGTTTCAGCTTCCACCATCAGTAACTATTTGGTATGATTAAAAAAAAGTCCATTAGACCATAGCCTAAGTGCACAGCACAGTGACTTTTCATGGCCAGAGCACTTTGATTCTGAAGAGGAACATTAAGAAAATAACATTATGTACCTGTCAAAACACTTAGAACCATAGGGTGTAAAAGAAAGCATCCGGACAAAGGGTAAATGTGTCATACTTTTCACTCCTGCGACTATTTCTCAGTCTAGGTTTGTTTTTGAACAATTTCTGTATAGACACATACCTTAAACACAACAAAAAACAGCTATTGAACATTTCCATTAAACATTTTGTTCAGGAAAAGAAGATACTCTTAATTTTACACACTTTTAACTAAAGGCCTGTTCACACCATGAACGATAACTATAAAAATAACTAAACGATAACAATATTAGCATTCACTTAACGATAACTTTCTGTTTATTATGAGCGTGTGCTGCAGTTTTGTTGTCTGCTGCTTTAAATGCTCAAGCTCTTAGTAGGTTGGGTGGATTCTGATTGTGATTCCAATTAAATTGTTCCTCTGTGTTGTTATTGTTATAGTTGTGGTGTGGACTTCCCTATTCTCATAGATTTAAAATGATTATGAAAACTTGATAGTTATCGTCCTTGGTGTCCTAGCAATCACGTCGTTTTTTTACAGGGCACAGCTGATTGGTTCCTGTCGCATCAGCAGCATATGAGCTTGCTGCTCAACTTTCAAAAACTTGGTCAGTGTTTGCTGTAGCAGTTGCAGTGCTTTCAGAAACCCTCCATCTTCCCCAGCTCCACCTGTATAGATCTGCTACGGGTAATTCATGTACGCCACTGTATATTCAAAATGTCATAAAGAGATTGTAAAATTAATCCATATGAATTGAACGGTTTAGATTAGTACTTTTCTGAAGAGACACAACCGCTTTATATGATGAACAGATTTAATTTATGCTTTTATTATTAGTTTTACGATATCTTTATGAACTTTTCGACATGTCAAAGTGGTAGTTTTGTAAACTGTCAGTGGAGGGACAGCAATGTCTCAGATTTCATTAAAAATATCGGAATATCATTCAGAAGATGAATGAAAGTCGGGTTTGGAACAACATAAGGGCGAGTAAATAATGACAGAATTTTCATTTTGGGGTGAACTAACTCTTTAAACCCCATTCACACCTAGCACTTTAAATGCTTGAGCACTTTAAAGCAAAGTCCCTTTAAGGCAAGTAATTTCACTCAGCGGCCATCTTTGAAACGCCTCTCGGGCATGCAAGTGCAGCTCCTATCTCTTTGAATGGGGAAACATCAAATTCTCCAAAACTGTTCACCAAGCTTACGATTCAATTTTATATTTGAATTCACCAATGAAATCTGACAACAACTGTCTCATAAATTGTGTTTCTAAACGCTCGAATCATGACAAAAAAAAGCATTTTTCAGGCTGGACCAGACATTGCGCATGTGCAGTCATAAGCGCGTGTCTCAGAACACTGACTGTTTCTATAGCAACTGGAGCTTCTAACGGCAGCTGCAGTGATGCAATGATTTTACCAATTTATAGACTGGCTCTTTTATTAAGTCTGGACTTATTCCGCCATATTGCGTGTTGCACTTTCTCCCATTCATAGTAGTACAAGTGCACGTCTTTCTGTATATAAAGTCTTTGGTGGTTCCATTGATATTGTTTCTCTAGTTATTGTAGTTGTGGTGTGGACTTCCCTATTCCCATAGAATTAGAATCATTTTTAAAACTTTATAGTTGTGAACAGGCCCGTAAGACCTTCGTTCATCTTCGGAACACAAATCAAGATATTTTTTATGAAATCTGAGAGCTCTCAGGCCCCTCGATAGACAGCTATTCACTTTCAAGGTCCAGAAAGGTAGTAAAAACATTGTTAAAATAGTCCATGTTACTCTAGTGGTTCAACCTTAATTTTATGAAGCGATGAGAATACTTGTGTGCAAAAACAAACAAAAATTAAAGCTGCAAGCAGTGATGAAAGGGCCCTCGCGCCCGGGACCACCGCCACCCGGTGGCCTCAGGAAAACAGTAGGCGACATGCATTTAAGCAGGTAAATATAGGAGAAATATGGCAAAGTCACTTCAATGTGCCACACTTCCTGCTGCCAGAAGGTGGCGCTTTGACTATAACTGAATACTGGCATGTAGGCATGTCTTCAGGTCAGGACTCTTCTCAAACATGTGAAGTTTGGGGCAGATCGGACATTGTATGCCTGAGTTACAACAACTTCCTCTTTTGTGGCGTGAATCGTATACATTAGCCCATAGCCACATGTTGCATGATTTAATGTGTTTCTAGCATATTTGGGACTCAATGGCATATTTTAATGTGTTTCTGGGAGTGAATTACAGTGTAAAGCATGCCATTTCCTGTTTCCCACAGGTGGTGCTATGACTGTAACTGAATATTGGCATGTAGATGTCTTCAGGCCAGGACTCTAATAAAACGTGAAGTTTGGGGCAGGTCGGACATTGTATGCCGAGTTACAACAACTTCCTGTTTCATGGCGAAACATCGGAATTTGTGAGGCTGCCACGGACATGCCCTTCAGCAAAAACTCAAGATCTTCGCAATTTAACGTCACAAAGGCCTTTAGATTAGACTGACCAAATATGATGTTGATCTGATTAGGAGGAGTTCGTTAAAGTACAACGTCTGGAAATGGCTGCTAAACTGCAAAAATTTTGCAGAGAAAATTCAAAATATCTCACTTCCTGTTGGGTTTTCAGATTTTGCTCCTAGGGACTTTTTTGTAGGTACTGGGCTGGTACATGTGTCTACCGAATTTCATACTTGTACGTGAAACGTAGCGCGAACGGCGCTTGAAACCCATATCAGAGTAAATTTTCACCACTTCTGACGCGTGTGCAAAGTTTAATGAGTTTTTGAGCATGTTTAGGCCATCAAATATGCGAATCATTTCGGAGAAGAAGAATGATAGGCCGAGCAATTACAATAGGGTCCTCACACCATCGGTGCTCGGGCCCTAATAATGACTTTATTCAACAATTTTGTTCTGGCCTGTGCCAGTCTCCTACGCTGTTTATGTTGCAGCTCCCGAGTATGCGTCGTGGTGCTCACGTGAACAGCATCGGCTGCCGTAGATCTCGAGAACGCAAACTCCCCAAAAATAGATAATGTAATGTATGGGTAAGGTAATGTAAAAAAAAAAAAAAAAAATCTAATCATTGTTTTGGCCAGAAGAAATTGCATATAATAGGTTGTGCAATATATATATATATATATATATATACACTCACCTAAAGGATTATTAGGAACACCATACTAATACTGTGTTTGACCCCCTTTCGCCTTCAGAACTGCCTTAATTCTACGTGGCATTGATTCAACAAGGTGCTGAAAGCATTCTATAGAAATGTTGGCCCATATTGATAGGATAGCATCTTGCAGTTGATGGAGATTTGTGGGATGCACATCCAGGGCACGAAGCTCCCGTTCCACCACATCCCAAAGATGCTCTATTGGCTTGAGATCTGGTGACTGTGGGGGCCATTTTAGTACAGTGAACTCATTGTCATGTTCAAGAAACCAATTTGAAATGATTCGAGCTTTGTGACATGGTGCATTATCCTGCTGGAAGTAGCCATCAGAGGATGAGTACATGGTGGTCATAAAGGGATGGACATGGTCAGAAACAATGCTCAGGTAGGCCGTGGCATTTAAACGATGCCCAATTGGCACTAAGGGGCCTAAAGTGTGCCAAGAAAACATCCCCCACACCATTACACCACCACCACCAGCCTGCACAGTGGTAACAAGGCATGATGGATCCATGTTCTCATTCTGTTTACGCCAAATTCTGACTCTACCATCTGAATGTCTCAACAGAAATCGAGACTCATCAGACCAGGCAACATTTTTTCAGTCTTCAACTGTCCAATTTTGGTGAGCTCGTGCAAATTGTAGCCTCTTTTTCCTATTTGTAGTGGAGATGAGTGGTACCTTGTGGGGTCTTCTGCTGTTGTAGCCCATCCGCCTCAAGGTTGTGCGTGTTGTGGCTTCACAAATGCTTTGCTGCATACCTCGGTTGTAACGAGTGGTTATTTCAGTCAAAGTTGCTCTTCTATCAGCTTGAATCAGTCGGCCCATTCTCTTCTGACCTCTAGCATCAACAAGGCATTTTCGCCCACAGGACTGCCGCATACTGGATGTTTTTCCCTTTTCACACCATTCTTTGTAAACTCTAGAAATGGTTGTGCGTGAAAATCCCAGCAACTAAGCAGATTGTGAAATACTCAGACCGGCCCGTCTGGCACCAACAACCATGCCACGCTCAAAATTGCTTAAATCACCTTTCTTTCCCATTCTGACATTCAGTTTGGAGTTCAGGAGATTGTCTTGACCAGGACCACACCCCTAAATGCATTGAAGCAACTGCAATGTGATTGGTTGATTAGATAATTGCATTAATGAGAAATTGAACAGGTGTTCCTAATAATCCTTTAGGTGAGTGTATATATATATAAAAAGTGACTTTAAAAAAACCTTCAGTTAAAATCTACAGTACTTTCATTATAGTTGACTCTTGATGAATGTACAGTATGTCAATGTGGTTTTATCGTGTTATACTACAGAAATAGCAAAAATATGATGTAGTAGTTTTAATTTATTGGACAGACTTAAATTAAATTTTTTCTCTTTTACGTCTTTTTGCGCTTGAACCGACAAATTTACACAGAACTTTATCAAAATGCCCATATCGGTGAGTATCCTTATGAAACAGTCAGTTTGTTAGTATGTTGAATACGTGCAGCTCTTAAAGTGACAGCAGCCTAAATAAACCTACTGCTTTTGTCCTTAATGTTCATTTAACAACAACAGTCAAAAAGAAAGTCACCCATGTACTCCTCTTGACCGAATAACTTTTGTAACCATGAAAAGGATTAATCTAGATTTCATTTATACAGTGAAGACTATGGAGTTATTTTTACATTTGATTATTCAATTTCTGTACCTGAAATGTTTCACTAGTATCTAAAAATTTGAACCAAAAAAATCCTTAGCGTTGAGCCCTGCTGGAGCAGCTCTAAATAATCACTGTGCTATTAAATGAAAGATCAAATAGAATGAACAGTGAATGTAACAGAAGCTCCTAATACATTTTAACAGGCATTATAGGCATGAACATAACTGAAGAAAATGTCTAATTGCTAAATTAATTAAGCCAACTAATTTGATTCGTATTCTTTTGGTTTCTCTAACCAATATTTAAAAAAAAAAAAAATAAAAAAAAAATACAAATGCAATGAATATACAGGTATCGGTATCGGCAAGTTCCAAAAATGAAAGTATCAGTATCCAAGTCATTCTGGAAAAAGTGTCGGCGCATCCCTAGTATAGAATATACTTCATATTTGGCTATTTTATTGACTTGAATGCACTGACACTATTGAATGAGAGCTGAACTGAGCTGGATGATGATATCACTGTTTTCTGCAGAGCTGCTTTATAGATGAATTGAACTCGTTCCATAATTGATTAACTTTACACAGTTATTGAACCAAACTGAATCAACACTGAACTGTTTATTGTCTTTACAGCAGAATTGAATTCTGTTTGCATCATTGAATCATTATTTTCCTGTTTATCAGCTGATTTGAAAGAATCACTATATAAATAAAGGTGAACTGACTTGACTAGAAGGAACCTAACGCAAAATTCTGCATCAATGGCAGGTTAATCTGGTGTGTTAGCATGAGTTTGTGTTGTCAGTCCACTATATGTGAATAAATAGGAGCAGCTTGTGCTGTGCAGTGTGATCTGCCACTTACATACATCTCTGTATCGTCTGGTTCTCACAGCAGATACGCGAGCAAGGACAGGCAGATCTATTGAGCTCACCTAGCAAGATACTTCCTGTTTAGATCTATAGAACGTGCTGAAGTATCTGCTTCCTGGCGTTCCCAAATCAGACACAGTATGTTTGCTTTCCTTCTCCAAGTACCTGATTTTGAGTGTTTTCATGTCTCGCTAAGACTTGTACACCCTAGATTAGCATAATCACAATAATTGAATCATAATTACATTTGCAATAAACACAAAGACCCCATGCAAAACAGCATATAAATAGCATATCTAATGGGGCCAATCTTCTTGCGTTGCTGCCTCCGGATTCCGTTCTGAATCTTGATAGGCTTGTTGGATATAGGGACGCGATTGGGATGTTGGTGACTGATGTTGTTTGTGTTCCTCAGATAAAATGACACATACTGTGCCATGTTTTCTTATACACAAGGCCCTTCTCTCTTTACCTCGCTCCCAGATGGGCCAGATATGACGTCTCCCCCCAGCATTTCCATTAAAGCAAACAGAGCCAACAGCAACAGATGATCCCCAAGCAAAGCTGAATTACCATCTAAATCTGGCTTGTCTTCCAGCCCCAACTGTTTATGCGAGCGACACATGTTGTATTTAAAACCTGTCGGCTGCTTCTGCTCATTAAGCATTCGATTTGGGATTGGGTGTGAATTTTGCGGTTGGTTAGCGACTGACAGCATGTTTCCTCCTGTTTTATTGACTGCTGTGATTATGTGTCTGCAGTAGGTAGATCCAGTGTTCATTTCTACAGTTTTTTTTAGTTTTTATTTGTCGGTAACACTTTAGTTTAGGGTCCAATTCTTACTACTAACTAGTTGCTTATTTACATGCATATTACTAGGATATTGGCTGATTATTAATACGTATAAAGCACATATTAATGCCTTATTCTACATATCTTAATTGGACCCTAAACTAAAGTATGACCTATTTGTCTTTTGACAAAATCATCTTTGAAACTCACATCAGTTTCATTATTTTTAGTCAGTTTAGCTCTGACTAAAATGTCATCTAATTTTACATATTGTCACGAATTTAACAACTATGCGTTTATTGAACATACTGCATAATAAGGCTGGTTTCCACACATATGTATTGAAAAGTGCTATTACAAATAAATGTGAATTGTGTGAATTGAATTGAATTATCAGTTTTGAAGAGAATGAATGGAAACAATGATACATTTTTTTTCAAGATTCATTGAATACAACATTTAAAAACAGCATTTATTTGAAATAGAAATCTTTTGTAACATTATAAAAGTATTAATTTCTTTAAAAAAAACTTTTTGGACAGTAGTATATAACATTTTAGCTGACAAAGAGAAAGTGCAAAATTAAAATAACATTAAAATGATTACATTGTAATAAAATATTGTGAATTATGCTTCACAGTTATTGACCATACTGTAGGTCTATTAGTGTCATTATGAAAAGAGCATATTCACATTGTAACTTACATATTTTGAGTAATATCACTTGCACATGCATTTTATCAATTGACATTATTGACTATGATTGTTTTTTTTAAAATAATATTCTTTCTAGATACGTCCTCTTCTGTTAGTATCATTTTGTTTAGTCAAATTTTCATTAATATGATTTTTGTAATATGTTCGTTAATGAACATTTGTCAGTAATTTCGTTGACGAAACTAACACAGGGTGGATTTTTATGTCATTCAGATTGAGGGTAAAAGATCACTCATTAATGTTCACACTGCATAGAAAAAATGAATATAACGATTAAGAACTTGCAATTAAATATTTGTATTCTAGTTTTAAAATTTAAGAACACAGAGGACTTTGAATGAAGCAACAACAAAAAATATTTCTTCAAACATCCATTTCTTAAAAGATTTTGAAATGCTAAATCAATTATATAAAAAACAAAATGAGGGAAAAGAGAAGAATAAATGACTGTTGTATTAGAATTCCCACTAAAATTCACAGGACTGTTTATACAACAGCCTCGATTTAACTAAGGTCAATGTGCTCTGCAGAGAAATTCATGGAAATCATATTCAGCTGAACAATAAATGCTAGGAATGTATCATGAATAAAACAGTGTATTTAAACACAAAACTACAGAGTGCTAAAGGTAAGTACTTTAATGTTTAAGTCACAGGACGAGTATACATCCTCATAATGTAGATTTGACAGGGACATTAAAAATGCCTCAGATACAGTAAAATAAAGTACCTGTGTTTTTCTGTTTTAAAGGTTGCTAAGCCATGACCAGGAGCACAAGTAATATTATCTAGATGGTCATCCAAGTGGAAGTGCACAGATTGTCTGGCCTGTATTCACTCAGCTGTGAATAACACACTCTGTACTAGACTGCGACGAGCAATGATCTACTTCTGCATGCCAGCACAGGAGACTGGGGCTAGGGTCACTGTCATTTTGCCAAGTAAGATATGTTCCTGGATCAACATATTTTGTTGATCCTGGAACAACATTCCTGTCTGAAAATGTAGTCCTAACCCCTACCCCTAATAACACTGAAGTAAACTATAAACTTTCTCTCAAATCTGATTGGTTGATTAGAATGTCGTTCCAGTATCAACAAAAGCCGCTTTTCCACTGTCGAGCCAAACGGTTCTAAGAACGGCAAGGAAAGGTTCTATTTATATTTCCACTTGAGCTTGGATCAGCACGGCACAATTACAAACTCTTCTTGGCCTGGAATTCTCAGCACAGTTGGCCACTCAGGATTGGTCTCTTGTCTGTTGTGTGGCTACCAGTTTCTCTGTAGCTGGTCAAGTGCACTATTTGAGCTAAGTAAACACAAGTTAATAATAAAATTAAAAGAAATATCTGATCATCCTTCATAACGTGTACATCCCATACGTCTATAAACTCTTGCATTACTAAGGCAAAGACTAACACATTTGTATTACATTCCAAAGAGCTCTGTTATCAGCCCCACAGTGGAAAATGATCTACAGTGGCCGGATCGGCATGGAATAGAACGGTTAAGCAACAAGAACGGTTTGGCCCGACGGTGGAAAAGTGGCTAAAGATGTTGATCCAGGAGCATGTTGGACTTGGTGAAATCACGTTCACCCTGGGGCTAATTGTCTCTCAGTAACTAACTAGGTTTTGAGTCAAAGGTCCAATTACACAAATGCTTGTGTTCTCTAGTAGTAGTTTTATAAGTTGGTATCAAGACTGTCTTGGATAAAAAAAAAACGTCTTGGGGTATGTTTACATGAAAATTGAGAACTTGTGCATTTTGGCCAATCATTTACACAGTGTTTTGGGGGCCTGAAAACGCAAACTTCTGAAAACGGGATTCAAAGTGCAAGTTTTTGAAAACTACACTATTACTACTCGAATTTGTGAAAATGGTGACGTCCAGCGCATGCGTATTACATGTTCAGTCTATAGGCTCATAGTGTTTCTTTACAAAGTGACATCGGCAACTACTGGCCTGGCATGACACAGTGTTTGTAGTCTTTTTAGCGCATCAGTGTGAACGGGGATCGTTTTAATAACATTGTTGCCTGTATGTAAAAAAACTATTTTCAGTTTTTATTACATCGTTGTCGTGTAAACGTACCCTTAAAAGCCTGATTTTACTGAAATACCTATAACTCTTTCACCCCATAGAGTGACAATAAGCCCCACTTTTAGGCAGTGGTTCTCAAAGTAAAATAATTTAAATGTAGCTATTTTTTAACATTACTTAAAATACTAAAAAAAAAAAAATGTATATATGTAAAAACATTAAATTTGCTTTGAAAAAAGTGGGGAGTCAAAAAAGTTGAGAACAGCTGCTTTAAGGTATATGCATATGAAAAATTACTTTCAAAAATAAACCCACCCTGAGAAATATTTACTGGAGTGTGACGACTAGCCCCGTTCTCTCGTTTGTACAATTGTATTACATGTAAATTTCACTTTGATATTTGTCAGACATTCTGGTTAGGGTTCAAACCTTTAACATAGCTAATCCTTTTTAGCTTTTTTTAAACTTCACACATTTTAAGAAATTTAAAGCTAAAGTTTTATGTGCATTGATACAATTGTTTTAAATTTTAACATTTGCATTTGGAATTTCAGTTGAGGTGTGTTCCAATTGACAGGGTCCCTACACAGTTTTTTTTATTTATTTATTTATTTTTTATTCAATTTTCAAAAAAAATATACAATGACATTTAGGGTCCCTACACAGTGTTCACTGCTCCCTGAGCATGGGATATCTGTTGAAATGGACTTTGCTGACAATAATCGATCATTTGGAACGCACTACACTGTCTTAAAAGAAAAGCAATGACGAGGTTGCACAGATTATGATACAACATAAATATTGTAATTTACTTTCAAATTTAAAATACATATACATAACACACATTCTGTATGAATATAATCAAAACTATATGTTTATTATACACTTGTATATTTAATTGACTATTAACAGATTTGAAGCTGTACTGTAACTGTCATGTAATATGAAAAAGACATTTTTGATTTGGTCAACTATGTGCATGTCTTCTTTATCCATGGTCTTAATAATTGAATTGTAGCGCTCTCATTTTGTGCGCTTTCTTTCCCAAGCACAGCCGCATAGTAAACACTCCTGAGTTAAATAAAGTAAAATAAAAAAATGACAGAGCCTCAGCTGTTTCTTGCCACTTTTACTTTGTCATATCTCATACAATAGAATATGCAAATGTAACATTCATTGCCATAACCATTCATAAATATTCTAGTTTGTATAATAACATTTTTGAATACTTAAACGCATGCGTAAAGTCCTCCATTGCAGACAGAGCCATTGAAAAACTCTTTAAAGGGATAGTTCATCCAAAAATTAAAATTATCCCATAATTTACTCACCCTCAAGCCATCCTAGGTGTATATGACATTGTTCTTTCAGAAGAATACAATCGGAGTTATATTAAAAACGTCCTGGCTAATCCAACCATTATAATGGCAGTGAATGGCAGCCCAAAATCTGAAGCCCACAAAAGTGCATCCATCCATTATAGACGTACTCCACATGGCTCCGGGGGGTTAATAAAGGCCTTCTGAAGTGAATCGATGGGTTTGTGTAAGAAAAATATTCATATTTAAAACTTTATAAAGTAAAATATCTAGCTTCCGGCGGACAACCTTATGTATTCAACTTACGAAGAAAGTGTAACGCCTCCCGTAATTCAAAACGCTTACGCTACGTCTGACGTCATCGTCGTGCCAGTTACGCTTTTTTTCGGAAGTTGAATGCGGAAGGCATTTTGGGCAATTTTACATTATAACATGTTAAATATGGATATTTTTCATACAAAAACCCATTGATCCGCTTCAGAAGGCCTTTATTAACCCCCTGGAGCTGTGTGGAGCACTTTTATAATGGATGGATACACGTTTTTGGCCTTATAAATACCCTGTGAAGTCCACTTCGCAGGCCACTTTTGCTCAAATGGAATGCACCTTTGGTCTTCTTTCTTACACCTATTTGCATATTAAATTGTAATTAGTCATTTCTTTCCTGCATGATGACAGCAAAGCGACTATGATGCAGCATTTCATTATAACCAACCATAGCCTAAAACCTCACTTAAAACCTATAACACTATTATTTTGTTTAGAGTTGAGCTACCATGGCAACACAGGTCACAAGCTCAAACTCAACCACTGTTGACCACTTTTTTATTTTATTTATTTTTAATACTGTGAGCCTTTAAAACACGTATTTATATATCCAAACTGGAGCTAACACAGCCTTGTCATTGTGCTAATCTCTAGTTACCTTAAAAATCTGAAACAAAAAACAGATTGTGTTGGAACTTGCATTTATTCATGTATTCATTAAGCTCTTGTACGCTTAAGGCTGCAAAAACAGCTGCTTCCTGTCACATTTGGGAAACATACTCTGTTTAAGAAAAAAAACCCATCATATACAGTTTACTAGTACAAAAGGTTGCTAACAGACACATATGCAAAGCACATAAACGATCTGCTACTGTGTTACAGCCGAACAGAATCTGATGGCAATCCTACAACACATTCAATTTGATAGTGGACTATTTATTCATTTAAACACATCATGGTTCCTGTCTATGATCCTCATATACATTGCAACATGTTAAGAACCATAAATACTATTTATTAGTAATGATTTCCAATCATCATTGTGCTTGAAGTTAAAATAGGGCGAAATGATCCGCCTGTTCATTCAGTGGAGGTTCCCCGCTACGAAATTCTCTTCTGTTTCAGTCCACACAATGCAATACGCCTCAACCGAACCGCGCCGGCTTCTGTGTAACAGTACTCTCGAGGTCATACAGGATAATGGCATTCTGGGAAAATTTCCACACACCCATATAACACTTTAGAAGGGCTTCATCGTACTCTGACCATCACCAGACATTCATCTAAAATCTGATATATGTTTTCCTGATTTATTTTGGACAGGAAGGTGGAAAGTGATTGTTTTGTATATGTATTATAAGTGCAGTCATAATACAATTACATTAACTTTGTGCCTCATACATAAGAGCATGGTAACAAAACCTATATAAAAATAAAAATAAAAGTGAGTCGCAGTCAAATCATATGAAGATGTGCAAATAATTTCCAGACGATCACAATTCTCATCGCAGTTAGTCAAAATGACATCCTGGGATTTGCCAAAAACATCTTTTATTAATCACTAGGCACAATAGTAACTGAACGTTCTACCACATTTTCCTGCAACTCTGCATCGTCCCAGCTAGTTGCCAACAGTGGCGGTATGTACATCCATAATAGAAGAAAAGGTCCTGGGCTCAGTACATCCATACTGATGAGTTCTATGGATTGCGCACAGAGGTTAAAGGTCACCGCTTTGGGGTTCTGGGTTCCGGGAATCACGGCCCGAGTTGCGGCCTAGTCTGGGGAAGCGGCTGGAGGCTTTGGATCGGGCAGTTTTGGCTCCACTCTCATTGGCCGTCGGGCTGTCCCTGTCAGAGAACAAATGCAAACATCAGTAAACCCCCTGGGCACTTTGCTCTTTCTTCTCCTGCCTGACTCCAGGTGTTCATTTGTGTTGTAATACCTTTGGAAAACAGATAGCTCCCACCAGGCACCTAAATGCTTAAACGGAGCAGAGGAAACCACAGCTCCGAGATGTCCTCTGTGCATTTATAGTGACTAAACGCTCCTGCGCGTCAGAGTCCCTGCTGTAGGTAAATAAACAATGAAACAAGCTCTTCGCGATAACGTGGTTTCCTTACATCCTCACGGGCCGCACGCTGACATCACCAGTAACTCAAGGCTAACAAACTGAAATTGAAAGATGCCTGCGAGTTGAGCGCCGAGCGGAAAGTCCCCGAGGCTGAGTGTGTGTGTCAGAGACAGTGTTTGAGTCCTGAGGGAGGGCTGTATAGACATCAGCTGCAGTTGAGGGTTAGAAACTATACATACCCAGCTGCGGCTCACGGTACAGAGACAACTCCAGCCGGGAAACCATGACAATTATGTCACTCATGAGCTGGAGGAGCTGGAGGAGCCTAGGAGCCAGTGGCAATCCTGGCTCACATGGTGCCCACTCCCAAACTACATATAAATATAAATAAACAATGTAAATAAAGCAATGGTACTATACAAACTGTACTGTATACCTATGCTTACAAATATTATAAATAAATTAGAGATATTACAGATAAATGATTAAAAATAATTAAAGATAGAATAATGCAATTAAATACAAAATAAAATAAGTTCCAGTTTATTTTTTTTTTTTTTTTTAACAAACCAATTAAAATTGCAACTGTTTATTAGGGGATACCTAATTGGAACTTCATTATGAAACTTGACTAAACTGACCTTCCAGTTGCAGGAATAAAGTATTTGTGTAGGCCAAAACCCAGAAACGAGTTCCATCGTTCAGAAGTCAATGTTTTTTTTATGGTTTTTGGTTAAACGCCTGAAATAAGGTCTGTGGTTAAAAGAAGCTCATGCTATTTTCATGTTTTATTCTACAATATAAAATACATCAGTATTACCTGATTTCTTTTTTAAAGCTTTTAACTGTCTTGAAAAAGGTGGTTACTAACACTCCACCTTGCCTCTTGTTCAGTTTAACTAATTAAAATGTAGCATGATTTTTTTTACATTTTATCTCAACTTAATTTAATTGTGTTCAATTAACCCAATATATTTAAAACTGAAGTTTACTTAATTCATGTGTGTTAAAACTACATGAATAATTTTTGTTGACATAACTAACTGGGCAGTGGATCTATAGTTCCCATGCTTTGCAAGGGAGTGCATTAGGAGAGTAAATTTAGGGATTAAAGTGTTATTTTATGTGTTTTCTGTAAAGGGAAAGATGTTAGTTAGTGTTTAATGTTCAGTTATGTTGGCCATTTAGAGGAGTTTCTGTAATGTTTTGTTTTTATTTTGTGGTTACCATTATGCATAAGAGTGGCGCCTGTGTTTAGGCCAGTGATCTATGCTAATGTCAGGAGTGACATTTGTTTGCTCATATACATTGTGTATAATGATGAATAACTGCTTATAACTGATTTATTGATTTATAAATGTATTTCATTTAAACTGTATTTGATCAAATTGAGTTGGACCAACTCAACTGCATTTGCCCAAATTAGCTACACATATTTATTGGATGGATATCCTGACCTCAATTAAATTGAGTTTGCCCAATGAGATTTTTTTTTTTTGTGTACAGAGGTTGTCTGGCACATTAAACGTTATCAGCTGAACGGGGTAAACTCATCACCTTACTAGTCTACTTTTACAGCCTTGTAGAGTTTATAATTGCACTTTTGCAAAGTATTCTAACTCAAAATTTCAGGGCAAATGTTTTTTTGTTTTTTTTACTGGGACTGAAAAAGTTGTTGGATGCTTATGATGGTGACGTTAAAGTCATCCGTGGCGTAGTTCGTTTATAGCCTACGTTTAGCTTTTTACTTCTGGTGACTGTATTTAGGCTGTAAAATTCATAAAAGTTGTGTTCATTTGTGAAGATTATCATGATGAACAGCGTAAGAATCAAACTTTTGTTAGGCACAAAGCATTTTTTTTTTTTTTTTTTTTACAATAATTCAAAAGCCAATGGAAAAATCCTACTGGGATTTTGTTGAGGGAACCAGAGTGATGCTAACTTTCAGGTTGACCTACAAAAATATAATCATTGCAACACTAGGTAAAGAGACTTCTTTCTATTTTTATTTCTATATCATCTTATTTCTATTTCTTATTTTGATAGTGCAAACACTGAGCAGGCAAAGTAAAAGCAGGAGGTGGCAGGTGGGATGAAGGGCGGCTGCAATGGTGTGAGACTGTCATAAGTGACAGAGAAGTGGTGTGCATGTCTTGAGAGTTGTGCTCCTGTATCACGTATGTCAGGATCCAGCGCTGCAATAAGAATCATGGTTTTTGTATTTGTGGCCAAAACACAAGGCAAAGGCATCATAAACCGGCTCTTGTAGGATGGAAAGGGTGTGACTGCATCCAATCGAATTCGCACAGTGACAGTGTGTGTTTATGTGTGTGTGAAGTGAATGCCAGATATTTTAGGAGTAAAGAACCACAGTGAAGAGCAAATAAATGGTTTTGTCGAACTGGATGCAGCAACATTTGAAGGAAAACGTGTGTGGCTTTGCAATGGATTTCTGCATATATTACTTACAAAATCTGATCAAATATTCAACCAAGTCACAACAACAGACACCATAGTATGCTTAAACACAACTAATGATTTGCTAACCTGGAGTTTGAACAATAAGTGTTGAATAAAATGTATATATATATATATATATATATATATATACACTCACCTAAAGGATTATTAGGAACACCATACTAATACTGTGTTTGACCCCCTTTCCCCTTCAGAACTGCCTTAATTCTACGTGGCATTGATTCAACAAGGTGCTGAAAGCATTCTTTAGAAATGTTGGCCCATATTGATAGGATAGCATCTTGCAGTTGATGGAGATTTGTGGGATGCACATCCAGGGCACGAAGCTCCCGTTCCACCACATCCCAAAGATGCTCTATTGGGTTGAGATCTGGTGACTGTGGGGGCTATTTTAGTACAGTGAACTCATTGTCATGTTCAAGAAACCAATTTGAAATGATTCGAGCTTTGTGACATGGTGCATTATCCTGCTGGAAGTAGCCATCAGAGGATGGGTACATGGTGGTCATAAAGGGATGGACATGGTCAGAAACAATGCTCAGGTAGGCCGTGGCATTTAAACGATGCCCAATTGGCACTAAGGGGCCTAAAGTGTGCCAAGAAAACATCCCCCACACCATTACACCACCACCACCAGCCTGCACAGTGGTAACAAGGCATGATGGATCCATGTTCTCATTCTGTTTACGCCAAATTCTGACTCTACCATCTGAATGTCTCAACAGAAATCGAGACTCATCAGACCAGGCAACATTTTTCCAGTCTTCAACTGTCCAATTTTGGTGAGCTCATGCAAATTGTAGCCTCTTTTTCCTATTTGTAGTGGAGATGAGTGGTACCCGGTGGGGTCTTCTGCTGTTGTAGCCCATCCGCCTCAAGGTTGTGCGTGTTGTGGCTTCACAAATGCTTTGCTGCATACCTCGGTTGTAACGAGTGGTTATTTCAGTCAAAGTTGCTCTTCTATCAGCTTGAATCAGTCGGCCCATTCTCCTCTGACCTCTAGCATCAACAAGGCATTTTCGCCCACAGGACTGCCGCATACTGGATGTTTTTCCCTTTTCACACCATTCTTTGTAAACTCTAGAAATGGTTGTGCGTGAAAATCCCAGTAACTGAGCAGATTGTGAAATACTCAGACCGGCCCGTCTGGCACCAACAACCATGCCACGCTCAAAATTGCTTAAATCACCTTTCTTTCCCATTCTGACATTCAGTTTGGAGTTCAGGAGATTGTCTTGACCAGGACCACACCCCTAAAGGCATTGAAGCAACTGCCATGTGATTGGTTGATTAGATAATTGCATTAATGAGAAATTGAACAGGTGTTCCTAATAATCCTTTAGGTGAGTGTATATATATTTATTTAATATTAATATTTACTGTACAAATCCATAGAAAATCCATATACATTTTTCCTGTAAACCATGCACAGTTATTGGCTATGCGCTGTGGTTTGATACATTCAATACATTCGATACATTCAAGCATAAAACACAAGGCATCACTGTGTGAATCTGATTGGATACAGTCACACCCTTTCTATCCCACAAGGCATTACATTTTATGACCAATTTATGCAAAAATCTATGGTTCACATACTTTTCCTGCAACTGGATCATCTTAAAGTGAATTTACTTTTCTGTTCTAAAAGATGACCAAAGATAACCTTGTGAGGCCATGATGGGACAGCCACTTAAGAAGCAGTTGGTCTGAGTGCAGGCTAATCTAGCTGTACTGATTATGTATAACTAATAGTGTTTGAGATGTTTCAAAGGAAATGAAATTGGAACAGTAAGCCAGAAGTGTGGTTATGCAACACACATCATACCATGATCGGCTTCTCCTCTGCTGTATTGCTGCTGTCAGAACGGCACAGGGCTGAGAGAGAAAAGAAGACAGCTGGACGAAGGGAAAGAACGAGGGAGAAATATAAAAATATGGGAAGAATGAAGTGCTGAGCAGCTTTCAATCAAGCTCGAGCAGCAGGGAAGAAGCTAGAAGCAGGTAAGTGGGGTGCTGCGATGCACCCCACTGGTAAATCTATCCATCTTTCCATTCTCAGCTCCTCACGAACCAACACAAATGTAGATACTATTCAGTCGGTCCTTGCGGAACAAGGCTGATCTGCAGTCTAAACAGTAGCCTGAAAAAGCCTCCTAAGGTTACATAACCTCTAAGAACAGAGATTTAGCTCTTCATGTAGCTGTGGAACGAGCCCTCCTTATCCATCTATCCCTTGCACCTCTGCTGGAGAGGCTTCTTGTTGTGGATTTAGGCACATAATATCTATGAAGGAAATTTTGAAAAAGCTCAACCACATTGAAACCGAATCAAGCATTACTGGATGTGGCCAATAATGCTCAACCTCAATCAATCTGCTCCTTTGAGCTCAGTAGATTTTCAATACACAACACAATAATATTTATCTAAAAAAAGTATCACATTTATATATAAATGCCACTAACAAAAATTATATACATATGCAGGGCCGTAGCTATGGAATTCTGGGCCCCCAGAAAAAAACATCGGTGTGGGCCCCTAACGCCCTACACTCATATCATATACGGTAACCATGTCTTGAACATTGGAGGGGACCAAAGTCTTTTTATTTAAAGATATTAAATAATTAAAAGAATTGATTTAAGGGATTTAAGGGAATAAAGAAGAAATAAGAATGATAAAAGAAGTTCCATTTGTAATTGTAGCCTATATAGTTGTGAAGTAATCTATTTAAACTCTTTGCAAATAATATTTTATTTAAAAAAATGCACACATTTACTCGTTTGTTTGTCTGTCAAAAATGTAGAAAAAAAAAACGTTTTCATTCAGTTCAGTTATGAATGACATCATTAAATTATAGCATATTTTCAATTCAAAATGGAGAAATTGCATTAAAAAAAGTTGAGTAGTGACTGTATGTGACTGTGGGTCATTAAACATCCATCGTAAAACAGTTGTCAAATATTAAATGTTTAGCTAGTTCATGCACGCACTCATTCACTGTTCACACTCGTCTTCAGTGGACATTAAGCCCCGCCTTCTTTGATCTGATTGGCCATCATTTTGACATTGACTAGCGCTGTTAGACCACTCAGGCAGACCTAAAAAAAACTTTTTAACTGTCTGTCATCCTAACAACAAACAGAGCGGTACGTAATGAAGAGCAGTATTAAGAAATATAATATATTGGGGGGGACAATTTGGCCATTTCCAATTAATGGGAGGGGACTTGTCCCCCTCAATGTCTATGATGTTACGGCCCTGGGTAGGCCTATAAGATATGGGCATGGAGGCGCACATCTGGCGCGATGCACCTAATAAGGATTTCTTACAAAACAGACAAATAAATAAATGCAAATAAAGGTTATTGCTTTTACTTATTTCATATACAAAGTTGTATATAAATATTATATGAAAGCAATGGCATTAAGCGATTAATAACTTATTATTGTCATCAAGCAATTATGAAAGACAAACTAATAAAATAACAACAAAAGACAAGAAATTAATAAAATGATAAAATAAACTTTTTAAAAAGTAGGCCTACCAGCAATATAATAGGCCTATACAATGTCTTTCCAGTCAGTCTGATGTCTAACAGCTGAGATATGAGATAAATATTCAGTAATGAAAAATAATGCAGTCAAATGTAAAATAAAACCACTTAAATTTCTCACTGTCTTCATTTTTGATGAAGATAATATGCTATTTTATTAAATAAAGCTAATAAATGTATCCATCAATAGCAGTGAGTTGTATTTGCGTTTTCTTGACAGTATTGTTAAAAATATCTGTAATCCTCGTGACAAGCATATCTATTTTTCTGCATGTTATGCAGAAAAAACAACAAACGAAATGTTAAACCAACAAACTACATAATAGCGCAAAAAAGACGGGGACTTTGAGCACGTAATCGTTCGGGTGATGCGCTCCGCGCCGGTATACAGAGATGAGCATGGCGTTTAATTAGTGTCAAATCTCGCGCACATAAAACAAGACGCGCACACGAGCGCACAGAACAGTATCCACGCGCGGAAAACAATCCTCGCGAGGGAGCATTTCTGCACCGCGAGCGCACAGAACAGTATCCACGTGCAAAAATGCGCTCTCGCGAGAACGGCGCTGAGTAGCGCTAGCTCGACCCTCTCTACGCCCTCTCAACTGCTCAACCTGCTCGCTCGTCAAGTTGACTTTTGAGACTTTGGAGGCGGGGATCAAATGTCAGATGTCTCCGCTCGTGTGATTGGTCATTCTCGACACATACCGCTTGTTAGTCATGTTAATCCCAGTTGTAATTTATGCAAAAGCCTTTCTAAAAGGTAATGTCTCAGCTGTTGACAAAACAAAATATACAAACCCGATTCCAAAAAAGTTGGTACACTGTACAAATTGTGAATAAAAAAGGAATGCAATAATTTACAAATCTCATAAACTTATATATAAACTTATATAAACTTAAATATAGATAACATATCAAATGTTGAAAGTGAGACATTTTGAAATGTAATGCCAAATATTGGCTCATTTTGGATTTCATGAGAGCTACACATTCCAAAAAAGTTGGGACAGGTAGCAATAAGCGGCCGGAAAAGTTAAATGTACATATAAGGAACAGCTGGAGGACCAATTTGCAACTTATTAGGTCAATTGGCAACATGACTGGGTATAAAAAGAGCCTCTCAGAGTGGCAGTGTCTCTCAGAAGTCAAGATGGGCAGAGGATCACCAATTCCCCCAATACTGCGGCGAAAAATAGTGGCGCAATATCAGAAAGGAGTTTCTCAGAGAAAAATTGCAAAGAGTTTGAAGTTATCATCATCTACAGTGCATAATATCATCCAAAGATTCAGAGAATCTGGAACAATCTCTGTGCGTAAGGGTCAAGGCCGGAAAACCATACTGGATGCCCGTGATCTTCGGGCCCTTAGACGGCACTGCATCACATACAGGAATGCTACTGTAATGGAAATCACAACATGGGCTCAGGAATACTTCCAGAAAACATTGTCGGTGAACCCAATCCACCGTGCCATTTGCCGTTGCCGGCTAAAACTCTATAGGTCAAAAAAGAAGCCATATCTAAACATGATCCAGAAGCGCAGGTGTTTTCTCTGGGCCAAGGCTCATTTAAAATGGACTGTGGCAAAGTGGAAAACTGTTCTGTGGTCAGACGAATCAAAATTTGAAGTTCTTTTTGGAAAACTGGGACGCCATGTCATCCGGACTAAAGAGGACAAGGACATCCCAAGTTGTTATCAGCGCTCAGTTCAGAAGCCTGCATCTCTGATGGTATGGGGTTGCATGAGTGCGTGTGGCATGGGCAGCTTACACATCTGGAAAGGCACCATCAATGCTGAAAGGTATATCCAAGTTCTAGAACAACATATGCTCCCATCCAGACGTCGTCTCTTTCAGGGAAGACCTTGTATTTTCCAACATGACAATGCCAGACCACATACTGCATCAATTACAACATCATGGCTGCGTAGAAGAAGGATCCGGGTACTGAAATGGCCAGCCGGCAGTCCAGATCTTTCACTCATAGAAAACATTTGGCGCATCATAAAGAGGAAGATGCGACAAAGAAGACCTAAGACAGTTGAGCAACTAGAAGCCTGTACTAGACAAGAATGGGACAACATTCCTATTCCTAAACTTGAGCAACTTGTCTCCTCAGTCCCCAGACGTGTGCAGACTGTTATAAAAAGAAGAGGGGATGCCACACAGTGGTAAACATGGCCTTGTCCCAACTTTTTTGAGATGTGTTGATGCCATGAAATTTAAAATCAACTTATTTTCCCCTTAAAATTATACATTTTCTCAGTTTAAACATTTGATATGTCATCTATGTTGTATTCTGAATAAAATATTGAAATTTGAAACTTCCACATTATTGCATTCTGTTTTTATTCACAATTTGTACAGTGTCCCAACTTTTTTGGAATCGGGTTTGTAGTTAAATGAGTATTAAATACAGTAAAAACATTAATACTGTTATATAGTATTACAATTGAAAATAACTGTTTTCTATTGTAATAAATTGTAAAATGTAATTTATTCCTTTGATCAAAGCTGACTTTTCAGCATCATTACTCCAGTCTTCAGTGTCACATAATCCTTCAGAAATCACTCTAATACGCCAATTTGCTGCTCAATTATTATTGGTGATCAGTTATTAATAATGGTTCTCATTATTATCAATGTTAAAAACAGTTTTCCAGTTTTTGCAGTGCAATATTTTGTGGAAACATTTAAGAGATAAAATAGAAAGAACGATTTTAGAATAATTTAAGGATCACAGGACATTAAATATATTAATATTATATTAAATATTACTATTCATAAATACTAGTCCATATCACGATTTGATTAGGTGTGCAGTTCTACTTTTGTTTTACATGCAGAAAATGTCATGACCTGCCACGTTAAACAGTAAATTACGTTTTAATGACAAGATTCTAAGATTACGTCCGCATTTTCAGCATCGCGGATATCATAGGACATTAAAACATAATTATGCGGACCCCCTGGCTATTATATACTCCACTTTGAGAACCAGTGTTTTAAAAATACCTTCAAAAGTCAAATGGAATCACTGAAAGGTTTGAGGCTTACTTGCTCTAACATGATGGTATGAACCATAGGTATGGACCCATATCTCTATAAACAACACTGGCTGGAGCAGAATGTGGAAACAAGGCATGATACGTGTCAGTGATGAAACCAGTCAATCAAATGTCATGGTCGGTGTTGACCAATCACACGAGCGGAGACATCTGACATTTGATCCCCGCCTCCAAAGTCTCAAAAGTCAACTTGACGAGCGAGCAGGTTGAGCAGTTGAGAGGGCGTAGAGAGGGTCGAGCTAGCGCTACTCAGCGCCGTTCTCGCGAGAGCGCATTTTTGCACGCGGATACTGTTCTGTGCGCTCGCGGTGCAGAAATGCTCCCTCGCGAGGATTGTTTTCCGCGTGCGGATACTGTTCTGTGCGCTCATATCATGTGTGCGCGTCTTGTTTTATGTGCGCGAGATTTGACACTAATTAAACGCCATAGATGTGACAGTACCGGACTGTGCGGGCGGCGGGGCACGGCACCTGTTAAAGAACGTTTTGAAAGACTGATTAAGCAATTTTCCTGGACTCCCTTTCCTTTTCTAACTTCAACTCGTCTCAGAGCAGCCTCAACTGTGATTGGTTCTGTTCACAAGCTGGGGTGGGACTTTTATTGGGTTTTATAGACTGTTTGCCGCTGACTGAGCTGAAATAATTAATAACCATCGGACTAAACCATTTTTTTTAGGGAGGGGAGAGACAGGAGATTTGGAAAACTAAATTGCATGTTTTTGTGGTTTTCACTGAACTCTCAGGCATACAAATGTATATACTATATTGATTCATAAGAGTAGGGGAATATATAGAATAACTGCTGGATTTAGTGGGCCCAGTACATATATAATGTACGTACATGTATAATGTTAAAAAAAAAAACTGTTTTAAATGAATTCTGTTCTTTTGAACTTTCTATTCATCAAAAAAAAATTCTAAAAAAAAAAAGTGTCACAGTATCCTCAAAAATATGAAGCAGCGTAACTGTTTTCAACATTCAGTGGTGCCCCGGGACGAACCACCCCTTCTGCGAATTTATCCCCCCAAAAATTGCTGTTTTATATAAATGTATATATTTCAATTATCACAAATTGAGGCAAATGAAAAAACGTAAGTGATATTAGCCTTATTTTAATAAATGCATAATATTATACTCATAACGAGTTGAGTGATACTGATAGTGTCATAAATACCTTTATTTTCTGCACGTTTCCCTCTCTTAATTTTCCTAATTTAGGCTCCTGATGGCTTAGACCTTTTTTCTTATCCATAATTTCAATTTGTGTTGATTTAGAACTTCTCCCGATCTGCCCACTGGAAGCCCTGAGGTGACGTAAACCAATCCCCGCTCCTCCTTACTTTTGAGTGAGTGTACTTTTCCGGGCGAACACTCGAAGTCCCAACCAGGTTAATTGACTCACACGGTGACATAATATCATTGACGTGACATTGACGGGTAAAACCCGATCACGCATTCCTTTTTTTTTTTTTTTTTTTCTCTTCTCTTCTCGTGGACGCCCCATGCCGCCCATGTCTAAATCCGCCACTGTCAACATTGATAATTAGAAATGTTTCTTGAGCACCAAATCAGCATATTAGAATGATTTCTGAAGGATCATGTGACACTGAAGACTGGAATAATGATGCTAAAAATTCAGCTTTGCCATCAAAGGAATAAATTACATTTTAAAATGTACTCAAATAGAAAAGTTATTTTAAACTAATAATATTTCACAATATTCGTGTTTTACTGTATGTTTGATACAAACGTATCCTAAACGAAAATGAACTAGTAGACTAAGTCTCACGCTTACTTCAAGAGATACTAAGTTGCTAAAAAGCGTTTTTGTCTTTGGTTATGTCTAATCTTGCCTAGAGCACCAAGCGAGTCAAGACTGCCACTAGAGCTCCGTCAAAACCAAAACGACAACCCTGGCTGAGACCACCTTTGCTGGAGGTTCTTTGAAGCAGTAAAGATGTATAGACCTCAAGTGTCTTTCATCTCAAAGCTGAATTCTCTCAAAGTTTGAAAACGCTTTTTGTTCCACAGAAACCTTCTCACAAGAATGTCTTTTAAAAGACCTTCGTCATCCCCACTCAAAAACTGACAGTGACAGTCAGGAGATGCCAGGAACGGACACACAAGAGCTGTTTTAACATGAAAGGATTCCCTCGTTGGCAGTGCGCTCACTATAACCTCTGTGCGACAGCTTTCCACTCTGTCTGTTTGCCAGGAGGCGGCTTTATTGGCATGGATATGTAACCGTCAATGTGTTTTAAATTGCTGTAAGCAGCTACTCCAGGTCTGAGAGCTGCTTTCAGTGCACAAGAACAGAATTGTTAATCACATAAATCACACTGGCAAATTTATAGAGAATAAACACAGTTGCTAGATAGCACGTTCAGAAACACAAGCAATCAATGTGTGAACGGTACACTGTATGGACACAACAGTAATCCACATAGAGAATGGACTCAAGGAGCTCCTAAACGAGGGCTATTGTGACAAAATGTGATGCTAATCATACATCACACCCAGCTCTCTCTCTACCTAAAAAAGCAGCTGGACTCATCTGTCCTTAGAACTCAAATTATCTCCAGTCATGCTAAGCAAAGAGCCATTATCTTCTCACAATGTGCCAAGGGTCTCTTTTAATTAAATCAGATTTGATGTGAGGGTAAAATAGTTTTTTTTTATTATTAATTTCCTGTTTGTAATCACGTCACGCTGCCAGAGCCAGCGCTAACAATAAACCAATGAGATGCAGCATGTGAAAGGAAGTCTGACCTGATAAATCAATGAGCCAATCGGAACAGACAATTGGCCGGTAAAATGCAGGATGTGAGCGCAGTGTAAGCAAATCAAATTTCCTGTTAAAGAACAGCTGTGAGATGATGGTTTTTGATGCATTTGTTCTGTGTAGAGTGTGGGATTTCAGCAAAAAAACTGATATATTCACTAGCCATTGTAATCTAGCTTAAACAGGTGCTGAAAAAGTCTCAGAGGTATTTAAATGAAGTCACTCTCATTCTATTCAGCACAAACACACCTGTGTATGTAAATAAGGGTTTAGAAAGTTTGTAAAAGTCAGTGCTATTTGCTTGCCGTAATTAACGTTGTGCTATTATCGCCCACGGAAGGCAGGCGGTAAATACGGTTTATTAAAAAGTGATGTTTGTGTACATTTTCTATTCATAATGACAGCAGTAATTCATCAAATGATGATCAAATAATGGAGAATAGCATTATAATGGGGCACATATCCAGACACTGTGCAGACGAGTGCACTTTCTGCATTTTAAAAAGCCAATCACAATGGAGTGATACCGGTATAGTCACACTATAGCAATGGTTCTCAGGAAAGGGGGCTCAGGAAAATTCCAAAGAGGCCTCAAGATGACCTAAAGTTATTTAAAATAGGGCAACAAGCATTAAAATAATCTAAAAAAAAAACTAAAATTAAAGATATTTCTTATTTTGATTTACCCCCTAAACGAAGCACCAGGGTCCTGTATTTATGAGGTATCCTAATTTTAAAAGTGGGATTTCTAGTCATGCAAATTAATGAAATCTTAAAACTCCATGGGCATTTTTGATCATGAATATCCATTATTCTAGTCATGCCAAGCTCTTAAATATTTTACTGGGGAGAAACTGTGGGTATAAAATATATGTTTAAAAATCCTTATCCTTAACACTTTTACAGTAAATCACGAACAAAGTAATGTAAATTTACTAGTTAAAAAGCGTGGGAACCTTCAACTTTCACCAACATTCAGATCTTAAAACTTCTGAAATCCTTACATTTAATTTACAGAAAGAAGGAGTTTCAGTGTCTGTGTCTGGCTCTCGAATATTGTTGTGGACAACGGCCTTGGAGTAAGAAAGATTAAGAACCACTTCACCGAAGCATACCATATTGCATCTTCTGAATCTTTCACTATCTAATATTCAGAAGCAACCCACAAGATTGTAAACTCGGCATGCAAATTGCATTCAATAAAAACTTTTTTGCTTAATTCTTTTAGTGAATCGGGTGCAGCACAACAGACGTATGACTATGACACTATCAGTTTCATTTCTTTATTTAGCATGCATTTGTGGAAATTGAAAGTTTGATTGCCTTGGCTTACTTGAGTGATACATCAAAATGGCATGTATCTTTCATCGAGGTACTAAAACACAGTGTCATGTAGGGTTCATGGAGCTGAATTACATACAGTTGATGGTTACTGCATGTGGACTATTGTGTTAGTGTGTGTGTACTCACTGGCAGAAAGGCAGTAAATGCACTAAGGTCTCCTTTGTGGGCTGGGCAGTGAATTCAGGCAGTGTCTGGATCAGTTTATTCATCACCATACGCAGGTACGACTGCAGCTGTTTCCTCCTCTCCTCTACAAACTTGGCATCCTGCAAATTCAAACACATACACACACTATGTAAAGTACTTAATCATTTTAACTGTAGTGAGTTATTTGATCATTACAAATGTTTAAATACATACACATTAAAAGTATATTTTATTTTACCATAAATGTTTGTGAGTACATTCGACACTACACTTTAACCAGATTTAAAGGACAATAGAAGTAATTCAAGTGTGCAAGTCCATTCGTGAAATTTCCTCACTACTAAATATTCCACGGTCAACTGTTAGTGGTATTATAACAAAGTGGAAGCAATTGGGAACAACAGGTACTCAGCCACGAAGTGGTAGGCCATGTAAAATCACAGAGCAGGGTCAGCGCATGCTGAGGTGCACAGTGCGCAGAAGTCACCAACTTTCTGCAGAGTCAATAGCTACAGACCTCCAAACTTCGTGTGGCCTTCAGATTAGCTCAAGAACAGTGCGTAGAGAGCTTCATGGAATGGGTTTCCATGGCTGAGCAGCTGCATCCAAGCCTTACATCACCAAGAGCAATGCAAAGCGTCGGATGCAGTGGTGTAAAGCACGCCGCCACTAGACTCTAGAGCAGTGGAGATGTGTTCTCTGGAGTGACGAATCACACTTCTCTGTCTGGCAATCTGATGGACGAGTCTGGGTTTGGCGGTTGCCAGGAGAACGGTACTTGCCTGACTGCATTGTGCCAAGTGTAAAGTTTGGTGGAGGGGGGATTATGGTGTGGGGTTGTTTTTCAGGGGTTGGGCTTGGCCCCTTAGTTCCAGTGAAAGGAACTCTTAATGCATCAGCATACCAAGACATTTTGGACAATTTCATGCTCCCAACTTTGTGGGAACAGTTTGGGGATGGCCCCTTCCTATTCCATCATGACTGCACACCAGTGCACAAAGCAAGGTCCATAAAGACATGGATGAGCGAGTTTGGTGTGGAGGATCTTGACTGGCCTGCACAGAGTCCTGACCTCAACCCGATAGAACACCTTTGGGATGCTTTAAAGCGGAGACTGCGAGCCAGGCCTTCTCGTCTCTGACCTCACAAATGCGCTTCTAGAAGAATGGTCAAAAATTCCCATAAACACACTCCTAAACCTTGTGGAAAGCCTTCCTAGAAGAGTTGAAACTGTTATAGCTGCAAAGGGTGGGCCAACTCCATATTAAACCCTACAGATTAAGAATGGGATGTCATTAAAGTTCATGTGCATGTAAAGGCAGACATCCCAAAACTTTTAGCAATATAGCTTATCTTATATACTGTATATAAAAACTAGGGCTGTCAAAATTAAAGCGTTAGTGTATGCGATTTCAGTTAAATGCGTTAAAAATATTTCATGCAATTAACACAGAATCCCTTTTTTTCCTGGCATTCTTTGGCTAGCATTACATTATATGATGATGATATGATTCATTCAAGTGCTATTAAACCATTCAAGCACGATAAGATGCAAAAAAAAAAAAAAAAACTCAAATCTGTACTGGCGCGCTGTCTGTGAAGCAGCTCTCTGTGAACAAACACCCGAAATGCACACACAAAATGTCGCTTCAGACTGAGTGCCAGTGCCGCACTGAGTTCTCTTTTGTGCTGTAATGGACAAAAACACAATATTATGTCAAAATGCCCCTTATTGGTGAGTATCCTTGTGAACACAGTCTTAAATGAGTTTAAAAAAAAAGTTGTGAGATAAAAGGATGTGTCAGAACCACGTCAAGTGCGGCAGGTCTTAAAGTGACAGCAGCCTAATAAACCTACTGCTGTCTGTGATTAACGTTAATCAAAGAACAAAAAAACAAAGAGAAAATCACTCACAGGTCTTGACTGAATAACTTTTGTACCTTTAATAAGGATTAATCTATATTCAATTTATAATATATGCAGTGAAGACAGTGTACAGATACAGAAATTATTCAAGAAATTATTAAATTTCTGTATGTTTACCTGTTATTTACCTGAAAATCGTAAATCTTTTTTGCATTTTAGCAGGGCAGGAAAAACCTGTACTGGCCTCAAGGGATCAGTAGATAAAACCCTTAGTGTTGAGCCCTGATATATTAAAGACACAGCTAAATGTGACATTTATTACAATGGGTTTATGTGAAGATTGTTTTAAGTACACATACACAAGCCTATCAAATGTAAAAAAAAAATGATAGATTTCAATTATACTGTAATGTTGAATGGCTATAATTAATGGCTAAAATTGAGAAGTGCTTAGTAAAAAGATGCCATTAAACAAATATTTATTGTATGTTGTTTCTACATTATTTGGAGATTGAATGTGAAAGTTTTACGATATAAAGATATATTAAAAACTTTAATGTTAGGTGCGATTAATTACAGAAAATAGGGCTGCAACAACTAGTCGATAAAATCAATAATAATCGATAATAATGAAAATCACCAATAACGATTCTCATTATCGATTAGTCGGGTCTGCCCTCTGTGCACGATAAGCTTCCACCAGTCGCGCCAAATTACAGCACTGAATAACGCATTTTTATGGACAAAATGTGCATCTAGAAATAGTGGAGTGGAAACAGAGTGAGCTGATGCAGGAAAAGTACATGATCCAAGTGCCCAAAACATGAGAAGTCTTTATTTTAAGCTTCAAGCCAATGCATTAGCGTTTAACGTACCCTGTCATGCGCTTTGACAAATGTGTGCGTCCTCAGCGCAAAACGTTCATTTTACAGGTTATATCCACTGATCTATATAGAGAACAGAAGTTATATCCTCCTCTGTAAATGCTACTAATTCACGCGAGTATTTCCATTTTGCATGAAAGCGTGTCCTGACAGTCTGTTAAACTTCAAACTTCACTGAACGAGCGCATGCATGTGCGTCAAACAGACAGAACGCAGTCGAGAGGGAGACCATTAATATTCAGCGCAAAAAAACATTAATTTAACTGAAATATCTGCTGTTGGACACTAAATTTAGTTTTAAAAGTCAACATGTAATTCAAGTATTTTATGAGAGTAGTAACTGTAGCGGGATAACAGCGTGTAATTGAATATAAATGTAAGACGTTTCTACAGGATAAAGAAATGACAGTAACAGGTACTGTGTCCATAGCGAATGTGTGTGTGTTCCTGCAAAACATTCCTCTTATCTGGTAACACTGAGTTTGTGTTTTTTGTTTTTCTTTAATATCATTTTAATGTAGGGATTTAAACTCCTTTTGCTTAGTAACTTTTTTTCCACATAATGTATATCATAAACATACCCTTAACCATGGTTCTATTAGATAGTAAAACCATGTTTTTATTATAATAAAACCATGTTTTTGCCGTATTGATTACCATTTGTATAACCACACAAATACCATATAGTTAAACTATGGATTTGAAGCAAAACTATGGTTAATTTGTGGTTACCATTGAATAACTACAATAACCCTGTTATTTATTTATTAATATTATTTTTGTTTGTTTTATTCGATGTAAAACCATGGTTAATTTTTGTGAGGGTAGATATATTCACTATGTATGTGTTCATAGCACTCATTTGAAGGACAGCATTGGGCAGGATGTGGAATAGTGTGTTTTGTCAATAAAATAAACGGGCTTTTTATCCGATTAATCGAGAAAATAATCGACCAACTAATCGATTATCAAAATAATTGTTAGTTGCAGCCCTAACAGAAAAATGTGCGATTAATTAGTAAAAAATTTTAATTGATTGACGGCACTAATAAAAACAAGAACATTCTGTTAAATTTCCATATGAAATTAAGTGTTCCATATGAAGGTGAGAACATTTTTCAATCCAAACATGACAATATCCTTTTAAAAGCCTGTTTCATCAGGACCTGCACTGAATTTACAGCATCAAAACATGAGCATCACGACTGTACACAGCATATCAAGCTGATGGATAACCAGATCAAAGTCAGCGCTGTGGCAGGGGTGACATCAAAAGCAAATGAGATAGAACAAGGGACAGCGGGAGAGAGATTGAAATGTTATTAATGTCCCCTTGATGGCTGATTAATTGGCCCTGATGCTCCAGTTCTTGCATCTGTACGCGTGCGTGTGACAGTCATGTTACATGTGCTGAGGGGAAGTTGACTACTCTAAATACTCTGGCATCACCCACTCCATCAGAGGGCAATGGCTCAATCACCCAACAATAATAAAGAGCGATAGAAAGTGTCTGTTTGTGTGCCATCTAAACCAGTCACCCCGCTATTTAGCATTAGTGTGTCATCAGGGCATGAAGTTCTAATAGTGATCCATCTCCAACAGGCATGAAGAGGCATAAAAGTTGATTATGATATGGGATATGTGGAGGAGATCACTGCTGTCAGATTAGCTTACCCATGAGGGCTGTGCCTGCCAGGGCTAATTTAATGCTCCGGCCCACATCATCTCAGAACTCTCTTTAAAGGTGAGAACCATGACACCAAGTACACATATTTGCTCTTTGTGCACTTTACAACAATAACATCAAGTAATATTCACTATAAAGTACATTAGGGGGTCTTCAAAATTTATCAGGCCAAGGACCCGCAGAGGGGACAGAGACAGAGCAGGGACCCCCTGTTTCATATTGTATAAACTGAGAGTTGCATTTTAAGCATGACCTAAATTTTTTTTTTTAAAAATACCATATATATATATATATATGCATTTGCATACTTTGTTATCATAATCAGATTGTAAAAACTAATCATATAATCATTACTGATGTGCAGAGCCATGTATCTGTACACATAGGCCGACGCTTTGCATTGCACTTGGTGATGTAAGGCTTGGATGCAGCTGCTTGGCCATATAAACCCATTCCATGAAACTCTCTATGCACAGTTCTTGAGCTAATCTGAGCTATCTATCTATCTATCTATCTATCTATCTGTGTTGTAGTCAAGACCAGCTCATTCGAGTCTGAGTCAAGACCGAGTTCAGAGAGGGTTGAGTCCGAGTCAAGACCGAGTTCAGAGAGGGTTGAGTCCGAGTCAAGACCGAGTTCAGAGAGGGTTGAGTCCGAGTCAAGACCGAGTTCAAAGAGGGTTGGGTTGAGTTTGAGTCGAGACCGAGACCAGAGAGGGTCGAGTCTGAGTCAAGACCGAGACCAGAGAAAATCCCCAAACAACATTAGAACTTAATTTGATTCATTTTTTAGTTACGGAGGGCGTGCACAAGATTGCTGCCTTTTTAATGCAAAAGTCTGAATGTGCCGGAGGGAGAGAGGGCGGGCAGCCTTCTGTCAGACATTTTTGTGGGGAGATGCTAAGTGTTGAGACTGTCATCAGTCATCGTATCTGTATTCATTTTATTATTTAATTAAACGAGATTTGGTTTTCTCTGTGACACTTTTGTCCTACTTTGTAAACAGTAAATATATTAAAATAACAGTTGAGACAAATAATGTAGCAATGTGACTTTCTGGAAAGCGGGATCACTACAGGTGGATGGCAGGTGGACACAGCGTAAAATAGAAGCGAGAGCGAGCGAGTCACGGGTGTGGAAGAGAACCTGGCGGGAGTCTTTGCACTAACGTCTCAAGTCATGTGCAGTTGCACACAAGAAAATCACCAATCACTGAACGTGTCAATCAAACATCAATTTAAAGAAATATTAACATACAGTAATAATCATGAAATATTTTGAATGGGACTCGAGTCCAATTCCTAATATGTCTGAGTACGAGTCAATACCAAGTCCAAATGCACACAAGTCCATGACAAGACCAAGACCATTAAAATATGGTCTCGAGACCGAGTCCGAGTCTCGAGTACTACAACACTGCTATCTATCTATCTATCTATCTATCTATCTATCTATCTATCTATCTATCTATCTATCTATCTATCTATCTATCTATCCATCTATCCATCCATCAATCCTACAAGTATACATATACAAAATATAAATGTAATATACAAAATAAAATTTTATAATTTATGGTTGGTAAGATTTGGTAAGTCTCTTATGATAAAAGGGTCCATTTTAACAAATTATTTAATCAATCTAATATACTGACTTTTTAGAAATCAATGTAATATGCTAACTTTTTCAATATTCTTTGATTAACAAAGTTCAAAAGAACAGCATTTATTTGAAATAGAAGTCTTTTGTAAAATTATGTCTTTACTGTCGCCTTTCATCAATTTCATGCATACTTGCTGAGTTAAAGTATGAAATCCTTTCAAATAAAAATCTTACTGACCCCAAACCTTTGAACAGTGATGAATAAACTAATTAATGCACAACTACAACTACACCTAATAGGATACACTGGCTCAAATATGTAACAGTTTCCTTGAATGAAGACTGTGTGATGTGTGAGAGAGTGAAAAGAAAACCAAACGCTTTCTAACGCATTCCTAGTTTGATGATGTATTATGCTACTAATTGGATTCTATCAGGATAACAAGATACTAAAAACACCTTTTCACAGAGGGACCCTTAAGGACCAAACACCTTGATAAACAAGCCAAGCACACGCGCACACGCTCTTATGGCAAGTGCATCTAATAACTGATGTTTTAAGCTGTTTATGCGTGCAACTTCAACAGGACCTTCAGACGTGTTAAAACAAAAATTCTGTTAAAACAAATACCTGCCTGCAATTCACGCAAAAAACTTGTGGCAAAACCAACAAAGTGCTTCACAATCTCTTAAGAGAATAAAAATGTTTCTCTGCAAATTATTTTTTTCAGGCTTCTGTCTTTGGGCCAGTTTTGTTTCTTTCCATAAACAACAGGCTCCTCTCCAAATTCCTCAAAGCACAGTTCTGCTGATCGTCTGTGGCTGACAGCGACAGGCAGTGAGACAGAGAAAATCACTGCCAGATATTGCCATTATAGCCAATAAAAACTTGCTGGGGTGCTTCTCCATCTTCACAGGCTATTGTCTGGACCAGCTGGACTAGCTGGTGTCACACAGTGAGTTGTGTTTGTGGTGTGCGTTTTTGCACAATCACACGTGCAGCATGTATGGACGTGTGTAGATTTGAATGAAGGAGACGCGTCGTCAAAATGACAAAGTGTGATTCAAGCTGGTACAGCACAACCCATCATACTCTCCCTGAGAATTAAACAGTTATGACTGAAAGAGGTGATTTATCACGCTGACCCTCCCACTGAAGGTTGCTGTAAAAGTGGCTGTACGTTGCTTTTCCAATGGGGAAATAACCTCATTCATCCTACAAATAAAAACTGATGGTACATATTTACTCTAGCTTAAATCCTTTCGATTCTGTAGTAAAGCAGTAGCCACTGACCACAACTGTTTGAAAAATTTGATTTGTCAAGATAATCAAACACTTAAAGTATATCTGTAGTAACTAACCAGGTATGATGTGAGAGGTTATTTTTCATTTATCGATTTTCCAGACGGTTTTACCCAAAACGAATTACAGTGCATTGTGCATATGTGTTTTTTTGGAATACATTTTTTTTTTCTATAGCCATGCTATAGAACCAGGAATGTGCAAAATTCAGAATTAAAGAATTTTAATTGAACTTGCCACACCCCACAGGAAACTGAATTGGAATTTACTGAATTGTAATAATAGAAAAAATAACAAATTTACACTTTATGTGCACAAAAGCTAAATTATTAAAGTGAAAATTAGAAAATGGAACACACTTAAGCCTTGTGCACACCAGGACGATTATCGCACGTGCTTATCGCCAGCGTTTTTTGAGACGTTTTTCGACGCGTCTTTGTGTTCATACCCAATCGATTTTCACTGGCAATGCACCGAGTGAATGTGCAAATTCACTCCCTGACAGTAGATGGCGTTTTGCGCGTCGGTGTGCACACTCACATTGGCACCCTTTGTTTAGTCACGAGGCGTTAAATGACGGCGATAAGCGCGTCCCGGTGTGCACGAGGCTTTGGGGCCAGATTTAATGCCAGCGCAAACCCTCTTTAGGCATTAAAAAACTACTGTCAAGATATACTAAACACAGTGAAAAACATGGATATTTATTTTTGTGGACAAACTTATTGCATATGCATTTGTTTAAATCATGCAACGTAATTTACTCAGGTTTGTGGTAGTCAATTTACTGGAATTTGCGGCATTTTTAACACCCAAAAAGCATGTCTTAACCCATTTTGTGCTTGACATGCCTGCGATAGTTGCTGCTAGGAAGCGGTGCCGCAGAGAAAAGAGAGTGTGTGATAGAAGGGAAAGAATTTTCTCCACTCGTGCTATTTGGAATGCCAGAGAAAGACGTTATCCAAACATATAGTTTGCCAAGCCACGTTATTTTTATTTTGTAAGGGTCCCCTCACAGTGAAGTCACCATTTTGCACCGTCATGTTTCTACAGTAGCCCTAAATGGACAAACTGCTCTACAGAGCGCTAGCTACTCTCTGCTGTCTCAGACGACGACATCTTTGTCCTGTGTCGGCCACCGTAGCTTCTCTATGCGCTTCGAAAGGGAGGGGTGAGCGGTTGCAATTCACAACCTCACCGCTAGATGCCACTAAAATTTACACACTGCACCTTTAAATTTAAAGTTTTAGTAATTTTGTTGTGTGTGTTTGTCATTTTATTAGCTATTGTTTTTTTTAAAGATATCTCTTGTTTTTATTTCAGTTTTAGTTACTTTAGTATATCAAGTTAAACTAAATGAAAATGAGAAATGTTGCTTTGGCAACTAGCTGAAATAAGTTTTTTCTATGATATTACATTTTAGTTAATGTTTATTTTATTTCAAGTAACGAAAATGTTTTTTATGGTTTTAGTTTTAGTTAACTATAATAACCCTAAAAAGAAGCAAGCAAGTCATGAAAGATCATATATTCTTGTGCTTTTTGGAACAAGAAAAAAAAAACGGTGCACGCATCAGGCATGTTGCATATGCATAAAATGCAGGAGTCATAATTTATTCATTTTGACTAGTGAAAGCAGAAATGGCAAACACTGCATTAATGAGAACAGGGCAGATCCTCCTGGGGCTGTCATCTTTAATGCAAAGATAATGTGGAGTTCAATTAAAACTGCGCCCAAGAAGCCCGGAGAGACAACAGACTGTCTTCTATATTCTGCGCCTCCCTCAACCTTTTGTTTAAGCCAAATGGTGGGAAATCAATAATATATGATGCAGGTAGCCGGTACCATAATGACCATGTGTTATGAACCATAAAGAACTTTCCAGTCTCTTGCACTCAGGAAAATATGGATACTAATGTCTCAAACCAGGTGTTGGGAAAGGCCAATGATGAGAACAAATGGGTCAGTAAATGTACGAGGACCTGCAGAGAGTCAGTGAATAATTCAGCACACAGCAGAAGGTGGGTCAGAAAAGGAAGTCTCAAACTCGACTCAAGTTTTGTGCTAGAAACAAACGATTCAAATGATTTAAGGAACTGTTCACACAAAAATAAAAATGAAATCCAACAAATGTTCATTATCTACTGACCCTCATGTTGTTCCAAATCTATATGCTTTTTTTTTTTGCAATAACAATAATAACAAAATAGTTGAATGAATGAATTAGGCCTTTTTTTTTTTTTTTTTTTTTTTACAAAGTCTTGATTTTGTTTTTGGGGTCCAGAATATGTTTTTATGCTTGAATGTTCAAAAACACATTTTTTTCACATATTTTAGCTCCTCCCTTTCTAGTCTGTCAGTAACGCTCTGTTTAGTTTCGGTCTCTATGAAGCCCCTCCTTCCAAAAAGCGCACTGTGCCCTGATTGGTTGGCTGGATCAGTGTGTTCTGATTGGTCATCCACTTTGAGTTTGTTTCGGAAATGTCACGCCCCTCTCACGGCGACAACACACTACTAACGCAACTCAACCAGGCCTCACCTCCTTTATTTTGAGTATGCCTTGGGCGGGAATAATTTAAATGAGGAATATTCAGGGAGTTCAGGAACAGTTCTTACTGATATAGAGAATAATATTACTGATATAGAGAATCCCTTTGGAGTAGACTTTTTTTCTAGCTTTAGCAGCAACATTACACACTAAAAAAGTTAAAAATATTAAAAATATAAGCATAATATGACCTCTTTAAAATAATTGTATAGGTATTTTAATAATATAATACGTTAAAAAAAAATTACCAAAAAAATTATACACAAGGAAGAACTTACTATAGTGGATGTTCGACTACTGTTTCTTGATTACACAATTTTTGGCCATCCAAATCATTTGAAATACTGCTTTTACAGGGAAGAATGTATATTCGGACATGGGCTGTGAAACATCTAAGTATTCCCTCAAAGTACCTCTGAATCTCTGCTCTCATTCTCTGTACATCTGTGCAACCCAGCTGCAGTGAAGATCACACTATATGCACCAAAGCGTGAAAAAACATGAACATTTGCTCATTTTATTCATAGTAAATGTGGGTCATAGGGACGGTCAGAGGTCTGCGATTGTTCCCCCTGGAGACGAGAGATGTGATGAACAATATGAGAAAAATGTGAGTGCACACATAATCTAGATAAAGGTTATTCGTTCATAATGTGACGTTAGCAAGGTCCTCTAAGAAAGAGTACAGCTAGAGTTCCCAGCTTTGCCCTTTATATAACACATTATTCTAATCAGTGATTATTCCTAATCAACGTTAATTCATTCATTTACATAGACATTTTCAGATTAAAGTCCATATTCTCATTAAACCTTTACTCTGGAAATAGATTTACATGTTCAATAGTGTACAGCTGTTTTATAGTTCTGCGTGGATTTTCTACATGGAAATCAGTGTATTTTGAATAAACTAAGACGTGTGCTCTTTTCACGCTATTATTCTCTTCTACTCTAGCCATTTATTACTCTACATTTTGAGTAATTTAATCAACCACTCATTTGCATTCATATCCACAACAATAGCAGACAAAAGGATGAAGCATAAATTGATAAATATAAATATAACACTGTTAAGAAGCCTCTTATGCCAAGGCTGCGCTTATTTGATCAAAAATACAGTAAAAGTAATATGGTGAATTTAAAATATTTAATTTTAAATAACTTTTTTTTGTATGTAAATGTATGTATTCCTTTGAAGACAAAGCTGAATTTTCAGCATGATCCTTTAGAAACCATTCTGATATCATTATTTCATGCTCAATAAATAGTTATCAATGTTGAAAACAGTTGTGCTGCTTAATCATTGTGTGTAAACCGTAATAAACCGTTAAAAAGGACTAACATTATAAATGTGAACTGCCACTTTTGATCAATTTAATGGATCGTTAAAGAATAAAAGTATTAATTTCTTTCAAAAAACGAAGATGACTGATATTGTAAATAAATACAGTACACTGCATTTTTACAAGACAATGTAAAAGACAAGACAATTACATGACGCATAATAGGAATATGACTAATTGTGTATTCATATGGGAATTTTATTGTGCGTGTCAAATGTGGTCACTTTTTATTCAGTCAGTTCAGCTCACTTATTCACTATAAATTGCAATCTCTGCGCTTGTAAGTTGGGGGTGGTATACTTTAATGGTAATGGATCTAGCTAGAGAAGTTAAAGATTGTAGGTTTGAATCATGTAAGCAGCGATCAACAAAATAACATCATTGTGCCCTTGTACTTATATACTTACTCAATATTGTCCCTGTGACAAGTGTACTGTAATAACTGTAACTTTAGATTAAAGCATCAACTTTACTACTACTCCTACAGAAATTACATCCGCCCCTTTTTGGTAAGTAGTTTTTAATTGGCAATGACTCACAAAGGCTGAATAAATAAATGACTCAATTAAACAGTCTCTAGCACTGTGTTCTTAATACACAGTACAGAGCTGGGTCAAACGTGTGACAAGGAAGTATATTATTATGATACAAAACATCAACATATGCCTCTACTACGAAACAGCCAGGCAAAAGTGCACATCGATACACTTATCTGTCTACATATGTGGGCACAGTGAGCAGGTATTACACACTGGCATTGTCCTATTTTGCTGCGAGGCTATCAGCTGAGAGGACTGACACCCTCTAAACAGCCAATCCCCAGACCGCAATAGGCCTCAGACAGACTCACCAACTCCCTCCATCAGCCTCTCTACCTATGAGTGGATGAAATACTGCACAAGCGCACACACACACACACACACACACCAAACGACACAGCTTACCCACTTGGACGAACACTCAAATGAGTGGAAAAGGGAACCAAACACAAATGCACAGATAGATAGAAGAAGACTAAAACTCTGTGGTGAGAGGCACAGAGAGAAGATTATATTACAAAAAAATAATATATTTAATACAATATGATAAAATTATTATTTTATTTTCTAATAAAAGAGCTAAAATGTTATCATTTTAGAAAGAAAATAATATTTGATTAAGAAAAATCAACAACAATTATTATTATATTATTTACATTTTAGAAAGAAATTAATATTTTATTTGGAAAACAGTAATATTTTACATTATCACATTTAATTAATATATGAATGATTAATAAACTATTAATAATATTTATTATTACAATCATTTAATTAATACATTTCCAAATCAAATATTATTTTCTTTAAAAAAAAAATGCAGCAAATTATTATTTTATAATTCTTTTAACATCATGTGTCCACAAAAACAGTCAAAACTACAGCAGCCAGCTCATTTTTTTTACCTTAATGACATATTCACATCAGTTGAACAAAAAACAATGTTAAAAACATGCTAGAAAACCAAATGTTTAAGGTAGGCAACCATAGTCAGAGCGTGTGTAAGGCTGGGCAATGCTTAGCCTTCCCCTGGCCACAGACTTGAGACAAGCATGGAATTTTCTCACTCAAACCACTGACTGCTACTACTTCTGATTGCATTAGAGGGAAACACTGCCCATAACTGCTGGTTTAGGATCAGTTTTCTCTGTAATAATGGCATATTGGTGAAACAGATTTGGTGTCTGTGTGGGATTACAAATTTTATTTCTATGAAGATCAAGTTAATCAGCCCAGGTGTTTGAGACATTAGTCTTTTGTCTTTATGCACTTCCTGACCATTTGGTATGACAAGCTCAGGGCACAGTTGTGCTTTTGTCTCTATGATAATGTGAATGTATGGGCAATACTGTCAGAGTGATTGGATTAGCATCTATGCATTTGAATGACTGATTGGATTAGAACTGGTGACTGGTCAGTCCTTTGTTTAGATTGAATCCCTCCCCCTAAAAATGTAGCTATATTACAGTGTTTATACTGTTTGAATCAGACTTGATGACTACAGCGACCAAACAGCACGTGTTCTCAATAAAGAGTAACGTCTGCTTGAAAGATATCCCAACGTCTCCTGGTCTCTGCTTCGACAAAGAAAAAAAAGTTTCCAACATCTGCATTCTTGAGTGTGTCAAAGGTTTCTTTTTACAACGTGTTTTTGCAGCATTGAGCAACGTAGCCAATCACAAACATATCTGTTGAGTTCTTCAACGCAACGGCCAATGAGACGTGTTTAAGTTCGAATCCACTCACCGCTCAAAACGAGTTCTGCACTCTCGCAAATCCTCTCGTTATAAGTTAACTTATAAGTGTAGACTTTATGTAGGCTAAATAAGATATCGATTGTGCAGTCAGTTTTACTGATTATAGCGGAACTTGTGAGATCGCGATGAACTGAGACAGGGACGGATTTACGAACAGGCCTAACGGGCACGTGCCCAGGGCACTAGACCAGGGGGGAGGCCAGACAAGCTCAACAAGAAATTTGAGCTTTCGTTTTGCTGCATTAGATAAGACAATGGTTATATATTATTCGAATGGGCTGCCATAAATTATAGTGGTTTGTGAACAAAGCCTCTATAATATCAAATAATTTAGCACGATCGTTTATGCTGGGATGTGTAGGTTGTCGCTAGGTGACAGGTAGTCTCAGCCTCAGACGTCACGGCCACAGACCGTTGGCTGAATGTCTGATGCATATGGCACACTTATCTGGAAACACTTCATGAGTTTCAAAGTCGTCATCTGATTGGTTGAATTCTACAGGATGTCTGCGAGACGAGTGTGTTGCGTTCTTTAACGGTCTGCCTGGAAACAAATGCCGTGATGCCAAACTCCCTCGTAGAAGAAGAACACCGTCATGCTTACAACTGTGACAATGAGCACGTACCAGGATCAACGAAACGCTGGATTTTCAAAAGTATGTGAAGTTCGCGGCTCCATTGTTGCAGTAAACTTGCACAACGTTCTTGAATTAATAATTTATAGATGCAGGGATATTTTCACGCCCCTAAACATGATGCGGAACAAAACGAACTGATTGATTGCGTTACATGTCAGTCAAACGTCCTCTTGGGCGGCCCTTGACCAATGAAAGCTGCAATAGAGTCCAGACCTTCTGCCGTCAGTCTGAAGGCCTGGCTACGCGAGACTAGGTGACAGGTAACTTGAAACTATTTCATGACATTCTGTTTAAATGTGTTTTTAAAGAGGAAGCGTATCTCCTTAGCCTTACCCTGGAGTTGGTTCACCCACCTCGGTGTAGGCAACTGAGCCAAATCTCTATTATCCTAGCCTTGAACCACTGGACCATCCTTGAGCCATGAGAGTTTAATCTAAAGCTATCTAAGACACTCTTACCTGTCTCACTGGGAATACAACCACTCATCACCAAGAGTTTTCAACAGGATAACACTGGCTACTTTCCATGATCTCTCAATTACTGTCTAATACAACTCCCTTAAGATTTACTCCCCTTTAAAGTCCTGAAGCGTGAACAAGAAAACGCAACCTCAAAATGAAGTCTGTAAATGTGATCCTGATAAAAACCTCAGCTATATAAATAATCTAAACACAGCTGAGGAGCTTATGAGGTGACAGTTTGACTGGAGTGCTGACAGTCGCCTCTCTTTGATGTCATCTTTCTTCCTGTGGTTGGCTGGGCTCAGCGTGGCTCTGCTTGGTAGTCAGGGCACATTTGACGGGTAGGCTGGGGAGCATTTATCGTGTTTGCCCGGCGAGCCTCTGACAAATCAGCTGTTTAGGAGCTGTCAGTATGGCTGAGCAGCAAGGGGCCTGACATGGCCCAAGCAGATGGAGTCATGGACACAACAACACACCAAATCCACAATCCATCCCAAAACACAAAGAGCTTCATGACAATCACAGAAAGAATGAAATGAAGTTACAGTCTCAGAGACAGGAGGATATTATACGTACACTAACATAATGTATGGAAGATACAAGAAATCTATTTCATTTATATTTTTGTGCTATTACTTTTCTAAACATTCATACTGTACTTTGTCACCAAAGCATCAAATCTATTTGATTCACTTAAAGGTGGAAACCAAAGTGAAAGTGAAAATTCAAAATCTTTACAACAAATGTCAGAGAAAACGTAAGAGCAGGCCTAGTGTTGCACTGGTTTCAGTGTGACACATGAAAGGTCTGGACGGGTAATTACACAAGCAGCTGCCTCGAGATCAATGATGAGACTAGCAATGACAGACTCACAGATGCAGATAAGATAAGTCCTTCATTTCATCCCGTAAGTACAGATGATCAGGAGCACACACTTTCAAAGGGGTGTAAGTGTTTCCCCAAACAAGGAATTATTTGCATTTTCTCATCATTACTCTTGTTAGTGTAACTAGCAGAGATTCAGGCCTTAAGAGAACCCAACTATGTTGCACAGTTCAAAGTTACATTTCAGTTCATGCATGATTGCAGGATGGATCATCAAGAGACATTAAGCAACATGGTTTAATAAAAACGAGAGAATGTGGTTATACAATATATACAATCAGTGTTGGCTAAGTTACTCTACATAAAAAAATGTATGAATTACTAGCCAATTACAACTTCAACAGTGTAATTAGATTACTGTAGTAATTACTCTCTAAAGTATTGGATTACTTATTATTAATTACTTTCTTAATCCCTTAACATATTAAACATTTAAATATACACTATCGTTCAAAATGTTGGGGTCTGTAAGATTTTTAAAATGTTTTGAAAGAAGTCTATCATGCTCACCAAGGCTGCATTTATTTGATCAAAAATACAGTAAAACCATAATATTGTGAAATATTATTACAATTAAAAATTTATATTTTAAAATGTAATTTTCTCCTGTGATGGCAAAGCTGAATTTTCAGCATCATTACTCCAGTTTTCATTTTTCAATGTCACATGATCTTTCAGAAATCATTCTAATATGCCAATTTAGCACTCAAGAAATGTAGTATAATGTTAAATGTTGTCTTTAATGTTTGTGTCTTTAAAAACCCTCTTTTGTGCAGAACTACTTCCTTCCGCCACGGATTCAAATCTCAAGTTGACAGTTTTACAGTTGAGCCCAACCCTTCGTTACTAATTCGAAAATGTCACTTTAGAACTAGTAACGAAGGAATGCTGAATCACTTCATTGAAGCTTATTGTATTATGTAGAGTGGAGTATTATGGTATTATGAGAGAGAGATCGACTAAACAAGTGTATTACCTGCATATGATTCCGGGGGCTTTTAAATCGCTAATTTGATAGTAAAATGCGCACGTCCGTTCATTCATAATGGTGCGGAGCAGAGCAAGCATATTCAATTAATTCCTATGGAAGTTGAGCTTCCATAGGAATGAACTGAAAACGTTGGCTCTGCTCTGCTCGCTCCGCAATATTAGGAATGCCCATGCGGCTGTGCAATCAAAATCAAATTAGCGCCAATCAAATTAGCGCCAATTCGGGGGCGGATTGCTTGAATGGTGGGTTCATTAGCCTATTATTCTTAATGAAAAACACAGCAACAAAGCAGTATAATGACAAACGAGTGGCTCTCGTTTGGCTCACGCTTTATTAAGCAGACACGTTCAGTTTTTAATTTTAGTGTATGTTCTCTAACTGAACTAAATGATTTTATTACTACAGAAAAATCTAAATGAAAACACGGGGGCGTTGCGGTGGGCAAGCGATGTAACCGGTGTTCAGGCGCAACACCGGTTATATCACTTGCCCACCGCCGCACCGTCCCCGTGTTTTCGTTTATATTTTTTTATAGTAACACTGTCAACACAGACTATCGCAGCAAGCCAAGCCCCAAAGACAGTCTTTGCCGCCATCTAATGGCATAATGTAAATTTCACTGAAGTCCATATCACGATCACTAACGGACCGTTTCTCAATACCAAATACATATTATTTATATAAAATATTATTTTAATATTATTTATATTAAATTAACAACAATAGCCATTATAAAAGACAATAGGAAATAAACACAAGCAAACAATTCAGTCAAACGTACAAAAGCAGCGGTCTAGTACAGGATTCAAGTTAAATATAGCCTAAATATAAAGTTATGAAACTTAACGGTGGCTTTAGCCAAATCGAATTTTCTCTGGAACAAATAATAGATTAATAAGACCAAAGATTGCTCGTTTGATCTACCCCAAATAAATTATATCTCATGTTTAACCACTATCTACATAAGAACCAGCGGCAAATTCCTGAAGGACTGGCAGAGATGAAGCTGTTCTCTGCGGGTGCATGAGCCCTGAATGGCTGCTGACGGCCTTGATGTTGCATCTGTGAAAGCATCTAAAAAAATGGTTAAATAGGCCCTATATATGAATATATATGAATCACATATTTGAGGTCTAAATAACTACATTCTCACCTAAAAAACCCTTAAAGCTACATTCCGTGACACAACAACAGTAGTATTTGTAAAAAAATATGGTGGATTTGCTCAACCGCCATGACGGTCATCGCAAACAGTGTGATGGTGTCAAACGGTGAAACAGTCCCAGTGCTGATACTGAGGGAATATCGCACGGCTGGAAAAGGCTCTCAGCCAATCAGATTCGAGATCCAGAATCCATCCATCTATAGCATCATGACATGAAGAAGCCACTTAATAAATCTGTAGATCGAGAAAGAATGATTCTACAGTCCCTGTTTGAGTACACTCAAAGTCTCGTCTCAAAACTCAGCATGGTGGAAGATCAGATATCATACGCGCATATGTGTGCAATGGCGCGTATAGCAAAGAAAGAGAACGGAGCGCCTTTTTAACAAACCGCCACCAAGCTCCTGCAAAATAATAATGGAATTAATGATTACATGACAGCTAATCTCAACAAGGCCGATGATTACCAACAAAAGCCCTGCCGTCATCAAAACCCTCCACAGTTGCAGCCATTTCAACTTTAAGAGCCTGCTCTCGACGCACCCTTTTCTCCCTGCTTTCTTGTTCTAACTGAACCCTGAGGGTTTCCACACTCCAGTTGAATTTGCATGTCAAAGTTTCAGCAAAAACTTCAGCGGAAGGCAGTCAGCAGCTCTCGGCTCTGAAGAAAACAAGAACAGAGAGGCTCCTTCTGCCCCTTGAATGTGTGCAGCTTCTGCACACCAGCAAAACGAAAGTCGAATCTGGATCACACACTTCCCTGAGAGGTCAGGAACATCTTATTACAGAGCAGAGCAAGTTACTCGAGGACAGACGTAGACATGTTTCCTAATTGACAATTGCTCAGCTGTTTTCTACTTCTTGGTGATATGTTAAGAGCAAGATGGCAAAATGTGGCGCAGTGTTAAAATAACTCGTCCAGACCAACAACCGACTGCTGGTAGTGCAAAACTAATGTGCTCAGAGAAGGTACAAAGCATGCTGTCTTCATGCCAGCCCTGGGGTTGATTGACTCATTTGATTGGCCGTCCTTGAGGTGGGACGCAGGCTGGCAGTGCCTGTCTGGGTCCCGGTAAATCAGGTCTGTCTTTCACGCTCTAAAAAGTCTACCTTTGAAGGGCCACGCGGGGGCCAGTGGCTCTGCCTGGCACACTCTCAAAAATCACAGGCAGCGAGAGGAAGCTGTGCCACAAGCCAATTACCTGCCCCTGGATATACACGGGGGGAAAAAAAGGAGGAAAATGAAAAGACAGGTGGGGAATCTGAGTGCTGTCAGAGTGGCCCATCCTCATTAATGCATACAGTGCTGCCCCGCTGATGATGCTGATTGGACACTGGAGCAGAGGGCAGGACCACATGACACAGCAATCTCGCCCTTATACAAGCCGCACAGCAGCATTGTAGATGAAAGGCTATAGGAAAAAAGTGTCAACACTCCCCAAACCAGCAAGATTACTCGTGATAGAACTGAAGTTGCCACCAAAAAATGGCCACCAAAACTCTATATATCAGTACAGCGTAATGTAGTTGTGTGGTCGAAAAACTACCTTTGAAAAACTACCTTTGTGAAAAACTCCTCAAAACTGATGCCCCAACCACTAGCAGTGATGTCATGCGTGCTGGTTAGTAGCAGGTGGTGACAGTGGCGCTGATGGAAAGTGTTTTTTTTTTTGGCTCCAGCTCTCTTTTCTACAGCATTCCATTTATTGTGTCTTTTTTGTGCTGTGCTGAGAGGTTTTCTTCTCATATTTCTGGATTACTGTCATTTAAAAAGTTTAAATGTGGTGGCCTACAAACTTTGCTTTTGCCAGTGTTTTCTGCCAGCTGTGCACAGAATCAACAATCAACTTTCAAGTGTGTGATACATTGTCTCCCCACAACTGTGATTCCTTTGAAAATACATTTATGTCAGATTAAAAAGTCTGTTTAAATGCACCTTGTCATGCTGCTTTAGATGAAGTTGTCTTTGCAGTACGGGCTTGTGCAAAATTCTAAATTGTAAATTGATTCATAAGTGTGAATTTGGATTGAAATGGAAGATTTTTAAACTTTCACACAAGGCTTTGTCATTAAGTCTTTTCCCGCCAGCTTTTTTCCCGTTTTTTAAAAAAGTTGCCAGCCACCGCCAGCATTTTTGATAATTTTCACAAAACTTTCATGGCCCCTGGAATGTTTTGTTTTATGAATATCTGAACATGCAATATATCAAAAGGAAGGTAAAAAAACAACAACAACAAAAAAAACATCAGTCTAGCTTCATGGCATGCATTCTTTGTTTATCAACACTTGAATGTTATCACTTGTTTCTGCTGTGATGTTTTGATCCGGAGCGAAGATGCATAATGGCACCCACTAACAGTAAAATCACAGAATGCCGGAAAATTCCTTCAATGGCAGGGAAGCATTGTCTTATAAATGACAAAAAATGTCATCAATAGCATGGAAAGAGTTAAATTCAAAGTATAGCAATTATATAACTTTCTATTGAACTTCCTCAATTTAAATTCAAACTGCGAATGTTTTTTTTCTTTTTTACCTTCATTCAAGCTAAATATTCAGGGCCTGGTTGCATAAAGCACCTCGAGTGTAATTTCCCCTTAAGATCGCCCTTAGGTTTCCCATAAACTTAAGGGTGTAGCACAGGGGTGTCCAAAGTACGGCATTGAATTTTAACCGGCCCACAGCTTGTCTATTAAAATATTATATGCGGCCCGCCACGCATAATTTACAAATCGTGCAGTTTCACAATGTCAACACAAGGTGGCAGTAATAGATTAGATAGGCCCTGGAAACAGTAACATGCCAAAAGCGGAACGAAACAGCGCTACTTGTGCTCACTGCGCAGCGCGCGACTCACAAGCTCACAAATGTGTTTACTTGCTGAGTGTCTCGATCACACGATCAATAAACAGCCAGTGAGAAGTGTTCGAGTTCGGCGTAGAGGTCTCCGGTACAAGCTGCAAATCTCTCGGTGATTTAATTTAGTTTAAAGCCAGTTGAAACTGCGCTGACTTAACAACACTAACGTGCAAATCAGGAAAAAAAACTGAGCCGATTCAGTTAGAATACTTTTCAACCAACAATTCACCATCATGGATTTACTGTGGTAACACTAACTGTAACCATGGTATTTTGTCAGAAATGTAGGATAATATCTAAGTTTATTTAATTTTTAATGTAAAAATCATAAATTTGCAGTTTTGTGCATTTGTATTTATATTAAATGTGTTTATAGACTAAATACCATAAAGCCATTCTAGAAACAATATTTTATTTGAAGAGCGCGCGCTACGAACACACCATAAAACGCAGCTCACCGTCACTAAACGTGTAACGTTATGTGACACAAATGCGGCGGCGCGCGCTGTAGCCTGTATCATTTCATATTAAAGCACAAAAGAAACCCCGAGCATGCAATGTCATTTATGTCGTCAATTAAGTCATGAAGTTACCAAAGGCGATTAAAGCTGCCTCAAAAGTGTGCATGTATGTATTTGTTATTTTAAGAACAAAAGAAAAATAGGAAAACAATATTTTTGTACTTTTAAGGATTAATCTACATTTAATTTAGAATTTAGTGTTTGATAACTTTTTTCAATTTCTGTATATTTCCAAGGTCACAGGTTTATGACATTTATTGTAATGGGTTTTTGTGAAGATTGCTTTAAGCTTACTTAAATTAAAGTTTATTTTTTACTTAGTTGTTATTTTTTAAAGTCTAATAAATATTAAAATTGATAGCTCTCAATTATACTGTAATGTTGAATGGCTATAATTAATGGTTACATTTGAGAGAGAAAAAAAGTTTCATAGAGACAGAGACATCAGTAGTAGTATTGGTATCAGAGATACTGGCCTTCAGTCATAAAAAGATGCCATAAATATTACAAATATACTTTATGTTGTTTATACATTAATTTGGAGATTGAATGTAAAGTTATTGCAATATAAATTAATATTTAAAAACTTTAATGTTCATGTTTTTAATAGAAAAGGAACCGGCCCCCAGGTGTGTCCACAACATCGAATCTGGCCCCCTTTTAAAAAAGTTTGGACACCCCTGGTGTAGCAGAAAATAACCTTTAGTGTAAATGATGACAGAATTTTCAATTTTGAGTGAAACATCAATTTGAGTTTCCATCTTGTCTGGCTCTTTCATATTTGGTTTTCTTTTTTGTTGACTTATCCATGTTATGTTATTTTCTGTGAAAATTTACAGTGTCCATGGCAACAATAGAATTTTAAAATGGCAAAACCTGGGTCGCTGTTGTGAAGCACTTAACAGTTTCCCTTACCTAAGAGAACCATTTAAGTGATTATATGCAACACCCCATAAGTAAGGGGAAATCACGCCTTAAGGCTCATACTTAAAGTGCCACAATTATGCTATTTTAAAGGTTCCTAATTTTGTTTTGGAGGTTTAGATGCATCAAGGTTTCATTTTCTCATAATATACATTGCACATCACCACATTTTTCAATGATTCTCAAACAACTCGTCAGATGATTCAGTCTCTCTAAATCCCTCCTTTCCGCGAGCTACTCTGCTCTGATTGGTCAGATGGCCCAGTCTGTTGTCATTGGTCTACTGCTTACAGCACTTTTCGGAAATGAAACGCCTATTACCATAACTGAACTTCAGCTCCAGAGGCTCAGTCCTCAGCGATTGTACACACTGTAAAAACAGTAACGATGACGTTGATTTTACTATATCGATCCGAGCACGAGTCCGATGATGAAACATTGGAAGAACTAGTTATTCAACCCGAACTTCCATCGCAAGGACGTCTTGAGCAGGACGTTTCTCAGTGATGCACTACTCGTTTTGAGGTACATTATGAGATGTTGCAGCTGTAATTCCTCACTATCAGCATTAACAAGTGTGCGTCAATCAACAAACCAATGTGTGTATTTCTAACTTATTGCGTTGCACATGCGAGAACTGTATCAATAACAGCAAATAGCCAAGCACTAACGTGAATGACTGATGTAACATTAAAGTTTGTAAAACAAATCTTTCTCCATCCTTTATCTTTACTCAAAGTAGTAAAAACAACAGACAATCTGCATTAATAGACACAGTTTTAGGTAATAGTGGCCCATAGATGCTTAGCAGAAGTATTTCAGTAAGACTGTAATAACGTGAGTTAGCCGGAAACTTACACAATATAAAACACAAAACGACATATTTTGAACACCCGGAAGAAAATGTATACATTAATAATTTATCATAATATATACATCAATAATTAATCATTTGAGGTCTGGTCAAGTTGTCCGCAAATGTGTTACACGATTTGTTACAAATACAAACATAAGGTGCTTTATGCAACCGGGCACAGGAATTCTCAATTCAACTCTGAATGTTGCACAGCCCTGTTGCAGTAAGTCAATAAAGAAATAAAGAAAGATAAAATAATTAAATAAATATATGGTAGATAAATAAATGATAAAGAAAAATAAGTATATACATGATAAATAAACTAATTGAATAAATATACAATAAATGAATAAATAAATGTATTAAATAAATGAAAAAAAAAGCTGTACATACCTTGTTGCCGATGGCTTTTTTAGGTGGGAAATTAAATGTGTCGACTTGTGGGAATTGCGGACGCAGGTAATTGTGCAGCGTCCTGAACTCAGCATAGCGCCGGTACACATTCCACTCATTGTCCAGGATTCGAATGTACACCTGAAAAGATACAATGCATAAAATGTCACTGGTTAGAAGTGAGTATCATCTGATGTGATATTTGGCTCTTGTTAGCCTTATTATTATTTGCATCTGTGATAAACCAGGTCTCCCATGGTGCCGTAGTCAAACAGACACAAGAGACTGTGTAAAAGTGCATTGCAGGGCCAACAACACAATAAAGAGGAGGGAGATATGAGGAGAGGGATGCTATTTTCACGCCTCGCTTTCTCCTTCAGAGCAGGACAGAGGAGTCTGGCTCTATTTACCCAAGCAAGACCTCTGATCACAGAGAAGCGGCACACTTCAGTCTCTTGAACAGACACCAGCGAGTCCACCGGGGATGCAGAGCAGAGACTCTGTAAGTCTGGCTTTAGTAGCAAGATCTCATGAGAGGTTAGACTCTGACAGCACGTTAGCACCTGCGAGGCCACACTGACAGTGTCAAAACTCAGGCTGTTCTGAGACTACTGGTGTCACAGCGTCAGTGCAGTCACCACCTGAGAAAAATCATGCATGCTAACTAGATGTCAAACCAACTCAAATGGCGTTACATTTTTTTCCAGTCTTAGTAACTTTCAAACTGTCTTGTCCATGCAAGAGCTTACAGCCTGTAACAATAGTAAGAGTGACAAAAGTACACTACCGCTCAAAAGTTTGGGATCGGTACGACTTTCAAAATGTTTTTGAAAGAAGTCTCTTATGCTCATCAAGGCTGCATTTATTTGATCAAATTTAAACAGCAATGCGAATATTAAAATAACTTTACTATTTTAATATATTTTAAAATGTAATTTATTCCTGTGATGGTAAAGCTGAATTTGCAGCAGATCCTTCAGAAATCATTGTAATATGCTCTTTTTGTGCTCAAGAAACATTTCTTATTATTTTCAATGTTGAAAAAAGTTGTGCTGCTTAATATTTTTGTGGAAACGTGTCATGTAGTGTGTTGCAGAGAGGCCAGGGAGTAGTTAGGAAGGTTCAGTACAACAAAGGGGATAGTTTCCCAAATGCCAGATGTGATTTATTTACAGCATTTCAAAAAATGTGCAGGCCACTTAAAGTACAAAAAAAAAAAAAAATACAAACTTAATACAACTTATACTTCAGCTAAAACACAAAGCAAAATGCTGTGAGCAGCAAAATCTGGCACTAAACAATGCCTAGTGGCATATCCACAAGAACAAACTGCATGTCTCACCTCAGACAAACATTCAATCGCTTTGCACAGTATACAGAATGCAACCTCCCCCAAACAAACTCAGACAATGGCTTAAATAGTCAAGTTTCCCACCAAACACTAGAGGGATGAACCGTTGTCACGGGGTGGAACCTTTCCCCGTAACAGTCATCACAGAATTACACAGCATAACATTGTTACCTAAATACTATAAGTACATGTTCAAAACTACACTGAAGAAAATTATAAACGCAACACTTTTGTTTTTGCCCCCATTTTTCATTAGCTGAACACCTCCAAGACGATCTTGGAGGTGAAGATGCTGGATGTGGAGGTCCTGGGCTGCTGTGGTTACACGTGGTCTGCGGTTGTGAGGCCGGTTGGATGTACTGCCAAATTCTCTGAAACGCCTTTGGAGACGGCTTATGGTAGAGAAATGAACATTCAATTCACGGGCAACAGCTCTGGTGGACATTCCTGCAGTCAGCATGCCAATTGCACGCTCCCTCAAAACTTGCGACATCTGTGGCATTGTGCTGTGTGATGAAACTGCACATTTTAGAGTGGCCTTTTATTGTGGCCAGCCTAAGGCACACCTGTGCAATAATCATGCTGTCTAATCAGCATCTTGATATGCCACACCTGTGAGGTGGATGGATTATCTCGGCAAAGGAGAAGTGCTCACTAACACAGATTTAGACAGATTTGTGAACAATATTTAAGAGAAATAAGCCGTTTATGTACATAGAAAAAGTCTTAGATCTTTGAGTTCAGCTCATGAAAAATGGGGGCAAAAACAAAAGTGTTGCGTTTATAATTTCGTTCAGTGTAATTTCTTACATACCCTCATCATAATACAAACAAACCCAACATATAAACACTAAAGAAACCTTTAACCCATCATAGCACTCACATCTCTCCCCATTTTGGAAAATTATATAACCAATCAGAAGGCAAGCTCTGGCGTTACCAGATCCCACCTCCCAACTACTGGCTCCGAAAGATAAGATCTAACATGTGCTATATTATGCAAATTAACACAATAAAGAAATAATTTAAAGCAGACAATGGCTTGCTATTATCCTTACCAAACATTAACAAGTTAAACAATAGATCTTGGTATTACCCCACCACCCATACATCCACATACATCACATCATAAACTTTTTGTGCAATCAATTCAAACACACAGTAAAATTTACAATAGCACTAGGCTGGCACTCTCGTGATGATGTCATCGTCCAGGTTCATCATCATGAAACGTTGCAACATTGTTTTCAGGATTTCAGGATGGAAAGTTCAAAAGAACAGCATTTATTTAAAACAGAAGTCTTTTGTAACATTATCAATGTCTATACTGTCACTTTTGATTCATTTAATGTGTCACTGCTGTATAATTGATATATGACTTTTCCATATGAACTACAAACAAGAGTTCATTCGTCACGTGTTAATTAACAACGGTTTTGTTTTTTGCAGCATTTGGGTCATGCTAAGACCACACATAGCCAAATAGGTTAATGAAAAATAATCCATGCGATCCATGATCCAGTACAATAACTAAAGGGTCCCTGCTCTGGCCCATAGTGCACTGGGTAAACAGACATGTGAAAAGCGGAATGACTGTAAAAATCACATTAGCAGGTCTTGGGTGCTGAAGATGAGAGTGAGCAGAATAACAAATAAGGCTTAGTCACAAGCAGCAGGCCATTACAGTTTCACTCATAGCCATTATCTTTAATAGCTTGCGCTTTGTTTGAGTTCAGTCTGGTTTGGCGCGTTTATGAATATAGGATGTTGATGCTTTATAAAGTTTAATTTAATTCTCTTAAAAAATTAGCTTGATAGCAACTGCTTTATGCAAATCTTATTTATGATTAAACCTTGAAATTCTCTAAACATATTAATCAGGAGGATATTTCAAAGAAGCTGCCACAATCATATTAAGACACACAGAATGATGAACACATACACGCACACACAAGAGCGGTTTTATGGCCTTAACTAAAGGAAATCAAAATGACAAACTGACGGTGTATTAAAGCTATCATAATCCCATAGAGGCGGTCTTATTAGCATACATATTTATGGCAACAAATCATCCTCTAAAGAGCAATCACTTCCCCCCTCAATAATTGCAAATTAATTCTACGGAAAAGTGTTTGAGGAAATCCAGCTCTTACTGAAAACTCTTTCTTGACAAAAATAAAACCAACCTCAATTACAATTAAAGCTCATGGCAACATGTCAAGAAATTCTAGAATTAGCCCAATCAAGCAAAACAACATCCTCAAAAATAAAGTGGAAAGTGTTGAGAAAATTTTAATTGAATTTCACATGCTCTCAATAGTTAATATTCATTCAATAATTACAATCTAGATTTGAATAGATGCTAAGAAAAAGGCAAAAACTCTCTGACGTGATACTCAAGTGTTTTGGGCCATTTCCAGGCCCAATGTTCTTTCATTAATGTGCCCATGTAATCTTTAATCAAAATAACTTCCCCTCCCTCTTTCAATGACATCTCTTCTCTTCTCTGATGACGTTTACTGGCGTGATCGGGACAACCTGTCACTCACATGACATCACAGCAACAATAGCAAACCACAACGATCCAATCAATTCCTGAAGGACAAAATCAAGCCCCGTCCTACATCTGTTCTTGTTTGAGAAGGCTATATGTCACAACAGGGAAGAAAAGACTATTGCATCTTCCATTTCATGCCGACTTTAAGCACACTGGCTAGTGTTATCACATTGCTATGCAGTTGCTAGGGTGTTGCTATGTGGTTGTGTTTGCCACATAGTAAATCCCAGTCAAAAAGTAATATCTAGTAAATAGGAAATATGGGTAAATTAAAAATGACTACATTAATCTGCTATAATTAATCTAGTACTGTAAAAGCAGTGTGGATGATTTATAACAATTTGTGAGTGTGTCACAGTAAATCATTGGTCTATTCATTTGGGGCATTACTGTAATTTGGAGGAAATGTCTATTAGACTTGTGTGCCTTTGCAGATTTGTATTACCTCCACTATGGACAGTATAATGGAAAAGTCATTTATCTTTTTTGAGAAACAATGAAAGGAGAAATAAAAGAGCAGCCAGTGTATGATTCATACTAAAAGCAAATGTCAGCCTGGGGGAGGATGCTAATATTTAGCTCAGCTATAAAAGCATTTACAATATCTCATTATATCCATATTGAGAGAAGAAGTGTTCCTTACGGAGATGTGACAAGATGCAGAGAAAAGGCATTTTGTGGTGATTTACCACCGACACACACACACACACACACACACACAAAAACTAATCTTTGTTCCAGCTCAGATACCCCACACCATATTTGTAGGTGTTGCGTGCAATCTTGTCTGAAAATGAAATGCAGGGAATTAATGTTGGTTTGGAAGCATGCCTAATTGGAGGTGCCCAGCTGTGGTAAAAGCTGTGTGGTTTGACCCCTTCTATTTCCAGAAGAATCATGTAAGGTGGCCTCCCCCTATCGCACGGAGAGAGCGTAACCCTCTTTCTACCTATAGAGACTCCAAACACTCTCTACTGAGCCATTCAGCTTAACTACAGTTGTCAGTGCACAAATCACTGCCTGCTGGAGTGCCGAGGTCTCTTCCTGCCGAGGGCTCCCCGGAGAGATTTGTCTTTTAGTCGATCCTAGAATTATGTGCAGTTTTCTAATTTGCCCAATAAGGGATATTTTGTGCAAAAATGGAAATGCACAAACCACCCGCAGGGTTCATTTCACCCATTTTCCATCAACTAGCTTCAAACTTGCCATCCATGATGCTCCTCTAACTGGCCTGTACACATATCTAACAATCTTATCTTAATCATATCTTAAGCAATATCACAGGAGCGAATGTGCTGTTTTATTTAATATTAGTGCGGCTGTGAATGGTCCAAAGGCATCAGTTATCTTTAGGGTGGGGCAACAAGGAATGTTGAGAGGTTTTCTACAAAAGCAACAGATATTCAGTACAACAGCAAGGCTGTGAGCGGGATCTAGTGGGATCTGTTATGCTACTGACCTATAGGGCCCTAAGTGGTTTAGCTCCTCTGTATTTAACCAAATCTTCTATCGGCCTACAATCCATCACACTCTTTAAGGTCAAAAAACTCTGGACTTTTGGTAGTACCCAGGATATCTAAGTCCACTAAAGGAGGGAGAGCGTTTTTCACATTTGGCTCTTAAACTCTGGAATAGCCTTCTTGATAATGTTCGGGGCTCAGACACACTCTCCCAGTTTAAAACTAGACTGAAAACACATCTCTTTAGCCAAGCATTCACATAAGGCATCTCATAACATTGTACTCCGGTTATATCAGATCAAATGCGCATAACTATGTATTGCTTGAAACATTATGAACCGCAACGACACTAATTATTTTCCATTTGCTTTCCTGTTTCTACCAGGATGCCCATCCCATCCCAAATCTTACAAAGATTTCAGATGACCCAACACCAGTGAAGAGATGACGCCAACCCCTGCAGGACTTCAGATGATGCCAACTCTGAATCAACTAGGGGTGTAACGGTTCAAATTACTTACGGTTCGGTTTGTATCACGGTTTTAGAGTCATGGTTTCGGTACGGTATGGTATGGTACTCGGGGAAAAAGGACTACTGTTAAATAGAAATAAAGAAAATAAGAACAAATATTCTAACTACAGCACAAATACAATAGAGCAAAGATACAAATAAAATAAACAGTGCTTTCAGGTTTTTCAGGTAGGTCTAACACTTTTTTGAAGGTACAGAAATTTAAAAACTTAAACGTAAAATAACATTGCATATTTGACTGTATAAATTAAAGATTAATCCTTTTAAAAAAGGTATTCAGTCAAAAGCAATGAGTGATTCCCTTGTCTTTTGTTGTTTGATTCACATTAAAAACACAGACAGCAGGAATATTAGGCTGCTGTCACTTTAAAACATAATGCACTGATCCACTACACTGATACCTTACACATGCGTTGTCTTCCTCGACTGTTTACATTCACTTAAGACATAACCGACTATGGGCCAGATTTACTAAACAGGGCAAATTAGCATGAGCACAATTCCAAAAAAGCACAGCGCAAATTAGCGTCTGGTTTAAGACATGCTTTTTTGGGTGTTAAATAATGGCGCAAATATCAGTAAATTGACTAGCGCAAATCTTGCATGACTGATTTAAATACTCTCCTCCCATAAATTTTGCATCTGAAAGGGAAACTCCTACAAATGCATATGCAATAAGGTCACCCGCAAAAATAACCCTGTCCATGCCTTTTCAGCACTAATTTTTCACTGCGTGTCTTTAGTAAATCCTAACAGTAGCTTTTTAACGCCAAAAGAGGGTTTGCGCTGGCGCAAGCTGTTAGTAAATCTGGCCCGTATGTCTGCTAGGATACTCACCAAGATGGGTATGTTGACATAATTTTTGTGTGAATTTGTCCGTTCAAGCGCAAGACTCCAAAGAGAACTCAATATTTGCGCGCTTGTCTGAGATGGGTTTGCACGCTTCGGATGAGTGCGCACACAAAACTTCTCATTGGCGTCTTCTGGCTCTTGAATGTTTAAATTGGCAAAGCTTAAAGGAGTTTAGTTTAAACACAGATAGCATGAGTGTCGTTCAGGTCTCACCTGCGCTCGCATTGAACAAAGTTTACAAAGAGTGACTGTTTTGTCCATGTTTTTTGGATTAACGCTGGTGTTTTAATGTATTGAGAAGCCAGAATCCGTATCCATCGACAGAAACATACATTAGCCGAACTCTGCTTGTCTGTTTTTCGCATTGTTATTAACAAACCATATTATAGATGCGTCGTCAGATTTAAGTTGAACCGCTGTGCAAGTGAGTGCCGAACCGTGGGTGGAGAACGATATGGTTCGATTTTTTTTTTTTTTACCGAGAACCGTTACACCCCTAGAATCAACATACAGAACTGGAAAATTCTCTACATATATATTGTAATCATTATGATCACAACTTAATAATTCCTTTAATGAACTCATTGTTTCTGTCTAAATGAATACATGATATTAGCTAACTGCATGATTTGTATTATCTTAGAAATGTACATTTTTGACATATACTTGACACTTTCTGTAAGCTGCTTTGATGATATGTATTGTGAAAAGCGCTAAACATAACTTTGAATTGAATTGATTGAAGTCTATACACAATCATTATTCACACAATACATATTTATGTGGTTTATTAATTTCACTCTTTGCACAGATTATCATTTTTAAAGTAATAATATTTTTATATTGAATTGTCATTTAAAATTTAATTGTATCTGTGATATACTTCAAATAGATACACTTTAATTTCAAATGATGACAATCTGTACAAAGAGTGAAATAAACCACGTTGATATTTATTGTGTGAATAATGCTCATTTGTGATCATTTATATAAATTTGTTTGTATAACTCGATTATCATTCCAATCATGATTTTCATTTATCAATCAATCATTTCCACCACAACAAACTGTGCCCCTAATAAAGTTTTCAAGATAAATCAAGATACATATGACTGTGTTTAATGTGCATCATTTCTAATCAGTCTATAATTTTGTGAACTCAAGACAATAACTGTGAAAATATTTAATTGTTTTTATGGTACATAAAATGCATAAAAGGAGTTAAAAAAAATAAAATAAAAAGTAATTTCCATCATTGTTATTTCCTTCACAGAACGCTATTAAACACAATAAATAATGTGATACAATATGTGGTAGAAATGACAATGTGGTTGGAATTTTCATTACATTAAAAAAAAGACAATTATCCTGTGATGCATGTAACTCCACTGTTAGTCCACTGTTACTGGACCAATTTAATAAAATACTAAATGTAGGAAAAAGTGCATTTTGAGTTTATGTTCTAAAAGTCCAACAGGGCCAAACATGTCAAAATTAAAGGACCGGAACCAACTGTTATATTATACTGAACACAATTCTGATGCCGTGTCCAAAACCAGGTTACACCAAGTAGCATATCTTAAATAACTCCATTCACCAGTAAAATCTATTTATACAGATTTGAGCACTGATTCTGGAAAGCACACTCATCACGGTACAAGGCCCTACAATTTGACACCCACCCCCAAGTTCACTCTACGCTCCAGTTCTACCGAGACAAAACATTTGCCAAATTAGGCAGAAAATAGAATCCATTTGGAAGATTGCTGTACCCGAGCCATGGTGTAAAAGGAATGACAGAGCCAGAGAGAGAAATGAAGAGAGGAAGGAAAGGAGGAGAGGGAGCAATAAGGAGTGAGAAGAGAGTTTTTCATTAGGAACATTCAGCCGCAACATCTGTCACCTGTGTGCAAAGTGCAAGCAGGTGTGTGTGCGCATGTCATGTTCAAAGCGTAACCATTATCCTTCCAGATGACATTCAAGAACCTCAAAATATGAGTTAAACCCTGTTTGCACTCATAGTAAAGCATGGTTACATGTAGGGATGTTCATTTAGGGGGGTTTTTTCCTGACCGACAACCGATGCTCATTAACCGATCATTAACCGTTAGCCGACATGGTTGTGTTAAATTAGAACTAAATTAAATTATGGATATTATGGATGTAATGGATGTAATGTAACAAGTGTCTGTTATCCATTAAAAATACCAATATTAGTTTTCCAGATTGCGCAAATAGCAGCATAAACAACAGAACACGAGGATTCACACAATGTCACATCACACACCTGCAGTGCTTCTGTGAACAGCGGAACAATAAAACAAAAGAAAAAAACTGTGCAACAAATAGTAGGCTATATGCTGAGTTTCGGTTTGTTATTGTGACCCGCTCCACAAAAGCATCATCCTGTTTGTTTTCTTTACTTTACAAAATCACGTGTTTTAATTGTGAGTGTACACGAATAAAAGTAAGCCCTTTACAGTTTTACTCTTATATGTATGACCATAAATGACAGAGTATTTAAGTTGTTTCTGCTATTATAAGGAAAAAAATCCAGGTGCCTCACACACACACATCAGTTCTAGCATTGCTAACTAGACATTGCAGTTTATTATCAAAATAAAACAGTCAACCAAACATAAAAAAATCCTGTATTTGAGTCCTTAATGTGGTTACGGGAGCAACAACAGCATTGAACTCATATACGTCAATTTTCAGGACTCTCAACCGCATTCTCTGAAAATATCTGAAGGTTTTAGATCCAGTAATTGTTCTCCACCTGAGCCGCTCCCGTCAGTTTTGTGTTCTACGCCTGACTCAAATGCTCTGCTCTCCACCCACATATAAAGCTGCTGTCAGTTAATGAAGATTTGATTGATGAACTCATGGCTTTTCAGTTTTATGGAGTCGTCATCTTGGATATTACATTGGTCACTGTTAGTATGTCGGCCTCTCCAACATGGCACTGTTCGGAAGAAACACCTTACAGCTTCCCCTGAAATCCACCAGCCTGGACTGGGAGAAGGTGAGGCTCTTGTTTGAGTTAAGAGACTAACCTGACTTTACCATCCATAACTCTAAGGTTCAAGTTCGTTCTGGACAAAAGTGGAATGCAGCAAAGGTAGAAGATCAGGTCATCAACCGGCTGAAACATCAGAAGATCATTGGGTGGCTGCAGACAGGCAGGGTTGGCCTTGGATGGGGAATGGCTCCCAAGTTGTGGTCCAAAGTCACAAAAAAGGAGGAGAAACCTGGTGATCTAAGAGGTTATTAAGATGGAGGAGGAGACAAAGATCAAATCAGTGAGCCAGCAATTTCAGAGCAATTGGACAACCTGGGAGGCAGTCGTAGACAGGACCATAACATGGGCGGATTTGTGGAGAATACCCCAAGCAAGGTTGAGCTTCATCATCCGGGCCACGTACTGTACGACACCTTTCCTAGTCCTCGGAACCTACACCTGTGGTACGGTTCAGAAGAGTCCTGTCAACTTTGTAACCACAAGAATCCAAGCCTATCTATCTGTAAAGCAGCACTGACACAGGATCGCTATAGATGGCGCCCCGGCCGGCTCCTGCGCAAGCTGGCCGAAATCCTGGAAGCTCCCTCAAAAGATCATCACAACCTCGCTTCGGCAAGACATTGTGCTTTGGTCCACTTCTGCTAGGCTGGCCATCTTGGCAGAGCTGACCATGCCATGGGAAGAAGGAATGGAGGCTGCCTATGAGCAGAAAAGGGAAAGGTACGCAGATCTGCTAGCTGCATGCTCACAAGCTGGGTGAAGGGCACTAACATTCCTGGTAGAAGTTGGGTGCTTCACTGGAACATCCAACCCAACGTCTCTTGAAATCTCTTGGAGTCAGAGGCTCCAAACTGAAAAAGGCCCTCAAAGACCTGGCAGAAGAGGCAGAACAGGGGAGCTTTTGGCTCTGGCTCCAGAGGAAAGATAAAATGGATTCTAGGGCTGGCTGCAGGGGGCAGTACACCCCGCTGCTTCACCACCTCAAGATGTTCCAGGATTAAAGGAGCGAAACATCAGTGACCGGTGGCTCCCGGCTGATGACCTTGCAGCTAGCATGCTGGCAACGGCGGAGGTGCGTCTGGCAGAAATGCCTTGCAGGTGTACCCACCTGTGCTTCCAACTAATGACTTTTTAAACAGTTTAACTGATGTTGGTTAACCAGGTAATTATGAGCATCCCTAGTTACATGCATGAATGGTCGGATTCGCTTCTAGCTTAAGGAAGCTCTCTGCAACTGAACAGGAAGTTAGTCTTAAAGAAACGAAGTATGACTATGACAACCAAATTAAAGACAGCACTGAACCAGTATTAATGTTACACTATAACAAAAAAATTATACACTACTGTTTAAAAGTTTGGGGTCAGTACGTGTTTTTTTTTGTTTTTTTTTTAAAGAAATTCATACTTTTATTCAGCAAGAATGCATTAAAATTGATCAAAAGACCTCTATAATGTTACAAAGGATTTTTTGCCATTCACTGCCATTATAAAGCTTGGAAGAGCCAGGACATTTTTTAATATAACTCCGCTTGTATTCGTCTGAAAGAAGAATGTCATCTACACCTAGGATGACTTGAGGGTGAGTAAATTATGGGCTAATTTTCATTTTTGGGTGAACTATCCCATTAAGCAAATCTTACTGACACCAACCTTTGAACAGTATATCTAAAACTCATGCAGCGAAGAATAATTTATTTGAGAATATATAAAATATGGTTTTATTATTGTGATAATAGTAATACCATGAATGACCTGACCGTATCCATCACCTTGAAAAATAACCAAAACAACAATTAACGGTTGAAGGCTGCTTAAAATAACAGAATAAAATAAAAGTCAAAAATAATCTAGACATGGAGCTGGTGTGCCATCCTCAGCCTGAACTTTCTGTCCAACACACATCGATCTCATTTGGTATAAGATTTGAGGCGTGAAGCCCTCTAAAATTCTAAGCCACCGTGGGTCAAGTCAAACAATGCAGAGAGCCAGCGTAGGTGTGAGGGAGCGATGCAGGCAGGACTGAGGAGACAGCAGCAGATGGGCCCATAAATACTGTTAGCCATAAAGCTTACCATAAAGTCTGGGTTAGTGCAATCACGCGGCAGCATGTGAGGAGGGCAATTAGTTCTCAAATTCCACTAAGATGTTTAGTACAGGTGTGATTGCAAATGATTGCAGCACAATTTACAAGGAGATATAAAATAACAATAGGAAAAGTACAATAGGGGATAGTGGAAATAAGGCAGTAGTTCACAATTACTGGGTCACAGGTCTGTTCTGAATGGACAGTGAAATTAAAAACAAAACCAACGCTAAATGCAAACAATAAACTGCAACTAACCATATTATCATGCACGGTTAGTCCAGCAAAGTACCCATTCTAATCAACTACCCAATGAGGTGAAAAATCATCCAAGAAACTTGTGTTGATGATGTCAAAGGTCAAAGTCCGAATCCAACTCTAAGCTAACCAAATTTAGTTAATGAATGGCTGCCGAAAGCATAAAACTACTTAAATTCAAGCACAATCTTTCAATTTTCCCATTAGTCTATCTAGTTCCTGGTAATATTAATAAATGTCAATGCTTGTTTTTTCATTTTCATAATAACAATGTAAAATCTTGGTCATGAAACAAAACTAGCTGAGAGCCACTAAAGTAAGAAATGGTTATATTACAACAACAGGCAAGTGCTCAATTAGGGAAGACATTTCGGTAACACTTTATTTTAGGGTTCAGTTCTCGCTATTAACTAGTTGCTTATTAGCATGCATATTACTAGGATATTGGCTGTTTATTAGTACTTATAAAGCACATATTAATGTCTTATTCTGCATGACCTTATTCTACATCACTTACTCCTACCCAATACCTAAACTTAAACGCTACATAAACTACCTTACTAACTATTAATAAGCAGTAAATTAGGAGTTTATTGAGGCAAAAGCCGTAGTTAATAGTGAACGTGTTCCCCATGCTAACGTGTTACCGAAACACGTGTGTTTCTACCACTCAAAAATATGGACCAACACTGAGAATGCAGCCCATTCATGCAGATTCTTTCAGCAAGAAATGCAGACAGGCTATCTGACCTGTTGATATTGCCCGTTTTATTTTCCTAAATTAGTTGGCTCCTGATATGCTACTACTCATATAGATCTCTCTCAATTTCCCAAGCCACTTCCCAAATTATAGGCAATCTGCTCTGGTGCATTGCCTGAAAGTTTAAGAGAGTGTGATAACTATAAAGATGCAATCTGGACCAGTATGAGCTCAGGCCACAACACAAAACGCTCAAGCCAGCACAGCCAAAAACATTTAGATCCATGTCCATTTAACTTTACATTGTAGTAATATATAAATGCTGAGCGTGCCTCTCCTCGAGAGACTGGTCTCTTTTACCTGTGCATGCACTCTGGTGTCCTCGCAGGTCCAGGAGGGTCCAAACTTGCAATAATGCAATAATATCACAACTTTCCCCTCATTCCCAAGGTTGTGCAACAAAGATGTTTCTGTCACTGGCCTCCAATTGTCTTTCCAAATAATGCCATGTTTCACTTGTAGGTTACATATCTAGCTTGTTGCTTCAATGTCATGCTTCAATGATACTCAAATTGTGATAAATTTTTGCAAAACTGTATGCAAAACTGTCAAAACTTGTAATAGACAAACAAGCAATACTAAGGGAAAGGAAGCTGTATTTCATCCACAGTATTAAATGCTTTTAGTAAATCTCTGCAATAATTGGCCAATTTAAGTCATGTTAAATTATCTACAGTGATATTTCATACTTTTTCTATTATATAAAAAGGAACACATCTGGTTTAATGTCAATGAAAAGGTACTTTAACCTTATTGATTGGAACATGGGGTTACATAAGATTTAAATGGATAGTTCACTCAAAAATGGAAATTAGCCCATGATTTACTCACCCTCAAGTCATCCTAGGTGTATATGACATTCTTCTTTCAGACGAATACAATCTGAGTTATTTTAAAAAAATGTCCTGGCTTTAATATGGCAGTGAATGGCTGTTTCTGTTTTGAAGTCCATAAAAGTGCATCTATCCATCATAAAAGTGCTCCACACGGCTCCGGGGGTTAATAAAGGCCTTCTGAAGCAGAGCGATGCGTTTGTATAAGAAAAATATCCATATTTAAAACTTTACAAACTGTAATCTCTAACTTCCGCTAACCGTCGTTCGCGCGTTCACGAGACGTAGGATGCTCCGATGAGAATATGCTAGTTCTCGCGAGAACCAAGTTTTGTTTTGCTCTATCCTCTGCACTTCTGCGTTCGTCACCGGAACTTACGCTACGCCTGCGTCCTACGTCATACGCTGTAACGGCAGTCTCTCGTGAACACGTGTACAACAGTTAGCGGAAGTTAGAGATTACAGTTTGTAAAGTTTTAAATATGGATATTTTTCTTACACAAACGCATCACTTCGTTTCAGAAGGCCTTTATTAACCCCCCGGAGCCGTGTGGATTACTTTTATGATGGATAGATGTACTTTTATGGACTTCAAAACAGAAACAGCCATTCACTGCCATTATAAAGCTTGGAAGAGCCAGGACATTTTTTAATATAACTCTGATTGTATTCATCTGAAAAAGAATGTTATATACACCTAGGATGGCTTGAGGGTGAGTAAATCATGGGCTAATTTTCATTTTTGGGTGAACTATCCCTTTAAAAAAAGGGGTCGGGAAACACTGGTTTAGAACATATAAACATATAGGCTATAAAAAGGTCCATCCAAACAAGTCTCACTATTTTGAAATGAAATGCCAATGTGAAACATATTACTCAAGGCCCAAATCAAGCATCAATGAAAAACTGATAGCCACAATATTGCTCTCAAATTTATTATATTTGTGAAAGGATTTGAAACTCCACTTGAGCAGCCAAGAGAGAAAAGCAGGGGAGGGAAAGGCAGAGGGAAACTGAAAAAAGGGAGTTTCAGGGAACTGACATCTTGTCTCCTCAGCCAGCTATGAAGAAGTCACTGAGCCTACCCAGCGTTCAGTGAGGTTCTGGCCCCAGTGAGCTCCAGCCGTCCGCTCCGTATGAATTAGTCATGAGTGCTGCTTCATAGCCATCATAAGGAGGATGAGTAAGAGATCAGTTCTGCTTTGTAACGAGCACCGTTCTAAAGGTTAAACATACATCTTCTCCCTTCCCCAGGTGTTAACCAACTATTCAGACATGAGGAAACACCACAGCAAAAAGCGACCTGTCATAACCCATGACAAACTCCTGAAAACCTCTTTGTATGATTGATGACATGGAAAAAAAACTGGTACTTTAATAGGCTGAATACAGTGGCTGGATACTTTTCTGTACTGAAAAAGATGTTTCGTAAGATACGACCAAGAAAAATGAGCAATGATCCATTTATCATGAGTGCCCTCCCTGCCAGATTTCAATCAAACAGAGTGACACAATAGCCGACGGGCAATTTTTAATGTCGACGTGCAAAGTACTTTGCAATTAATAACGGCCCTGCGATGATCTGACTGCAATGAGAATCATTATCTTACTAACCGTCATCGTGCTTCTCATTATAATCATAATCACCGGCTTCACCAGCCTGATCATCATTACACTATAATCAGCGTAATATTCTTCAAAATACATATGCAGGGTTCAGATTTGCGCACTGCGCCGTGCTCATGCATGCAGCATCTGTCATTTTCCTTTTTAAGTCGAGCAAGATTCAGTTTAAATGAGACTCTTTTAATGGGCAAGCGACTGGAGGCTGTGATATTGATATTAGAGTCTTCGCTACATCCTCTATGGGGAGAGGCTATGACATGAATTACGGAGATGTCCCCTTTTCTACGGATTTATACTAATTCAATAGTCACTTACGTGTGCATATTCAATGATATCACTGCAGAAGTCATTTAAGATGGACTTACATAATATCAACGCTCAGTTACTGTGGAGCATTCACGTTAGAAAACACGAGTACAGACATCATTTGGTTGTGTTTTCACCCTAATCATTAGCTATAGGAAATATTCAGAATGGAAATAAAAGAGGGAGGAAAAAAGAGTTATCAAATCTCATTAGTTCATAAAAACAAGAACTTTGCAGAGTTGGGAGGCAGTGGGCTCAGCTGGTTTTGCTGATCAAAGGGAACTCATTTTAAAAAACTAAATTCTGACTGAGGAGTTCAGCGGTTGTATATGTGCACTTCAGAAAGCTAAGAGCAAACCCAGAGCACTGGAACAGCAAAAGCCTTGCAAAGGAAGCTATTCTAGCCACTTTTTAAGTATTTAGGGCAAAAACACTGTTACTTTGTTGAGAGCATCAGTGTGTCAGGCCGGGCCAGTCTACTAAAATCAGTGCAGGATGACCTTAACAAAATGCAACACTGCTAAAGTGGAATGAACATGCAATTAACAGCTTTGTTATACAGTGGGGAGAACAAGTATTTGATACACTGCTGATTTTGCAGGTTTGCCCACTTACAAAGCATGTAGAAGTCTGTAATTTTTATCATAGGTACTCTTCAACTGTGAGAGACGGAATCTAAAACAAAAATCCAGAAAATCACATTGTATGATTTTTAAGTAATTAATTTGCATTTTACTGCATGACATAAGTATTTGATACATCAGAAAAGCAGAACTTAATATTTGGTACAGAAACCTTTGTTTGCAATTACAGAGATCATACGTTTCCTGTAGTTCTTGACTAGGTTTGCACACACTGCAGCAGGGATTTTGGCCCACTCCTCCATACAGACCTTCTCCAGATCCTTCAGGTTTCGGGGCTGTCGCTGGGCAATACGGACTTTCAGCTCCCTCCAAAGATTTTCTATTGGGTTCAGGTCTGGAGACTGGCTAGGCCACTCCAGGACCTTGTGATGCTTCTTACGGAGGCACTCCTTAGATGCCCTGGCTGTGTGTTTCGGGTCGTTGTCTTGCTGGAAGACCCAGCCACAACCCATCTCCAATGCTCTTACTGAGGGAAGGAGGTTGTTGGCCAAGATCTCACGATACATGGCCCCATCCATCCTCCCCTCAATATGGTGCAGTCGTCCTGTCCCCTTTGCAGAAAAGCATCCCCAAAGAATGATGTTTCCACCTCCATGCTTCACGGTTGGGATGGTGTTCTTGGGGTTGTACTCATCCTTATTCTTCCTCCAAACACGACGAGTGGAGTTTAGACCAAAAAGCTCTATTTTTGTCTCATCAGACCACATGACCTTCTCCCATTCCTCCTCTGGATCATCCAGATGGTCACTGGCAAACTTCAGATGGGCCTGGACATGCGCTGGCTTGAGCAGGGGGACCTTGCGTGCGCTGCAGGATTTTAATCCATGACGGCGTAGTGTGTTACTAATGGTTTTCTTTGAGACTGTGGTCCCAGCTCTCTTCAGGTCATTGACCAGGTCCTGCCGTGTAGTTCTGGGCTGATCCCTCACCTTCCTCATGATCATTGATGCCCCACAAGGTGAGATCTTGCATGGTGCCCCAGACCGAGGGAGAATGACCGTCATCTTGAACTTCTTCCATTTTCTAATAATTGCGCCAACAGTTGTTGCCTTCTCACCAAGCTGCTTGCCTATTGTCCTGTAGCCCATCCCAGCCTTGTGCAGGTCTACAATTTTACCCCTGATGTCCTTACACAGCTCTCTGGTCTTGGCCATTGTGGAGAGGTTGGAGTCTGTTTGATTGAGTGTGTGGACAGGTCTTTTATACAGGTAACGAGTTCAAACAGGTGCAGTTAATACAGGTAATCAGTGGAGAACAGGAGGGCTTCTTTAAGAAAAACTAACAGGTCTGTGAGAGCTGGAATTCTTACTGGTTGGTAGGTGATCAAATACTTGTGTCATGCAATAAAATGCAAATTAATTATTTAAAAATCATACAATGTGATTTTCTGGATTTTTGTTTTAGATTCTGTCTCTCACAGTTGAAGTGTACCTATGATAAAAATTACAGACTTCTACATGCTTTGTAAGTAGGAAAACCTGCAAAATCGGCAGTGTATCAAATACTTGTTCTCCCCACTGTACATGTATTGATCAAATTACATATTATTTAGGTATGTGTGTAGGTGGGTGTGTGTGGGTGGTCCAGGTATTCCCTATGTTGTGGGGATCAAATGTCCCCACAAGGATAGTAAAAACATTTTTGACATTGTGAGGACAAAATTTTAGTCCCCAAGAGGAAAACATGAGTTATAATACTACTGTAAATTATGTTTTTTTTGTTTGTTTTTGAAAATGCAAAAATGCATTTTTTTTTCTGTAAGGGTTAGTTTTAGGGTTAGGGGATAGAATGAGTCCTCATAAAACACAAAAACCCAACATAGGTAAAGAGGTAAGGAGACAGGAGGTAAACTTTTTTATGAACAGACTACTTATTCTGTTACTATGCAGACAGAGAGAAGGGGTAGCACAGGGAACTGCATGAAAAAAAGTTACCTACTAGGTCGCGATTCATTTTCAACAAAAGGGATGAGCAGAACAGAAAGGTGAAACTACCCCAAATATAAGTGCAGTATCTGCACACACCTCCCCACAACCTTGTATATCACGGATGCCAAGATCCACCACTGCTGAGAGTAAATAGTTTTACAATTACGTCACCCATGTATGAATTTCATAATCTATTAATTTACTGATGCATTCATTTCATAATGTTGCATATAAAAACACATGGGGAAATACATAATAGTTTGCTCAAAACATTTTGGCTGGTGGACATTTTGGCTGACATGTCAGTGACGAGCGGTGACTTTTTTTAACCGGGTATGCTGGGTGGTGCGTCATGTCAAAAAATGTTTATATTAAGCTAGATGCTCACATTTGTTCGAGTCAGTTGCTTACACTCATGGCAACAGTTAAACAGCAGCACAGTTAAACATTTCTCTAATATTTTGGACCTTTTATTGAAAGTTACTTTTACCTGTTGGGACATGCCTTAATAATTAAGCACCTGTAAGAGAGGTTATTGTGATGCTTAAGTTGAGGGAGGCGTTACACACAAAATATGCTAGGTGGCACTACTGACGCAGAAACTACATACTTCACATTTATGACACAGTCCGATTTAAATCAGAGACGACAAATAAGAAACAACATGGCAGATGTCAATTTAAATGTATGCCAGAAGTATTTTTTAAGTATAATATTAGTAGCCTATTATAAATAAAATATGTCAAATATAATTATAATAAAATAAATAAAATCATTTTATATAATGCAAATTGATGACTTTAACAAACGCATAACTATCGATTAACAATCCCAGATAGTTAGGCTACAGTAGGTGTACTTACACCAGGTCTTTAACAGTTTATAAGTTTTCATAAAAAAATAAAATACATTTACCCAAGGAGAAAATGAAATACTATGAAGATAGTTTCAGTTATGATTTTTTCCCCATATTTGATTTAGTCTAGTTAGTTTTGTATCAAATAAAATGTGACTTTCGGTGAACGAGGTCTGACAGCAGCAGCTCATTTTTCCTCTTGGATGATCAAATCCCCCATATGCCAGCAAACCAATGAGAACGCGAGACAGTGATGACGATACATAACAGAGCGTAGCGTGTTATCACATACGTTTTATGGTACACCTCAAACAAGGGAATTTATAGTGTTAATATTAATTAACGAGTCCACGGATGGCTTGGGTATGCAGAGCATTCGCAGCTTATATGGACCGCACACCTCTGATGTATATATGTATGTACACTCACCTAAAGGATTATTAGGAACACCATACTAATACTGTGTTTGACCCCCTTTCGCCTTCAGAACTGCCTTAATTCTACGTGGCATTGATTCAACAAGGTGCTGAAAGCATTCTTTAGAAATGTTGGCCCATATTGATAGGATAGCATCTTGCAGTTGATGGAGATTTGTGGGATGCACATCCAGGGCACGAAGCTCCCGTTCCACCACATCCCAAAGATCTGGTGACTGTGGGGGCCATTTTAGTACAGTGAACTCATTGTCATGTTCAAGAAACCAATTTGAAATGATTCGAGCTTTGTGACATGGTGCATTATCCTGCTGGAAGTAGCCATCAGAGGATGGGTACATGGTGGTCATAAAGGGATGGACATGGTCAGAAACAATGCTCAGGTAGGCCGTGGCATTTAAACCATGCCCAATTGGCACTAAGGGGCCTAAAGTGTGCCAAGAAAACATCCCCCACACCATTACACCACCACCACCAGCCTGCACAGTGGTAACAAGGCATGATGGATCCATGTTCTCATTCTGTTTACGCCAAATTCTGACTCTACCATCTGAATGTCTCAACAGAAATCGAGACTCATCAGACCAGGCAACATTTTTCCAGTCTTCAACTGTCCAATTTTGGTGAGCTCGTGCAAATTGTAGCCTCTTTTTCCTATTTGTAGTGGAGATGAGTGGTACCCGGTGGGGTCTTCTGCTGTTGTAGCCCATCCGCCTCAAGGTTGTGCGTGTTGTGGCTTCACAAATGCTTTGCTGCATACCTCGGTTGTAACGAGTGGTTATTTCAGTCAAAGTTGCTCTTCTATCAGCTTGAATCAGTCGGCCCATTCTCCTCTGACCTCTAGCATCAACAAGGCATTTTCGCCCACAGGACTGCCGCATACTGGATGTTTTTCCCTTTTCACACCATTCTTTGTAAACTCTAGAAATGGTTGTGCGTGAAAATCCCAGTAACTGAGCAGATTGTGAAATACTCAGACCGGCCCGTCTGGCACCAACAACCATGCCACGCTCAAAATTGCTTAAATCACCTTTCTTTCCCATTCTGACATTCAGTTTGGAGTTCAGGAGATTGTCTTGCCCAGGACCACACCCCTAAATGCATTGAAGCAACTGCCATGTGATTGGTTGATTAGATAATTGCATTAATGAGAAATTGAACAGGTGTTCCTAATAATCCTTTAGGTGAGTGTATGTATTTATGTATATATGTATGTATGCATGAATGAATGTATGTATGTATGTATGGAGCAATGCGAAGTTGCAGTTCTTTCGTCTCGACCTCTGATGTTTTTGAAGAAAGGAGATATGAGAAAAGGGTAAGGAGATAAGAACAGGGTGATAAAAAGAGAGAAAGGTGTATTCTGTTAGCTGCGTGACCACTGATGAGAGCTGCGGATGCTGCCTGCCACCATATAAAATCTCTTAAGACACCATTACCACAGCAATTCTAATTTACAGCGGACATTTACAAAGGCAAAGCAGCACCATTAACACTTGAGAATGAGATCACAGAACACACATATAGAGTACAGGCCTTTTCTGCGAGATCTCACCAAGAACGTTTGCACTGAAATAGAGGAAAACACCAGAACGACACAGCTCCTGTAAATCCACATTATAACAGTCACTATATCCGCTTTTTTAATAACCCTTTCCGGAGAAATTGCATAAGCGTGAATGAGTTGTTTTAGGCAGCTGTTATATTTTTTCATTATGGGACATGAAACAGAGAAGGCAGAATTCTTCACAACAAAACAAAGCTCTGGTAATATTACTGAAGATCAATTACATTCTTTCTATGGAATTCAACAGCACTCTGATTTATTTTATAGAGGGTAATTTCAAAGCACAGACGAGAAGCAGAAACACAAAAGTGGGAAATGGAGTAGCTGCAATTTCGGATGGTGGTGGTAATCTGTTACCAGGAGATGGCTGATGCAGGACTCCAGACTAAAAAAAAAAAATTGACTTTGGAGCCACTGACTCCAGATAAAATGAAACATTCAGGAGCCAGATGGGTTTTTGATTTTTTTTTTTTGCCAAACTATACCGTCACTCAATATAGATCAGAATGCACTGTAATCTATGCTGATGTTTAATTGATTTTGAAGATCTATTGCAATGGATTCACATGGAGATGCATCACACCACTGTTAGAAGGACAGTTAGCATGTGAAACGGCTGCAGAAGCATATTTATAAATATATGGATCAGTTCTTAGAGTTCATAGATTGATAATTTGTTGCTTTTTAACCAACAAACACTTTTTTGAAACTTCGTTCAAAAATATATAAAAAAAAATCTTACTGACCAAAATTTTTGAATGGCCGTGCATATTCATTAAAATAATTCAATACAAATAATTATAAATGATTTAGTTTACAACAATTACTAATATAATAAGTAATATATAATATAATAAATATTTTTTAAATTATATTTAGTTATTTTTTTAATACACACACATATGCATTTAAAGGTGCGGTATGTATGATTGACAGCTAGAGGTCGAAATAGGTACTGCCAAATTCAAAATATTGGAGAGAGTTGTTTCCCCCGCCCCCTCCTCCTCAGACTCGACGCTCACGCGGGTTGCCAGCTTGAGGACACGCAACAGGAGCGAGCGCAGTTGACAATGAAAGCCGAAGAGACTTACACACTGTAAGTTGATGAGTTGATTTATCCGTGTTTTAATATGCTCTTGTTCATAGAGATTTTTAGATGGACGCCGAGGCTTTTAGGTCGGTAGAATCTGCGATCTCTGATCCAGTTTGTTTGTTGGCTTCCATGGCTGCTGCAATACGCTGTGTTTTCCGCCAACTGGCAACCTGTGGTGTCGAAATACTATTTGGTAAACTGGCGGCGTGCGGTTTCGCACAGACCAAAACAAAAACAGGCATTCCGACATGGAATGCACATTTCAAAGTAGAATAACTGGCTGTAGCATTGGTTTTCTGAGAAACAAGTAAGTGAATTTAGCATGTTTCCTAAATATCTGCAAGCATATTATGGTATTTTTATTTCATTTCATTTCATTTATTATACAGGAAAAGTTGAAAAGTAACATTAAGGTACAATTTAAACGGGCCTGACTCAGTTTAAAAACTGGTTTCCAGCAGGTTTCTGTTCTGCAGAACATAAAACATAAAACACAATTTACAACACAAAGTCAAAAACACTTATACAAGACATAAGCACAGGCTAAACAAATACAAATGACTAAAAACAACAATACGAACAGTGCAAAGAGGACTAGGACAATAAATAAACGATTAGTGAGTACAAGTGTAACTGTTTAGAAGAAACAGTTTGTATGCCTTTTTGAAATGTGTGATGGATGGTATTTTTCTTATGTGATGTGGAATATCATTCCAAATTTTGGTGTATGTATAAAAAAAAAGGATTTTTGACCATAGTTGTTTTTATATGGAGGGACTGGAATAAGTGCCTGTGAAACTGACCTAGTGAGGCGTACTGGTCTCATATTGTATATCGGATGAAGTGCAGCAAGTGTTGGTGAAGTGCCATTTTGAATTTGAAAATAAAATGTAATAGCGTGACTATTTATATAATTCTGAAAAGTCAGAGTGTTTGAGCGTGTAAGTGCAATGCAATGATGATCGTGCTATTGGTTCAGTAATTTCCTTAGTGGTAAGAGACCAGATTGGAAGACAGTAAGACATTGCTGAAAACACAATTGCATGTAGATAAGTTTCAGAAACAGAAAAGGAAAGATATGATGTAATCTTGTTAAACACAAAGTTTCTGATTCAGTTTTTTTGTTAAATTAGAAATGTGATCCCGGTATGTAAGGTGTGTATCAAGTAACACACCAAGATATTTATAAGTCTTTATAAATGATATAAAAACTAATATATTGGGTTATGCTTTAGTAAAGTGAAACACTTATATACAGCACCTTTAAATGCTTTTAGCTCACAGAGTGTGTAGTTATGGCAGCTATTAGGTGTTGAAAACGTTAACTTTGGCCTCCTGGTGTACTTGCTCATACTCTGTCGGTCTCTCTTTCTCTCTCTCTCTCTCTCCTACCTCATTTTTTCCCTTCCCTCTCTCTTTCTGTGTGCCAAAAACTTGGGTAATGAACAGACCCCTGACAACGGCACTAAGGGTTGTCTTGACCCCTTTAACTGCACCTTTTCATTACTTTTCAAGAACACGTTGTAATCTATAAACAGCACAGTTAATGCCTAGTTTCCCTGTGCTATGCCAATCATAAAACCCTAACTGGAAGTTTTCTGAACACTGGCTCACTGGCCATTAAGAAAAATCATGACGGGCTCTTGAAAATTGCACAGGTTTGCTGCATGTAGACACTAGTGGACGTCTCTCTGCATGAAAGATTAAATTAATGCAGATATTTTCCAATACATATAAACATGCAAATGACATTAGTGCTCACGTGAGAGGCACACTGCCTGGAGTCATCAATCATATCAGAAAATGAGAAGCCCTGATATATTGGGTTAAATCTAAAATAATGGAAAGCATTATCCATCAGTCATGCATTGAAAAAACAATAGATCCATTTCCATGGGGATCCATTTCAAGGCCAGACTTAAGGGAACACTCAGAGAAAATCGAAAAACGCTGTCAAAACCAATTCACTCAGCAAAACCAACTAATATGTGGGGGCAATATCGCTACTTACGAGGGTCTCCTGGTAATCGATACCGTTATAGAAAGTGCATGGGTCACTATTGCATGAAAATAGCAACATTACAAAGTGTCATATCATCAATATCACCTGTATACTCTATATGTCAACATGCCTATTGTGCAGGATACAATGTGCTTCGGTTTGGGGTCATTTCAACATGCTTCTATCTGTTCTCTTTTCCAGCAGTCTTACATTAGCACATGTACAATTTTTATTTTTTACTTATTTTAGTTCATTCTAAACTAAATTGTGAAGATTTATTTGTTTTAACATAGTTCTGGTGGAAGAGTGAACACTGAGCCGACGTATGACGCAGGATGCAGGAGTAGCGTAAGCTTAGATGAGAGTAGACGCCTCTCGCGTTTCAAACAAATAGTGCTGGGCAACAAACTCAAGCTCCTCTGAAATTTCTCTGTAAAAATTCTCATTTTAGACTTATAATTTGTGACCGGTGTTATCCTCTGCGCTTACGCGTTGATCAATACGTCCTGCGCCAGGTCAGAGTTCACTCTTCCGCAGGAACTAGACTCGTGCACGGCCATTACCGGATGCCAGTTCTTATAGTTTATAAAGTTAAAAATATGGACATGTTTCTTACAAAAACACATCACTTCACTTCAGAAGGCCTTCATTAACCCACTCAAGTCATATGGATTACTTTTATGATGGATGGATGGACGGATGCGCTTTTTGGAGCTTCTACTCACTCCCATTATAAAGCTTGGAAGAGCCAGGATATTTTTAAATATAACTCCGATTGTGTTTGGGTGAAAGAAGAAAGTCATATACACCTAGGATGGCTTGAAGGTGAGTACAAACCTGATTCCAAAAAAGTTGGGACACTGTACAAATTGTGAATAAAAACAGAATACAATGATGTGGAAGTTTCAAATTTCAATATTTTATTCAGAATACAACATAGATGACATATCAAATGTTTAAACTGAGAAAATGTATCATTTTAAGGGAAAAATAAGTTGATTTTAAATTTCATGGCATCAACACATCTCAAAAAAGTTGGGACAAGGCCATGTTTACCACTGTGTGGCATCCCCTCTTCTTTTTATAACAGTCTGCAAACGTCTGGGGACTGAGGAGACAAGTTGCTCAAGTTTAGGAATAGGAATGTTGTCCCATTCTTGTCTAATACAGGCTTCTAGTTGCTCAACTGTCTTAGGTCTTCTTTGTCGCATCTTCCTCTTTATGATGCGCCAAATGTTTTCTATGGGTGAAAGATCTGGACTGCAGGCTGGCCATTTCAGTACCCGGATCCTTCTTCTACGCAGCCATGATGTTGTAATTGATGCAGTATGTGGTCTGGCATTGTCATGTTGGAAAATGCAAGGTCTTCCCTGAAAGAGACGACGTCTGGATGGGAGCATATGTTGTTCTAGAACTTGGATATACCTTTCAGCATTGATGGTGCCTTTCCAGATGTGTAAGCTGCCCATGCCACACGCACTCATGCAACCCCATACCATCAGAGATGCAGGCTTCTGAACTGAGCGCTGATAACAACTTGGGTTGTCCCTGTCCTCTTTAGTCCGGATGACATGGCGTCCCAGTTTTCCAAAAAGAACTTCAAATTTTGATTCGTCTGACCACAGAACAGTTTTCCACTTTGCCACAGTCCATTTTAAATGAGCCTTGGCCCAGAGAAAACGCCTGCGCTTCTGGATCATGTTTAGACATGGCTTCTTTTTTGACCTATAGAGTTTTAGCTGGCAACGGCGAATGGCACGGTGGATTGTGTTCACCGACAATGTTTTCTGGAAGTATTCCTGAGCCCATGTTGTGATTTCCATTACAGTAGCATTCCTGTATGTGATGCAGTGCCGCCTAAGGGCCCGAAGATCACGGGCATCCAGTATGGTTTTCCCGGCCTTGACCCTTACACACAGAGATTGTTCCAGATTCTCTGAATCTTTGGATGATATTATGCACTGTAGATGATGATAACTTCAAACTCTTTGTAATTTTTCTCTGAGAAACTCCTTTCTGATATTGCTCCACTATTTTTCGCCGCAGCATTGGGGAAATTGGTGATCCTCTGCCCATCTTGACTTCTGAGAGACACTGCCACTCTGAGAGGCTCTTTTTATACCCAATCATGTTGCCAATTGACCTAATAAGTTGCAAATTGGTCCTCCAGCTGTTCCTTATATGTACATTTAACTTTTCCGGCCTCTTATTGCTCCCTGTCCCAACTTTTTTGGAATGTGTAGCTCTCATGAAATCCAAAATGAGCCAATATTTGGCATGACATTTCAAAATGTCTCACTTTCAACATTTGATATGTTATCTATATTCTATTGTGAATAAAATATAAGTTTATAAGATTTGTAAATTATTGCATTCCTTTTTTATTCACAATTTGTACAGTGTCCCAACTTTTTTGGAATCGGGTTTGTAAATTTTAACCATGATTCACCACTGGTCAAAGGATAACCACTGTCTTTTTTTCACTTGGCTTAAGTCAGCTAACTTGTCATACAGTCCAGATGACAGAGCATTTCAATTATATACTGTGAGGAAAAAGGGTGGTTAGGAGTATTTTCCAGTAGTACATGGTGGATTAAATTCTGATTAAAAGAACTACCTGATATACATGATAGGCGTTGGCAGCACGACCTTGAAGGAACACAGAGGGGATCCACACGTTGACAAGGGCACGTTGACTTCTTAGAGAGACAGGGAAGGAGAGAACACATGGGGAAAGTCTAATTAGAAAACATCTCAACACAAGAGATGTTTAGTGTAGCTACAATCACTTTATCTGCCCAGGTGTCTGAAAAAAATACTTTTTCATCTTTTAACAAACAGAGGGGAAAAATTACAAATATTGCCGGCATTAGCCATGAGCCCTCTGAAGTCAGTGGAGGCACCAACGCGATCGAGACCTTAAAATACAAATTTTTGGTCATACAAAATGTGTGTACACTCACAATAACAACAAAATTATGAAAACAGACATCACAAAAACGAACCGAAACCCAGGTACAGTCTTTCCCATCTGAGCTCATTATCTGTAATGTGGTCACAACCACGTCCAGCGCAGGCTACTCATGCGGTAATCATCCATGTGAGACGCGAACACCATTCATATTGCCTTGATAAAACAAAGCACCAAGCTTCATCAGATGCATCTACTTTTCGCTTTGAGGAATAAGCCAGTATTTACCTCAGAAGAAGGCTTAATTCAACAGAGAATATAATTTGTCATACAAAACAAGGATATAAATTTTAAGCTCTACAACGTAATATAAATACGATATAAAAACAGCCTTTTACATGACCACAAGTAACGTTGTATGCATTTCCTTCAACCGTTTTTAATGACTGACATCTTCTCATGTACAAAGGTTACAGCTGTGTGGAAGAGGTGCATGAAGGCTCCAAATGTAAAAATAGAAGCAGCATTCAAACTCCCTATTTTTAGCACAGTCTTTTCCGTCAGATCGGAGGCATCGCTTTATGGAATTCCATACCATCGATTTGATTCTCAAAAGAGGCTCACTGTACACCACCTCCAACACACATACATACAAATATAAAAAGAACAGCGAGTAGGAGGCCACTTACGTCTCGAAGTCAGAAAGGCTGGGATCGTCAGAGGTCTGGCTCAGGTCCCCTGGAACCTGTCCAAAAGCAGAGGGCATGAGGTCATGGTGAGCATTTCCGTTTGCTGATTAATACTGTACTGTTGCATAAACTTCCAAACCAGCTACATTCTGTTGTTTACTTTCTTATCTGATAAAAGCATGACAGTCCAGTGATACTCACTGAAAAACGAAAAAATGCTGCTCTTTGATTAAATCAGAAAATCTATATTAGGAAATGGGCAATATTTACATGAAGCTCTCAATGACTGCACATTTATCACTCATTCCTGAAAACAGATGAGCCTAACCAGGAACATGCTCTAATCCTATTTGAGTGTGCATCTTATCTTGTGGTGAAAGTGTGGTAATGTCAGCATTTACAGGGTTCACGACTCACAGGCTGCTGCATCTTGGCAGGCAGTGGCACCAGAGAGGAACAGACACATGAGCCACGGAGGCTAGATAAACCTTCCACCGTATACAGTTCAGCACAGTTACAGAAGGCCATGGTTCAAAGCCACTGCCGTCAGATGTATCAAAAAGTAATCAGTGGCCAACAGATAAGCAGTGAACAGGAAAGAGAGAGGATGGATCATGGAAGCCACAAGGTGAAACGCACTGTGGCTGAGAATGCCACAAGAGACAGACTGGTCAAATTAAATGGATACTTCATCCAAAAATAGAACATAGCTTTGTGGGAAGAACAGACCAATAATTAAAACGTTATTCACAGAACATTTTCCAGTAACACTTTATTTTATAGTGTCTTTGTCACAAGTTACATATACTTATTATAGTAATAACAGTAAATTATGCATAATTACATTCAACTGTAACACTTTAATTTAAGTTACACGTAGTTACGCGTTACTACACGCACTTGCTATAGTAATAACAGTAAATTATGCTTAATTACAACTAACCCTAAACCAAAACCCTAGCCCTAACAGTAACTGTATAGTAAGTACAAGTAGTTAATTAATATTACTCAGTACTTACTTGAGTAAGTACAATGTAACTACGTCCCTTTAAAATAAAGTGTAACCTTGCCTGCTTGTTGGATTAATAAAAACAAACACTTTTGGAATTATTTACTGCTATGTCTCTCTATTACCTCCTATGGCCCCTAATGGTTACCCTACGACTGTACCTAAATGTATAATTACATTGTAACAACGACACCTTAAAACGAACTAATTTTCCTCTGCCAAAGCTCTCAAATCTCATTCACATTCAGACCAAAAAAAAACACTGGTTTCTTCCCACAAAGCTATCACATGGCTTCAAAAATCATATAGTCATATAGACTTCATTTTAGTCAGATCATATCTTAAATATAATTTATAAATTAATATAATATAATTTATAAATTAATATATTATATTATATTATATTATATTATAATATAATGTAATAATATAATATAATATAATAATGGTCACACTTTAGATTAGGGATCCAGATCTCACTTTTAACTAACTATTAACCATGACTTTTGCCTCAATAAACTCCTAATTACTGCTTATTAATAGTAAGGTAGTTGTTACGTTTAGGTATTGGGTAAGATTAGGAATGTAGAATAAGGTCATGCAGAATAAGGCATTAATATGTGCTTTATAAGTACTAATAAACAGCCAACATTCTAGAAATATGCATGCTAATAAGAAACTAGGTAATAGCGAGAATCGGACCCTAAACTAAAGTGTTACCAATATAATATATAAAATCGTTGGGTTTTATTTCATTGCACGGCAAAGGCAGTGTAGCGATCCTTTAACAATTTTGCGTCCAATGAAAATAATAACAGCATATATATTTGGAATGACCTGAGGTTGTAGTAGTAGGGCTGGGGTTGACAATACTGAATATTATTCATGTTGAGTTCATGTTGACATCTTTGACCGACATAAATATAATGTAGTATATTGATGATCGAAAACATCGAAATGAAGACATTTTCGGCCAGGTCACCAAAAAAAATGCATAGAAATGTGTTTGGCATTTGACGCAAGTAGATTAAAACAGTGGTCAGTAAAACACCTACTGTATGTGAGTTCATCATTTGTACTGTGCATTGGGGTATGTGAATAATGGCCCACAATTCTTAGCGAATAATCGGAATAATTCAAATGTAAATCAGATGTAAATGGGAGTAAAGAGGTTTGCTTGTGTCATGTAAACAATCTTACTGCAATAAAGTATATATCACATTATAATAAATCACATTATACACAAAATAATCACATTATTAGTGCACATTATATAAAAAAGTTTTTTTTTATTTTTTTTTTTATTTAAAAATATTCATAACTCTATTTAAAAAGAAAAAAGATCTATAATATCCCCTCATTTAGCTAGCGTTTGAGACACAGGAAAGGTAATGGTGTATTGGCACAGACAGACAGTTAATGATGGAAGAGGGGGCAGACCTATAGAAGCAGACAGCGATCTGCCCAGAGTGCCTGGACTGCAGAGATAGAGAAGAAAGAACAACCACTCAATGAAGGTACGGTTTCACACACCCACAGAGGCATGTGTGTGTGCTTGCATGTGCTTACTGGGCCGCGCAGGTCGATAAGTTCCTGTCTCATCTGTCCAATCAGGTTGTCCTTAGCCATGAGGGAGCGGTACAGCCTCTCGTTAAACTCTATCAGCTCTCCGTGCATCTCAGCCACCTAAAAAACACACACATTGACAAACTCGCATCAAACTCCCACCAAAATAGGCTGCTTAAAAAGCACTAGTGTTCGGCAGCTGTCTTGAAGCAGGTTGTAGTATGTGACATTTCTTAAAGGCACACTGAGTATGAGTTAGCTGGGTTTTGACTCTCAGGTGTGGAAGTGTTCAGCCGGTGAGCGTTAACTGCTCACTACAGCGAGTCTCACACCTGGCCGGCGACTCGTCAGCTGTCAATTAGAGTAAGTGACACAGACATAGAGACAGGCTCCAGTATGCAATTCAGAACTGCATTCATTTGTTTATGGAAATCATATGTCAGGGTATATTTGGGTTGGCGGCATTTTGCCTGACAGAAGCATCATGTCACTTTTTGACATGTTTGTCCTGGTGCCGAGCCACACCTGGCCAGACAAACAGGCATGAATGAGTCGAAAAATGAGTAATCAAAAATCCTGATCTTGAAAGCAAATGCCATAAGACTGCAAATTCAAATACGTTTTTGGAAAAGGATGGACAAAAAAAATAAATAAAAATAAATATAAAGCGAATTTGTGGTTTAGGCTACTCTACATATGCAACCAGAACACTAAATTAGCAAAAGCTTGAGGTAAACGTGTACAGTGCATCTGAATCCATGCCAACGGACTGTCGCTTGCTTTATTATGAATCTCATTGGTCCAATATCCTGCTCAACATTTGTTTTTTTTTGTTAGAGTGAAATGACAAATTATGTTGCAAAGTTCTCTATCATTGGTATTTTATTGTATATTTATTATTTAATTTTTTTTAAAAATGTTATACTTTAACTTACATTTACATTTCTATCTCTTATTTATGCATAGTGTCTAAAAAACATTTTTCATATTTTATATTTTACATATTTCATATTTTCATTTTGATCTTGAGTTTATACATGGTATCTTACAAAATCATTTATTTAGCTATTTTTACATTTTTATATTTATATTTTATATTTATTTTCATTTCTATCTTTTATTTATGCATGGTTCCTAACACAAAACACTTATTTTGCATATTTTATGTTTTAAACGTCGCCTCTGCCACTTTGGCTTTTGGCTTGCTTAGTTGGGGACACTAAATATTCAACTATATTACTGATCTGCCGGCATTGACACTATATGATAATTGAAATGAACTGGATGACATTACCGTTTTCTCCAGAGCGGCTGTACAGCCGAATCAAATTCTGTTGCATTATTTTCCTGTTTAACACTGTGAAGCTGCTTTGAAACAAGCGCTATATAAATAAAGGTGACTTGACTTTTAAATTTAGGGTACATTTAAACAACAACGATGTCACTTATTAAAGAAACATTATGCACATATACACTGAACACGTAATATGCATGATGTCACCATTTTCACAAATTCACGTTTTTGTAGTTTACACAGTGACGATAAAGATATTGTTTTCAAAAACTTGCACTTTGAATCCTGTTTTCAAAGGTTTACGCTTTCAGGCCCCCAAAACGCCGTTGTTATGTAAATGAACAACCAAAAAGCTTCCCAAAAAGTTTCCCGTTTTAGCTGAAAATGGTGTTGTGTAAACTGACCCTTATTTTTATATCATCAAATATTTATGATGGTATCTAACAAAAACATTGATTCTGTAGGGGTGTCGCAATATACCAGTATTGGTGATAACTGTACTATTTCAAATGAATAGTACGCATATGATAATATGACATAAAATCCAGCGGCAGTATCTGGTTGACATCTCAACGTACAGTAGGTGGTGGAATTGCACCTTAACCCTGGTTGCCACCTGTCATAAAACAAAAGCAGACTCAGCACGCAGCTGCTACTGCCGCGTAAAAGCATGGCGTCGGATATGACCGACGAGAGACTCTACCCAAAGTTGTGGAAGTTTTTTGGATTCAATGACTCGTTAAATCACCCCAGTCTGCAGGATTTGCCGATCAACAGTGAGCGCAAAAGGGGTCAATAATTACATCCTGGGCTTTTAGTCCAAAGGTGTGCTCATTCTGATAAAAATGTATGGATTATCATAAGTTTACTTCGATTATCTTTAGAGAGCAATATTTTTTTTTCTATTTTTACCTAAAATAGAGGATGTGAGCATTATGGAGCCCTGAAGTCTCACATGTACTGTATTGTTCCGAATAGAAGTTCATTTTTATGTTTTTTTTCCCAGAAATACATCTGAAAAAACAGGTTTGTCTTATATTCAGGGTCTAGACTTTTACATGTTAATAATACACCCGCAACAATAGGTGGCGCCAAATACGAATAGTCTTTTACACACCATACTTTTGGCACACATGTTTTATACGTATATGGAGCAGAGTCTAATGTTAGAAGACCGCAAAGAACGCTAACAGTCAAAGAAAATCTTACCGTCTAAGAGCCGCATGACTGACATGTTTGCGTGTCTCGGTGACAGGACTAAACTTCCAATGTACGTGACTTAAAGCGTAAGACGGTACCCAGATTTCAAAACTAGGATTTCACTTCTACTGTTATGGTATGCCAAAAACTGTTTATTTTTAAATGTGATCGTTTGTACATTTTACCAGTATTTACCATACTTTCAATACAAAAATTTAAATATGCAATATGAAAATGCAATGCAATATTTTCTTTATAAAAATGTTCTTCATAAAATAAAAGACTTGTATTTTATGTATTTATAAAATACAACTTGGTCTTCAAAAAGCCTTTTTCCAAAAGGTACATCTTGAAAAAGGGGGGTCGACTTATAATCAGGGTCGTCTTATATTCGGAACAATATGGTAATTTATGTTTCATTCCCCTCGCGCAGAAACTCCACAAGTGTTACTCATGAGTAATAAGTTTCAGGAAATCCCTAATATGGACAAAGACATCCAGCGATCGATGTAGCTGAATAAAACGCAGATAGAGACATTTTGACTGATTAAACATGAAGAGAATTAACACACCATTGTGACAGAATTATGGTTTATCGGTGTTCTTCAAGCCATCTCGGGTATTTTCATAAGGATAATGTATATTTATAATGCAATGACAATCGACATAGCCTTTATCACTGTATATAATACTATCAAATAATATAATTGCAGTTGCACTTTATTTTACAGTACGTGCACTTAGGTGTACTTACATAAGAAAGTACTGGGTCATATAAGGTAACTACATGGGTTAAGGTTAGGTTTAGGAGTAGGTTCAGGGTTACCTAGTCCTAAACCTAACCTTAGTACCTAGTTATTGCAATTACTATAATAAGTACATAGTACATATTACGTATATTGGGAACAGGACTGTAAAATAAAGCTTTATAGCATTTTTTTAATCAAGATTTCTATAGATATATCGTTACCGTTAATTATTTTGGCCATGATAACCGTGTAGTGAAAATCTGATATAGTGACAGCCTGCGAAACTGTGAAAACAAATGATTAGCTCTACATTTGTTGTCTATAAGTTCATCTGTCTATATTTTCATAGTACCAAGTTCCAAGCAGCATTACTTCACACTCACACTAAAAATATATCACACTGCACCTGATATAGACATGGTGGTTAGGCATTACAAAAACCGAAGAAAAATTAAAAAACACTTTCTAACAAAAAATTTATTTCAAAAAGCATTGTGTGTGGCAGTCTCAAAGAATCTCACAAAGCAGTTTGAGCTACAGAAATAGCTTCAAAACTTTTGTAATTGATTGTCAGACACGGCCCTCTATCTGGCTACTTCACTGCCTAATGCAGTGCTTTATATAGCACCTAGCTGTTTCACAGTATTAAATCCATTTCTCAAAGTCTTTTTTTAGTAGCTTGTGAGACAACTTCAAAAATAGTTACCCTTTCAACATGTTAAAGGAGCGGTAAACTTCAAAATACATATTTTACAACAGAGCTATAAACATCTTGTCAAAGCGATTGTGGGTACTGGAACACAAGCACGTACAAGAATCATTCGTCTAAAAGCATTAACAAACATTCACAACACCACGCCAAAAGTGTGATTAACTATCAAGCTGGATAGAAACAGGGGAAGTAAAGCCAGTTATACTATATTTACACACCCAGATCGATACACAGCCTGAGCCTTTCCATGGTTTCAGGCTTCATTCATCTCCTGCAGTCGCCGTGGCTCCACATGACACACTACTCGTAGTATTCTCATTCATCACATTTATTTATCTGTGGCAAGGCTTTGAACAGCACATTAAAAAATGGAAATTAATTTTAAGCGTCAAGGAACCCAATTAATTCTCTGCAAGGAAGCGAGCTAATCAGTTTGTTGTTCAGTAAGCAATAAGCTGGCTGTGTCCTTCCAGCTCGCTGGGTGAATTTTCCGACCTGCGCTGCCACGTGTTAGCACTTTGGGTTTATCTAAACAGGCGACAGGTTCACACACTTCAGACAACGTATCAAACCTCATTACTGGGCCTTAGCAGGAATCCGAGTGTGTGACTGTTTCTGTATTCGCCCATTGTAATTACAGGCCACCCAGTGCTCCAGCGCAGATATCAAGAATACTGTATTCCACAATTATTCCTAGTCATTATTTCCATTAAGTAAAGAAAAACAATTGTGCAGAACACAAACACCACACAGGCATAGCATCTCTGAAATAAGTCGAAGCCGAGATGAAACCGAATAAATGTCAAAGAGGATGAAAAGCATGTGCGCATTTTCATAACACGCTCATAAGCACAAGTAGATGGGAGCATATTAATGAGAGGAAAGTTAGAGGAGATGGTTTTTCATTTTTATACCTGATCTACAGTGGGGAGAACAAGTATTTGATACACTGCCGATTTTGCAGGTTTGCCTACTTACAAAGCATGTAGAGGTCTGTAATTTTTATCATAGGTACACTTCAACTGTGAGAGACGGAAAAAATCCAGAAAATCATATTGTATGATTTTTAAATAATTAATTTGCATTTTATTTCATCACCTACCAACCAGTAAGAATTCTGGCTCTCACAGACCTGTTAGTTTTTCTTTAAGAAGCCCTCCTGTTCTCCACTCATTACCTGTATTAACTGCACCTGTTTGAACTCGTTACCTGTATAAAAGACACCTGTCCACACACTCAATCAAACAGACTCCAACCTCTCCACAATGGCCAAGACCAGAGAGCTGTGTAAGGACATCAGGGATAAAATTGTAGACCTGCACAAGGCTGGGATGGGCTACAGGACAATAGGCAAGCAGCTTGGTGAGAAGGCAACAACTGTTGGCGCAATTATTAGAAAATGGAAGAAGTTCAAGATGACGGTCAATCTCCCTCGGTCTGGGACACCATGCAAGATCTCACCTCGTGGGGCATCAATGATCATGAGGAAGGTGAGGGATCAGCCCAGAACTACACGGCAGAACCTGGTCAATGACCTGAAGAGAGCTGGGACCACAGTCTCAAAGAAAACCATTAGTAACACACTACGCCGTCATGGATTAAAATCCTGCAGCGCACGCAAGGTCCCCCTGCTCAAGCCAGCGCATGTCCAGGCCCGTCTGAAGTTTGCCAATGACCATCTGGATGATCCAGAGGAGGAATGGGAGAAGGTCATGTGGTCTGATGAGACAAAAATAGAGCTTTTTGGTCTAAACTCCACTCGCCGTGTTTGGAGGAAGAAGAAGGATAAGTACAACCCCAAGAACACCATCCCAACCGTGAAGCATGGAGGTGGAAACATCATTCTTTGGGGATGCTTTTCTGCAAAGGGGACAGGACGACTGCACCGTATTGAGGGGAGGATGGATGGGGCCATGTATCGCGATATCTTGGCCAACAACCTCCTTCCCTCAGTAAGAGCATTGAAGATGGGTCGTGGCTGGGTCTTCCAGCATGACAACGACCCGAAACACACAGCCAGGGCAACTAAGGAGTGGCTCCGTAAGAAGCATCTCAAGGTCCTGGAGTGGCCTAGCCAGTCTCCAGACCTGAACCCTATAGAAAATCTTTGGAGGGAGCTTAAAGTCCGTATTGCCCAGCGACAGCCCCGAAACCTGAAGGATCTGGAGAAGGTCTGTATGGAGGAGTGGGCCAAAATCCCTGTGTGCAGACCTGGTCAAGAACTACAGGAAACGTATGATCTCTGTAATTGCAAACAAAGGTTTCTGTACCAAATGTTAAGTTCTGCTTTTCTTATGTATCAAATACTTATGTCATGCTATAAAATGCAAATGAATTACTTAAAAATCATACAATGTGATTTTCTGGATTTTTGTTTTAGATTCCGTCACTCACAGTTGAAGTGTACCTATGATAAAAATTACAGACTTCTACAAGATTTGTAAGTGGGCAAACCTGCAAAATCGGCAGTGTATCAAATACTTGTTCTCCCCACTGTATATGTCAGAAGGTTTTGTAAATGCACAACAAGAGGAGATTTAATATTTTGCGACTGATGTGTTTGCCAAATGTTTTGCCTTACCAATTGTTTAAAACTGATTTTATAATGGATTTAAACCACCAACCAAACAAATACCAAATGTAAAATACTTCAATGATTCTAGTTCTAACAAATCTGGTCTTAAATGGTTCAATTAATAATTCTTTTAGTACTTTTGAGAAATAAATGTCTGGAAAATCAAATGCTTTTTCTGCCGTTTGTGGTCATTTGAAGAGATCATTTTAAATGTCAACACAGCAGATATAACAAACAAATAACAAATCAAAAATAAATGCTCTAATTGATATTAAGAAGTGTGTTAATACTTTTAATGACTTTTCACAGACCTTAAATTCCACCATAAATTCCATACAATATAAAGTAAGGGATAATCCATGGCTAGCAGTAAGGCTGTCAAACAATTAATAGCGATTAATCGCATACAAAATAAAAGTTTGTGTTTACATAATATATGTGTGTGTCGTTTATAATTATTATGTATATTTGAATACACACACATACATGTATATATTTAAGAAATATTTGCATGTATATACTGTATATATATTTATCCTTTATATTATATATAATATAAATATTTTATTTATAAATATAAAAGCAGTTCTTAAATATATACATGCATGTGTGTGTATTTATATATACATAATAATTATACACAGTACACACACATATATTATGTAAACACGAACTTTTATTTTGGATGCGATTAATCGTTTGACAGCACTAGCTAGCAATGCATTAAACGCTTTTAATGCACAACGGGGAAAGAACCACCCGACGCAAACCACCTGTGCATTCAAATCATTTACCATGGATTATCCCGCTTATACCATGGTCATTTACCGTGCAATATTTGACCGGAAGGGTAAAAATGATAGTTATTTTCAGTTATGGCTCATTAGATCTAGATTCTGCCCGCTTTGAATAAGACAAGATATAGTAATGCGGTAAGATTACATTTAATTAATTATTGGAAGAGAGAGAGAGAGAGAGAGAGAGAGAGAGAGAGAGAGAGAGAGAGAGAGAGAGAGAGAGAGAGAGAGAGAGAGAGAGAGAGAGAGAGAGAGAGAGAGAGAGAGAGAGATGCGTGTGAATTACGTGCGTCTGTGCAGCATCTCTCTACTAAACAAAGTTGTGAGTTTAATTACTTCAAAAACAGCATGTTCACCCTCATTGCTGAGAAATATAATACAACCAATTCAGTAGCCCATGATATAAATCAGCAGAACATGGTATAGATCAATATAAACAGATACAAATAAATAGCTTATATATTTATATATGTGTTCACAGTGGATTGCATTTATGGTGCCTTTAAAAGTTTTTTTTTTTTTCCACCAAAGCGTTTTTTCACGCAGCTGCCACATTTTTCCAATTGTTTTCAATGGGAGTGCTGCGTTTTTAAAACAGAATGAGCGTAACGAGGCGCTGAACGTTACGCTCAAGCGCTGATCGCTCGGCTTATTTTATCGGTCGCAGAGAGTTGAAGAATGTTCAACTGAGTAAAACACAGCACTCATCACTGTCACTTTTCACCCAGCCGTCCAATCACAGTGGAGAACACCGACCAACCGCCACATTCTGCTTGTATAACGTCAACAGATGACAACAAGCAGCATAATAACAGAACAAAATCATTTAAAACAAGAGCCAGAGCATTGTATTGGCATTTTTATATAGAAACAATTCATAAACCAACTATCTGTGAAATGAGATACTAGTAACACTTCCGCGGATATTCCGTATCATAGCAAGCAAAGCGTCTCAACTGAAAAAAACGCTGCGCTGCCAAAACGCTCTCAAGTGCCCACAGCTAGGCATTTTCAGCAGAGCGCCTAGTGTTTTCAGCTGGCTAAAATGCTTTGGTGGACACAAGGCCTTATGCTCACTACAACACGAAACTCAAAAATACAGTAAAAGAAATGTGAAATATTATTACAATTTAAAATAACAGTTTTCTAAATATAATTTATTCCTGTGATGGCAAAGCTGAATTTTCAGCATCATTACTCCAGTCTTCAGCATCACATGATCCTTCAGAAATCATACTAATATGCTGATTTACTGTTAAAGAAACATTTCTTACTATAATCAATGTTTAAAACAGTTGTGCTGCTTAATATTTTTGTAGAAACTGTGATACGTTTTTAAGTTCAAAGAAAATTCAAGAGAACAAAATGTATTTAAAATATACATTTTTGTAACATTATACACGCCTTTACTGTCACTTTTGATCAATTTAATGGATCCATGCTGAATAAAAATAGTAATTTCTTGAGAGAAAAAAAATCTTACTGACACCAAACTGTGGTGTATATTAGATGTCTGAAAAAGGACAGGTTGTTGGTTCCTAACCCTAAACCGGATGGCTTTGTCTTAACACTGAAAAACTCACAGACAGTATATGATGTTACAGTAGGCGACAAATCCAAATCCAATTTTTAAATCACATCCTGTCCATTAAGATGCCTGGTCAGATTTTGAAGGCAGCAAAAACATGTCCTTCTCTGCCTATGATATCCCCCAGTCCTGTATATGAGGATAAAAATGGAATTTGAAGGAATGGATGAAAGGAGCAAATTTTCATTTTCAAGTTTCATTTACTTATGACTCAATTTCTACCAAAAATAAAACATTAAATATTTATTTGGCTATCTCCAAAGCTCACACTTGAATTTGGCTTAGATCATTAGACATGAAGGTGCCCTGGAAGCCTGTCTGAAACCAGGGGGAACCTTCATACATAGTCATTGACAGCAAGGCTTCTTTCGGTTTTAAACAAAGGTTTCAAACAAAGCCTGATTCACTGCTTGGTTTGTTTGGGGGCTTCGAGTCATCCACTGAGTCTTGAGGTTAACAGATACCACCCCTCCCCCCTTGCCAAAAAAATCCAACATCGGCAGGTTATATTACAGGTCTCTGGTCTTCTGGGGTAAAGCTGTTGCTTGCATTTTGGAGCCCTTCTACTTTCAGACACAGGTGCTGCTGACAGCTCGTCTGCATTGCTGTCAGCCTGCGGGAACGAGTGCTGAGCCAGGTGTCCTGAATGAAAAAGACTTGGTCAAAGCAGAAGGGGAAGATGGGGGAGCGTGGCCTGCTGCAGCTCTAATGCCCGTAATTGGATGTGAAACAAGTTTGAGAAGTGAGCTTAGAAGACAGGCTTAGCAAACACAAACAGACTTGAAGTGTCAGAGGAAGAGCGAGGGACTCGGGCGGGAGGAGAGACGGAGGAGGGGGGTAAGTGTGACAGTGAATGTGCTGCTATCACTTTCTTCCCCATACAAACACTAACTGACAGAGGGAGAGTTCGGCCTGGCAAAGAAGATTCTAACTGATGGGTAAAAATGCAGTAGAGATAAAACAAGAACGGAATAAGGACAAAGGCCCCAATAGGGACAGAGCCAGAATGAAAGAACTAGAGAGTATAAGAGAATCTGAGCTTTGAAATCAGTTAAATGAGAGAATGATCATTAACATCATTTGATACTCGAGTTCATTACACAAAGTACATCAAACCAAGAAAAGGAACATAACATCCTCTAAACGCGTTTAACTCGATTAGAAACCCCACTAGATAGGCGACATTGAATTTCACTAAATTAGCACTTATATTTACCATAGTTACTATATGTGTATGTTATATACACATAGTCAGTTTAATCCAAGTCAGTTTAATCACCGTTCTATATTAATGCGCTGTTTTTACTGAAGCGCACACAGATACGTCACTCGGAGACCGCACTGCGCACACATAAACATTCAGGAGCACAGAAACGTATCAACGCTGCCCCGTGTGCTTTACTTCTCAATCGCTACATTTTATTTCCTAGCAACGAGAGGATAACATCGCTAGTTTTGAAGCAATTAAACTCACAGCGTCGTTGTTAATAGAGAGACGCTGAACAGACGCAGGTACGAATCTCTTTCTCTCTTTATTTGAATTCAAATAAACGTAATCTTATGCACTACTTTATCTCTGTGTCTGATTCAAAGCAGGCAGAATGCTAACTCTAACAAGCCGCAACTGTAGAAAGTCTAAGTCATTTTTACCCTTCCAGTCAAATATCGCACTGCAAACATCAATAACAGCTTTGCGTCGGATGGTTCTTTGCCTCCACGTCGTGCATTAAGATCATTATAGCGACCATATAGCAACCAAATTTGAACAAGAAATCACATTAGAACCAGAGTAAAAAAATGTCCCCCTGCCTAATACCAACATTGAGTGAAGTCTGACTAGTTGCAGAATCAGATGCATATACCAATGCAGAGATCTTTGCCAACAAAACATCAGCATGGTATAACATTCCTAATGTGTTTCTCACTATATGGTCAACGGCAAGACTTTCATATTGTCCCAAATCCAGACGGTATAATGTGAGCAGGTGGTGCTATGAGGTGGGTCACAGCTACGAAGTACTTGAGACCAGCCTCCCCTGTGCACAAGGTGTCCCAATGGTCACAGGTGGCTGCTACACCTCCATGGCAATGACCTCCTGGCCCAGTGTCTCTGGACTTATTGCACTCAGCACGCCACAACCTTTAATTCCACCATCACAACAAGGACTCCACACCCCATGGACACGTTAATCTTTTTTAAATTTGTATTTCAAATAAAAGACACTCAGAGACACGTCCACCCCTGACCCACTCTGTCCATCCATACGTCATATTTTCATTTTTAAAAAACTGAATGTACATTTAACACTATACTTTGTTCTTTCTTACTATGACATAAATGACAGAAAACTGGTTAACGCTGCTGTTTCTAATACAGCGGCTGAGGGAGTGACAACTAATTTGATATCTTTCTGTCTTCTGACTAACGTAATCAATCTCTCTTTATTTATTTACATTCCTCTTTTGAAAAAATTCTTAGAAATATTGTGGATTTTTCTTTTGATATTGGGACAAATGGGAACGCAAAAACTATATCTGAGTATTTTTTTCTGCTTGATGGTTTCCCCTCGGATCAGTTTAGTAAATCCCACTTATTTGTATTACATATATTATTAATGGCAGCTAGGAAGATAATTACTGTGAACTGGATGAATGTGCATGAACCTACTGTGACAAAATGGACACAAAGCCTGAAACAGATTATATATATACACTCACCTAAAGGATTATTAGGAACACCATACTAATACTGTGTTTGACCCCCTTTCGCCTTCAGAACTGCCTTAATTTTACGTGGCATTGATTCAACAAGGTGCTGAAAGCATTCTTTAGAAATGTTGGCCCATATTGATAGGATAGCATCTTGCAGTTGATGGAGATTTGTGGGATGCACATCCAGGGCACGAAGCTCCCGTTCCACCACATCCCAAAGATGCTCTATTGGGTTGAGATCTGGTGACTGTGGGGGCCATTTTAGTACAGTGAACTCATTGTCATGTTCAAGAAACCAATTTGAAATGATTCGAGCTTTGTGACATGGTGCATTATCCTGCTGGAAGTAGCCATCAGAGGATGGGTACATGGTGGTCATAAAGGGATGGACATGGTCAGAAACAATGCTCAGGTAGGCCGTGGCATTTAAGCGATGCCCAATTGGCACTAAGGGGCCTAAAGTGTGCCAAGAAAACATCCCCCACACCATTACACCACCACCACCAGCCTGCACAGTGGTAACAAGGCATGATGGATCCATGTTCTCATTCTGTTTACGCCAAATTCTGACTCTACCATCTGAATGTCTCAACAGAAATCGAGATCATTTTTCCAGTCTTCAACTGTCCAATTTTGGTGAGCTCGTGCAAATTGTAGCCTCTTTTTCCTATTTGTAGTGGAGATGAGTGGTACCCGGTGGGGTCTTCTGCTGTTGTAGCCCATCCGCCTCAAGGTTGTGCGTGTTGTGGCTTCACAAATGCTTTGCTGCATACCTCGGTTGTAACGAGTGGTTATTTCAGTCAAAGTTGCTCTTCTATCAGCTTGAATCAGTCGGCCCATTCTCCTCTGACCTCTAGCATCAACAAGGCATTTTCGCCCACAGGACTGCCGCATACTGGATGTTTTTCCCTTTTCACACCATTCTTTGTAAACTCTAGAAATGGTTGTGCGTGAAAATCCCAGTAACTGAGCAGATTGTGAAATACTCAGACCGGCCCGTCTGGCACCAACAACCATGCCACGCTCAAAATTGCTTAAATCATCTTTCTTTCCCATTCTGACATTCAGTTTGGAGTTCAGGAGATTGTCTTGACCAGGACCACACCCCTAAATGCATTGAAGCAACTGCCATGTGATTGGTTGATTAGATAATTGCATTAATGAGAAATTGAACAGGTGTTCCTAATAATCCTTTAGGTGAGTGTATATATATATATATATATATATATATATATATATATATATATATATATATATATATATTTATATTTATATATATTTATTTTATTTTATTTATTTATTTATTTATTTATTTATTTGAGAAAATTACTGCAGATTTTCAGTTGACATCAAATATTTTTCGACAGAAGTGGGCACGAATTGAAACATATTTGCTTGAAGCTTTAATATATATTAATGTTTGAACCATGCAGATAATGTATTGGTGTGTGGTGTATTCTCTGAAGTGCTAATCGCCTATAGCCCTAATGACTACATACTTAATGTGCCACATGCTGTTCTAAAAAACCATCAGTGAATGCTTCCAAAATAAAACCACCAACAAAATACGAGCGAGATGAGAATGAGATACTTAAAGAATAAGAAAGAAAGAGTGAGACAAACAAGCAGATCTGCTTGAACTATGTGAGCAGTAAAGTGGATGAGGACTCTGGTCTCAATGCAATGCCTCAGAGAGTCTGACACTGATTCAAATTCACACAGTACTTTAAAATCACACTAACTACCTGACTGGGCTAGTCATTAGCCTGCCTGTAGTGGTGGAGCAGAGGCTATACAGATATTCCTCTACCACCACACTGACCACCAGCTGTCAGAGCCTTCTTTAAGACACCTTCAGGAGTGAAGACTGTAGACCGGAAGTTCAATAAACATGCTAACCCTGTGTTGATCATACATCACACCCCTAATGAAGGCTCAGATCAAAGAGGGATTTTCAACAGTTCTTGTCATTACTAGGACCTCTCCTGGTCGAAACAGAACAGTTCTCCAGACTTCAAAAGACCACCAAGAGGTAGGGAACATCTTATTCACCATTCAAATTGTGAATTGTGGAGGCCCAGGTTTTAAGCAGACTAAGAGTTTGGAGAAGTCCGGCATACATCCTCATAGAGAAGTCTGTTTTACTGGAAGACTTATTTGATAAACATTATGAGGTCCAAAAATAATAAAAAATAAACATAAATTAATTGTTCACAGTAAGACATACAACATGCATTTACAAAATAAATAAGCTGAATTTTCATTTCATGGCAGCTTTTTAAAAAAACAGCAGTTAAAAATATTTTGTATTGCAGAAATAAACGGGTTTCTCCTTAATATCCTTAATGACGTTAAGATTGTTTTTAAGAATGAATTAAAGGGCACCTATTATGCCCCTTTTTTCAAGATGTAATATAAGTCTCAGGTGTCCCCACAGTGTGTCTGTGAAGTTTCAGATCAAAATTCCTAACAGATCATTTAATATACCATTTTGAAAATGCCAGTTTTTGAGTTTGAGAAAAATGAGCTGTTTTGTGTGTGTCTCCTTTAAATGCAAATGAGCTGCTGCTCCCCACCCCAGAGGGCGGAGCCTTCACAGCTCGTGAACACGCGAATGAAAACAGATGTATCATGTTTCAGTTTGGCTTTGATTATCATCTCTATCGCGGACACGCTCACGTGACATTGCAGTTCTTCATCATCATGAAATATCTGCATGCGTTTTAAAGCCATATCACTCTCAACTTGAGCGCACACACACCCGACGCATGCGCACAGAGAGCTGGATGTCGGTGCGTCCGTGAGTAGGCTATTAAACTAGACTAGTTCTCTTTCATGTGTTATTGCGATTAAACTGTCAAATGCACACAAGGTTATGTCAGAAACACACAAAGTTCACATGAAAACAGTTGGTTATGTCTGTACACGTATGCAGCAAGTCCAGAAATCCCGTGTGTATATTAGATCTGTGTACTAAAGTGAAAGCAGTGTAATATACAGTACCTACTGCTATATATGCTGTTAATATGAATCAAACAACAAAAGATAAACAGAAAATCACTCACTGCTCTTGACTGAATGAACTTTAGTAGCTTTATTAAGAACATATTTCTTACTTGAATCCTGCTGTTAAATGCTCTGACGAGGAGATAAACATGGCAGACTTTGTACAGCTCTCTGAGGGCGGGGTCTATGCTAATACAGCAGTGTCCATCAACACTCGTGGGCGGGGCCTGTAAAATGTAACGTCACATTGCCCAGAATCTGCAGACGGCTTGTTCTGAGGCACTGCTTATGATTTATGGGGATTAAAAAAAAAAAAGGAGTGGGTGGATTTTTATCATTATAGAGTGGTTGTGTACACACACATTTATGTTTAAACACCATGTAAAAGTGAATTTTGCATAATAGGTGCCCTTTAGTGAATTATTTTTTCCAAGAATCGCAAACTTCTTTTAATTTATCCTAAGAACTATAATTTTTTTTCTAAGATTCCTGTGAATCCAGTACAGAATTGTGCCATCATAGTACAAAAGAATTCAACTACTTGTCATTTGTGTTGTTCATTTGTTTAACCAGATGGTAATTTTTCTCTAATTAAAGAAGTCGTTCACCCAAAAATTTAAATTTATTTACTCACCCTCATGTGTTTTCAAATCTGTATGACTTTCTTTCTTCTGTGGAACGAAAAAGAAGATTTTTTAAAGAAAGTTAGTAGCTAAATAGTTTCAGTTCCCATTGACTTCAACTGTACAGTATGGACAAAAGATACAAATGGAAGTCAATGGGAACCTAAACAGTTTGGTTACCAACATTCTTCAAAATATCTTTTTTTTTTTTCAGAAATGCATACAAGTTTGGAATGGCATGAGGGTGAGTAAATGACAATCACCTCTTTTGGTGCTTTTTCAACCAAAGAATTTTAGATCTGTGAGTGTGTTTCTACCTGATCTTGGAATTGCAGGATATAGGCAAACTTTGCTTGTTTTTTCACAAAGGGCATCAGGTCTACAAATTTCACTCACTGTTTGTGCCTCTTCTATGTCACAGCTGAGAAATATCCCCTTTATACTGAAGCATAAACAGTAATTTGATGTAATCACTCTCATTTTAGGGCACCATATTAAACTTACAGCAGAAGCCATCAACCGTAATGACTAGCATGTAAACGATAAGAGCAAGAAAGATTATTTTAAATGTTTTTAATTCGATTATTTTACATATGTACTTTATTTTATAAATGTTTTAGGAACTTGCTCGCATGTGCACGTCAAAACTACATCTTGCAGTATGTTTCATTCTTTTCCACAGTCCATCTGAGGTCACAGCAAAGCAGCTCAGAGCAAAACACACAGTCTGAACACTTTCTGTGCCTGAAGTCCCATAGGGCCATTAACTGGTGTGTGATAGTATTACGACAGCTTCCAAGACAGAAGAAGAGTATTCCACAGTTATAATTTGAAAGAAAACTGGGAGAGGAAGTGTGTGGGTTACACAGAGAGATAGAGAAAGACGACGAGAGGCTCCTTTGGTGTTACTTCAGAAGAATGATGACATCTTCACATTATCTGATGCATTTAAAATGATGCAAGTACACACTTACATCGCTTTTGGCACAAGTGAAACATACCAGAACGGACTCGACTGAAAGCTTGTGGTGTAGCAGGATAGATAAATCAATAATTTAAACAGATTTATAGACGCACACAGGTCTTTCTATCAATTCACTTAGTAACTCACAACCGTGGTCGAGATGCCATTGCTCTTAGTTTGTGTAGCAGCAGAACTTTAAAAATATTAATTCAGCCGCAAAATACGCCACAAATGTAATAAAACTACCATATGGTCTATATTTATTGCTGCTCTTGTGGAAACTGAAATAAATATGCTAAATCTGTCACCAGAGGAAGAACTGCAATACACATATTCGGGCTGGAGCAAAAAGGGATGCCTGCTTGCGAACCGAAAATAAAGCCTTCAGAGCTCTGTATGTAAATTTAAAAACTACAAGGCAGCAGCCCTCACAGCCATGTTTGAAAAACCCAACTGAGAAGGACAGCTTTGCAAAGGACCCATAAATAAATGACAAGCTCTGAAATACACACTACTGTAAATACACACATAAATAAAGTTAAAAGATACTCCCGCCAAAATATAAGCAGAATATGAAGTTATTACAGCATAAGGTTTTTCCTGCATTGAAAATATTTTGGCGGCCACCAAAATGAATCTTTGTCCCGCCAAAGATTTATTTGATCATTTAATGTGACGATATCTGTCGTTCTGCAGTAACGGTCGGCTGCTTTAAAACACTCCTGTGAGTGTTTGTGTAAGCTCTCTGTGAAGAGCGTCAAATGTTTCTATTAACAACGTGAACACAACAGCCAATCAGATGTGTTTAAGTTAGTCAGAATCCGCTCAACACTGCACAAAATGACTGAGTTTTTGTTCAGCACAAGTTCTGCATGCTTGCGAATCTTTCATTATAACCAACAAAGTATAAATACGATGTCAATCAGAGATTCATTGCACAGCGTAGACAGCTTCATTGATTATAACAGGAGTTTCTGCAAGAGTGCAACTTTGTATCTTGTGTTGTAATTGACAGCTTCAGTGATCTTTACCAGCTTTCTTTATATATAGTTGCAAGAAAAAGTATGTGAACCGCTTGCAGAATCTGTGAAAATGTGAATAATTTTAACTAAATAAGAGAGATCATACAAAATACATGTTATTTTTTATTTAGTGCTGTCCTGAATAAGATATTTTACATAAAAGATGTTTACATATAGTCCACAAGACAAAAAAATAGCTGAATTTATTAAAATGACCCGTTCAAAAGTTTATGACCCATTGATTCTCAATACTGTGTGTCGTTCCCTGGATGACCCACGGCTGTTTTATTGTTTTGTGATGGTTGTTCTTGAGTCCACTGTTTGTCCTGAGCAGTTAAACTGACCAATGTTCATCAGAAAAATCCTCCAGGTCCTGCACATTCTTCAGTTTTCCAGCATTTTTTGCATATTTGAACCCTCTCCAGCAGTGACTGTATGATTTCGAGATCCATCTTTTCACACTGAGGACAACTGAGGGACTCAAACACAACTATTAAAAAAGGTTGAAACATTCACTGATGCTCCAGAAGGAAACACGATGCATTAAGGGGGGGTAGATAAAGGTAAATTGTACTTAATTTGTCTTCTGAGAAACATGTAAGTATCTTCTGTTGCTTCTGAAGGGCAGTACTAAATAAGAAAAATTGATATTTAAACAAAAAAATTGGACATCTTCATCTTGTTCAAAAGTTTTCACACCCCGGCTCTTAATGCATCATGTTTCCTTCTGGAGCATCAGTGAATGTTTGAACCTTTTTTAATAGTTGTGTTTGAGTCCCTCAATTGTCCTCAGTGTGAAAAGATGGATCTCAAAATCATACAGTCACTGCTGGAGAGGGTTCAAAAATGCAAAAAATGCTGGAAAACTGAAGAATGTGCAGGACCTGGAGGATTTTTCTGATGAACATTGGTCAGTTTAACTGCTCAGGACAAACAGTGGACTCAAGAACAACCATCACAAAACAAAAAAACAGCCGTGGATCATCCAGGGAACGACACACAGTATTGAGAATTAATGGGTCATAAACTTTTGAATGGGTCATTTTAATAAATTCAGCGATTTTTTTGTCTTGTGGACTATATGCAAAAAAATTTGTAAAATATCTTATTCAGGACAGTACTAAATAAAAAAATAATGCATTGTGTATGATCTCTTATTTTGTTAAAATTATTCACTTTTCACAGATTCTACAAGCGGTTAACATACTTTTTCTTACAACTGTACCTAATATATTTTTCATGCTGCAAAGTTTCTGAATTGACAACTGTATTTAAATGCGCGATTGAATCTGATTGATAGTGATAACCATAGCAATGGACTGAACAACACAATCTGATACTGTATGTCAAATGATCTGTGCAATAAGTCTTGGAGTGTAAATTCAAAATAATAGACCTGCCACTTTTTCTGCGTAATGTGAATGAGGCATTTATTTTCTGTGTAATGTATAATGTGTTACTTTGCTGTTCATTTGATTACTAACTTTTCAAATCAGTCACTCATTTTACATATAAATGTACAGATGTTTTAAATATAAAACAGTTCTAAGCACTTTGTTTTATGATCTGTCCTGACAGTGATTATTTTTTATTTCATGAATAAACAGGGTAAGATAATATTACAAACTGTTTCTTTGCATTTGTTTTGGATTTATTGTCAGTACTGAGCTCACTGTTCACATGGGTAGGGCACTTTGTACTGTGTCTGTGTATGGCTGTGTTCATCCGCCACCACAGAAGACCATTTTTGACCCAGGAAATCCATGATAGAGAACTATATACTCTGTGAATTATTCCTTCAACCTTCGTTATATATTGTCCAGCCAGTTCTGTAGATGTTTGCCAAGTCAATATGGCTCACTGCACAAGATGTTTTTCAAATTACAGTCACTTAGGTTTAAAAATAAATATAGACTGCATCTAAAATAAGTAATGTTGAATCTATATGTTTCACATTTCATAGAAATCACACACACAATGCTGTCATCACTGACATTATCAGGACTCAACACTGAAGGAGCTTTTCTACGGGCCAGTGGTTAAAATGTTTACCCATTTACTGGGCCCACCACAAAAAAGTATTAAATAAAATTTAAATAGTTCTTGTTTCCATTGTGCTTGACCCATGCAAACTTAATAAATAAGGTTGAGACAACAAATTTCAAATACCAGCGATTCTAATTTTGATACCACAGCAAAAACTACTAGCCTAATGATTTACAAATTTCAAATATTACTAAAGACAAGTAAACTGTCAGTAATAAAATAAGACCAAATAATCAATTTATGAGCAATAGCACAAATAAATATAATAGAACAAACAAACTTACTGAAATAAACAGCTTTTCAGAATTTTCAGGTTGGTCTAACAGTAGTTTTCAAGTAAAGAATTTGAATAACTTGAGTAAAGTAATCAAATGTGAAATAACACTGCATAGTCGTCACTGTATAAATTAAATATAGATTAATCATTATTAAAGTTACAAAAGTTATTCAGACAAGAGCAGTGAGTGAATCTTTTTCTTTGTCCTTTGCTGTTTGACAGCAGCAGTTATATTAGGCTGCTGTCACTTTAAGACCTAATGCCTGGAATGAATATAGTGTTACACATGCATTTTATTTCTCAACTGTTTACGTTCACTTAAGACATAACGGACTGTGTTTACGAGGATACTCTCCAAGACGGATATTTTGACAATTTTGTGTGAATTTGTCCGTTCAAGTGCCAGAAGACGTGAAAGAGAACTCAATTCAGAATTTGCATGCTGTTTGAGAAGAGGCGTTCTGGGCGTGCGTGCACAAAACTTTTGGAAAGGCTTAAAAACACATGCAAATGATAAACTTTTGTAACAATGATGCCGTGACATGTCCATCAACTGTCCCGAGCATCATTCACGCTGGACCCATGCCATCGTGCAGTCCTTTTTGTCGAGCCCTGATTATTGAACCTGTTTGCTGAAATTTGAAGTGGTAAGTGTTGGTTTACACAGCATGACATTGAGCAGCAGGAAAGGGCAGGAAAGGGCAAGTGTTGCTTGCTGATGAAGCTCCAGTACTCACCTCAATAAGTTTACGCTCATAGTTGGCAGCCAGTTCCTCTGTATCAGCCATGGACCGGTTTTGGGGGGCTGGAGGGGGACCATCACAATTCCTTTGAATGGTCAATGCTGGGAACAAAATGTAACACACATTAGGAAGATAAATCAAACGAAAAAAATATATATAAATAAAACCAATCGCATGAGTTTGGGGAGGGACTAACTGTTTGATGAACAATGGAAGACGAGGGGCAAAAGTTGCAGTATAAGATGTCTGAAAACAATTATTTTTGCAATCAGCAGTTTGGTGGCACTAGAGGTGGAGGAATTTCTCACTTCAATTTACCGCAAGACACAAAGACTCAGTTATTTCCTTTATATAATTATGTCTTGTAAAAGTTTGGGGAAAAACAATAAAATCTGCGAGGCTGGTTGTTCACAGCAACAAACTTGGGCTTCTTCCAGTGCTGCGGAGCTGTAGCCTTTAAATCCAGTGTAATCTAGTTTCAGTAGAGCCGCCTGTGAAGGCTGAGATCCGTTGAGTTCATAAGCAGCAGAACAGAATCTTTCACCAATTGAAAACTCAATTAAAATCTGCAACTTTTCACAACCCAGATGTTGCTTGAGGCGGCACAGAACAGCAGAGATGAGGAAAGCAATAAGAGCAAAAACGCAACCCTGAACCTGGCCGAGTTTTAACAGAACAGCTGTTAGACTCTCATTTCTTAATTCTCAAAGGAGAAAGAAAATCCGGATATTTCCAGACCAGAAACGAAATTAGATGCAAAAAGTTTTCTTTTGTGAGAAGCGCAAAGATGTTTGACCAATAGAGGATGTAAAAGTCACAAATTGACTGTCACCGATGTTCTTAGTCGGGTCAGAAGCAATTTTGCATGCTAAAAGCCTAGTGTCACCACATCTTAACACCAACTGGCTGATAAAGGGTGGCTGGATCATCAGAATTGTGGAGATACGCACACAAAGGCTCCAGAGGGTACGGATCTGCTGGGGTAAAAATGACAGAGATGAGGAGGTGGTGCTCAGCTGAAAAGTTTGTCATAAAGCTGTGAATAAGTCTATGGAGTACAAGTCAACAATCCTGAACATTATCAGCTTACCCGCACACAGCCATCCGCCACTTCAGCACTGAGTCTTATCAGTGCTCTGCCAATAGTTTATGCATCCCACTAACACACACCACTATTGTCAGCAAGAGTGGACTGTACTGAAATTGCTGCCAATGTGCAGCTCAACCTTGATTTTAGTCCACCACAGTCATGTCTGAAACTATTAATAATAAACACCTTTATGTAGAATTGTTGTGTGTGAAGTTTATTACACCATGGGAAACAAAATGCTGTGTCAGAGAATTAAAAAAAAAAAAAGGTTTTAGGCATGTCACGGGCAGATTTGACATCATATATGGGGGCAAAAATGTGACATTCAATAATCAATTGAGAAATTGATGGATCAATGAGGAAATAAAAAAATTAAATGAGAAATGAATAAATTAATTGAAAAATCAAATCAATTCAGCAATTAACCATACAAATGTGGATAAATATATCCACACTAGGGATGTGACGGTGAGGAAATTTTCCCACCGGTTAATCGACGTGTGACAACACCGATAAAACCTGTATCACCGGCGGGGGCTTTTCAAATCGCTAATTTTAAACCGAAAGTAAAATGCGCACGGCCGCTCAGGCATTCATAACGGAGCGGTGCGGAGCAAAGCGAGTGTTTTCAACGAATTCCTATGAAAGTTAAGCTTCCATAGGCATGAACTGAAAACGCACCAGACTGGACACGCACCGTGAATGACTGTGCGGCCGTGAATAAATGACAGTGCAGCCGTAAATGTGTGCGCACTGTGCGGCCGTGAATAAATGACAGTGCAGCCGTAAATGTGTGCGCACTGTGCGGCCGTGAATGAATGACAGTGCAGCCGTGAATGAATGCCCGTGCGACCGTGAATGAATGACAGTGCAGCCGTGAATAAATGCCCGTGCGGCCGTGTTCATTTTACTTTCGGTTTAGAATTAGCGCCAATTCGGGGGCGGGTTGCTTGAATTGTGGGTTCATTAGCCTATTATTCCTAATAAAAAAAACACAACAACAAAACAGTACAATGACAAACTCACTTAAATAGGCGCTTTTACATTTCGCTTTGAAACCAAATCTTCCGCCATCATCTTGTCTGTCAGCTCCTCACTCTTGTGATAAATGAGATCTGACTCCTGCTGCTAGTTTGTGCTGCGACTCTCGTTCAGCTCACACTGTATTGAGCAGACACGTACAGTTTTTAATTGTAGTATCTGTTCTCTAACTGAACTAAATGATTTTATTACTATAAAAATCAAAACGACGGTGGGCCCGGTGCCAAGTGATGGGGCCGGTGCCAAGTGATGGGGCCGGTGTTTCGCCAGAGACACCGGTAACACCGACTATCGCAACAAGCCTAATCCACACAAGAATTTCATTTTACAAATCAAAACGTAATAACAATAATAATAATAATAATAATAATAATAATAATAACAGTATATGCAGTACAAGATAACAGTAACAACAAAAATTGATTAATTTAAATTAGAAAACTGAAAACCGTATTAAAGGTGCTATATGTAATATTTTTGACTGTACTAAAGCATAAAAATATCATAATATGTTTGCAGATATTTAGCAGGAAACATGCTAAGTTCACACACTTGTTTCTCTGAAAACCAATGCTACAGCCAGTTATTCTACTTTGAGATGTATGTTCCATGTCGAAATGTCTGTTTTTGTTTTGGTCTGCGTGATTCCGCGCAATTTATCCAATAGTACCAGTTGGTGGAAAACACAGAGTATTGCAGTATATTACAGTATTATAGAGTATATAGAGTATTACCCGGCATATTAAAACGTGGATAAATTAACTCATCAACTTGATTGAAAGTTGCTTTCCATTGTCAATTGAGCTCATTCCTGTTGCGTGTCCTCAATCTGGCAACCGCGTGAGTGTCGAGTCTGAGGAGGAGGGGGCAAGGGAAAAAACTCTCCAGTATTTTGAATTTGGACATTGCTAGTGGTTCTAGCTGTAAATATTAGTATCCAATTCTTGGGCTGTGTCCGAAATCGTCCCCTATACCCTTAAATAGGGCACTATTTGAGAGGACAGCCATTTGAAGTGGTGACCGAAACCATAGTGGACATTATTGAGTGCACTCATTCAATCCCAAAATGCACCGCAATAACAAGTGTACAACTGATGTATGCGCAAAAGCTAGAGAATACCCATAATGCACTGTGAGAGTCGCGTGTGAAATGAATTTCCGCGTCTGACCACAAGATGACCTCCACAGCTTTTCCAAACCGCTGGTCCAATGTGGCTACAGCGTAATATCATACAGGTATAAATTCCTTTTTAATTGATTATTAAATTGTTTAACCGCGTTTTATACATGCTAGTTTCCATGAGCGTTCAAGATAAATTGTTTCATTACTACTGGAACTGCAAGTTTGCTAAGTTTCAAATGATTATTAAACAGCAAGAACAAATTATGCAAAAGTGTCAGCCCTTCCGGCACACTCAGTGTCTGAATTCACTCACTCGTTTTCATTCACTCCTCCAAGTGGACTATATTAGTGGAGTAATGTAGGGAAGAGTGAATGAGGGTATGGGGCGATTTCGAACACAGCATTGGTGATTCTGTCTTGGTGAAGTCAATGAACTTTCTTGAAGTTGTAATGGCCGTAAAGATAAAACAACAACAAACAACAGCTCTCTAAATTAAAGAATAGATCATTTCGGTCTTGGCTGCCCTGAAAGACTCATGCGGTGGTGTAGGTTATCATTACGTTTTAATATTTTCTTTATGGAGTTTAAATAGTATCAGATAGGTCTTTTTTAATCCCAATTCCGTCCAACCCCAATTGTCTCAGAGAACTTGTATGTCAAGAAGCAAGGAGAAAAAACAAGTCTGAGCATCTTAGCTACTAGTGAGTGACTGAACGTGGCTTTGACAGACATATGCAAAATTAGTCTGTTTACGTGCTGCAGGAAAAAAAAAACGAAAAAAACGAAGACTTAATGAGAGTGTTGATCAAAGTAATCTCCATCCATTTTCCCATCATGCAGCAGTTGCTTCCTGCGAGACAGCTTGAGATAACAACAGCGTATCATTCCATCAGCGAGCGATCTCTACTAAGTACAGGACGCAGTCAATTTGACGCCCAGACGTGAAATTGCATACCAAACACTCATTGCACCTTGGAGAGGGCAAACACTGCGGTTTTGTAGAACAAGTTTGCTTACAATCTCCTGAACACTCATTCCTCCATCAACAATAGGTGACTCAAAAGACAGAACAAGCACAGACTGAGATGTTCTGCTTCTCTCTTTAATGTAGGGACCTCAATAATGGGCAAATTCATTTTGTGTACTTTATATTTCAGTTAAGGTACTCCACTGGGTCAATCTTTTTGTGCAGTTTTGAGGTCGTCATGGCTGTTGTTAAAATTTTTCCCTGTACTTCACTATTTTTATATCACAATTCAGAAAATAAAATCCTTGAGGCAATTTCTAAATCTAAATGACATAAACTGCTGTATCACTTGCTGCTTTTTTCCAGCATCAAAGAAAATGTATCTGCTGTGTAATCATGTCCTTAAAGAGCAGACATCTGACATTTATAACATATACCAATGAATGCATAAACAATGATAATACCAATGTCACACGTCCTACAGGATGTGATAAAACAAGACTAATTCTGAAATCTGACAGGTGTTGAAAAACTAATATCTATCTATCTATCTATCTATCTATCTATCTATCTATCTATCTAAAAAAACTGCACAGGGCTGTTTATTTGATCAAAAATAGAGTAAAAAATGTAATATTGTGAATCATTATTACAATTTAAAATAATTGTTTTCTATTTAAATATATTTAAAAATGTAATTTATTCCTGTGATGGCATTACTTCAGTGCCACGTGATCCTTGAGAAATAATTCTAATATACTGATTTGCTGCTTGAGAATGATTTCTTATTATTACTAATGTTGGTTTATGGAAATCATGACAGCACATATTTTCCAGGAATCTTTGATAAATATAAATTTCAAAGAACAGCATTTATTTGAAAAATAAATCTTTTGTAACATTATAAATCTCTTTACTGTCACTTTTGATCAATTTAATGCTTCCTTGCTGAATAATAGCATGAATTCATTTAAAAAAAAAAAAAAAATATCTCACTGACCTTATACATTTATACACTTTTGTGTATTCATGGATATAAATCATTTATATCCAACATCAACAATTTCAGATTACTAAGCAACATGGTAATGTTATGCCTTACAATGGATCATAAGAAGATGGAAAGTGGCCAGTGTTTGATCAAGGAATCCCTTTTTTTAGCGCTATGGTTAAAATAATCAGGCCTGATTTATCTTATAATCTGCCAATGGCTTCCTTGTAAGAATCCTCAAGCTTTTCTGGATCAGTATTAGAAAATATGCAATGAACAAACAAAAACAACCTTATTTCTGGTATAAAAAAAAAGATGTATTTACAAATTGAGCTTTGAAAAAGCTTGATCATTTGCATAACATGACCATTTATAAATCTCTGAATAAGCATGTGTAATGGAGTACATCAAACAGAACATATTTTAGTTATTCTGAAACATATAGCCCTAGTAAAAATCTTCTAAAACATTAGGAAGAAGACTTGATAATATCATCCTCAATTTCCCTATTCACTTAGATACACTTGTACAGTTCTTTTAAAAGAGTATACTCATCTGTGTGTTAGAAATAAAATTCCACATGATTCACATTAAGATCAAAGCTATTAGCTTAAGAAACTTGACCTGATAATGTCGTCTGCACTGAAAACATGGAACCAGCCTTGTTGTGGCTCATTAATCGTGAAATTCTGGAAACATCATAGGCTAGAAGCCATAATGAGGATTCAAACCATCCTCCCCAACACTTCAATAGCCCTAATATAAGCCATGAATGACATATTCATTGACGGCCAGTTATTAGAGTCGGCACAAACACTGTCTAGCCTTTAAAAGAAGTCTCGAGGTAGACAGTGTGTCCCTAAACTGTTTATTTAGCTCATCCTGTCTCGCTTAAGTGAGAGGGGTGGTGGGGATGCTTGTTTTTATTAGCGGAAAGCTACTTTATTGGACACTCAACAATCTAGTTCCAGTCAGTATAATTGACTGCCATTTCTAAAAGTCAATCTAATTGCTTTTTCGTTATTATGTTAATAGTCCTGACAGCGGTAAAGGGAAATCCCCCTCCCCATGAGAGGGACCAGAGCCTACAGACGATTAATTTGCCTCTTCGCCGTAATTAAATGCACTGCGGCTGATAAATTTGCAGATGACTAATGACAAATGTTAAAGTAGGTCAAATCAATTATTTCAACATCCAGCCACTAAAAAACAAAGGGGAAAAAGAATAATTCGAGCAGTCTCATGAGGCAACATTAGGCAAGTTCTTCGATGTGGTGGGGGAGTCCTACACTGAGTTCTGAATACTAATCATGGCATCGTGCTTGGACAGGGTTTTTTTTGGATTAAGTCTGTCAGCCCCGAAGACTGATGACAAGAAGAGAAAGTGAGACAATGCTTTCAAACTTAGGAGTCATTCCCATCATGGTTTGGTTGTAATACAGCAGGGGTTCCCAAACTTTTTTGCATGTTTTTGTCAGTCAAACCCCTATGATCAGAAGTAAAATATTTACTTGGAGCACCCCTGACACTTTAAATCAGTATTTAAATTATTTAACGACACATTCACATGTTCATGGTTCTCTGTTGTCAGTTAATGGTCACAGAAAAAAATATTCAATGTTTATTTAGTAAAAAGTCGCTGTTTGGATTTAAATTGGCAAATGCTTAAAGGGGTCATGAATTGAGAAATCAACTTTTCATTCAGCCTTTGATATATAAAAGTTCATCGTGATATAAGAATATCCTGTAAGTTTCGGAGCTGAAAACTTCCTTGTTAGTCAAAGAAAAGCTTTTATTGACACCAGGCCCAGCAAACGCTCGATCTCAGAATGTGCCAACCCTTGACGTCAGAGTGTGGTGAAACACCGCCTCAACAGAAGAAGAAGTACGCCTGATTCTGCAGCCCCGCCCACCGACTCGTGCAAGAAATGTAACATAAATAACATGGGCCTTCATAGAGCTAAACGGATCGCGCTACCGAGCAATAAACATGCCGAAGATAGCAAGATATTGCGCTGTGCCTGGTTGTGGAAGAACACAGTCGCTGCAAAAGCTTCCTTCGGATTCTAATATTATGAATGCATGGTTGAACTTTATTTTTAATGAAGATCCAGCTCACATGGAGAAGACATTGCGCGTTTGTTCCTTCATTTCACCACGGATTCGTTTGTAAACAAGAGACTGGATTTGCAGACAGGATGAGATTAGATGAATGAATGTTATATGTGATAGTATTGCACTGTTACAGATCGTTTGATATCTATTGATTATGTGTACGTGTCTAACTGAACATAACTTAGCACGCTGTCACAGGCTGGAGAATCCTTTATTTGAGGTGTTGTTGGTTCATTGTGCTGCGATTCGGGATCAGACTAGAACATGTATGGGCCAGGGCTCGCAAAGCCCAACGTCCCGGGGCTATGTGTTTTCCAGACGGGCTACCAAAACGTAAGCCTGTCGGCAGGCGAATCTTAAATAGTGAAATAACATTCCTTTCTTGATGTGCGTTGTTCACTCTCTTGATATGATATTTGAAGGAAAAATACAAATCGTGGAAGTTTTGATCATGCTGATTTGTCTGACTCTGCAGTGAGGCTTGTGCGTGTGTGTGTGTGTGTGTGTGTGCGTGTGTGTGTGTGTTAGTGATGCACGGTTCGCGGTTATATCCACCGATCGGGCGGGCCAAGTAATAAAAAATAACATTCCAATTAATTGCAGGTGGATGAGAGATAAATCATTGTTTGTCTGATAAAGACATTTTGCGAGCCCTGTGGGTGAATCATCATTCCAGTTGCCGTTTTCCCACATGCTTTCAAAACAATTCCTCACGTGTACTCACGGGGGAGCCGAAGCTCATTGTAATATGCAAAGCTTATCCAATCATAGCAGTGGGCGTTTACTTCCAAGTCTTCAGTGCGGCACGCCCATAAAAACCGAGCGTTCCATGAGAGAGGCTCAAAACCAGGGTAGAAAATAGCCTATTACTTATTCATTATTATGTTTTTGAATGTAAAAACCACACGAACGTCATAAGTTGACCTCAGACAACAGTATAAAAAAATTAAAAAAGCCAGTTCATGACCCCTTTAAGTGTCTATGATTGGATTACTATTGCAGTGATTTTTATGTTTCTAGCATATTATATGTTTGGCAACAGTTCTTCCAACCCTAATTGATGGAGTGTGTAGCTTTTTATTTCTCAAACAACCATGTAGGAAGACACATTATGGCCATATTCCAGGATGACAATGTCAAGATTCAACAGGCTCAAATTGTGAGGCTGAAAGGGAGCATGAAGAATTATTTTCACACATGAATCGGCACCTCTGAGTCCAGACCTTAAAATCATTGAAAGTCTTTGGGATGTGCTGGAGGAGACTTTACAGAGTGCTTGACTCTTGCACTGACAAGAATAAGATCTTGACCAAAAATGTATGTACCTCTTGATAGAAATAAATGTTGGGATGTTATTTCAATCAAGAGGTGACGTTTTTTGGTATTAATAAATATAAATATTAAATATAAATAAATACAACACCTTGCGAAAGTATTCATACCCCTTCATTTTCCCATGTTGCTGCCTTATGTTACACTACTTTAAATTACTTTTTTTTTTTTCTCTCTCTATCTACACTCCATACACCATAATAACAAAGCAAAAAAAACAGATTTGTGACAACTTCGCAAATGTATTAAAAATAAGACACTGAAATAATTACATAGCATAAGTATTCATATCCTTTTCTGGGACATTGAAATTTAGTTTAGGAGCATTCCAATTTCACTTGTAGATGTTACTACACTTCGAGAGTAGTAAAACTGTGGCAAATTCAATTGAATGGGTATGATTTGGAAAGGCACAAACCTCTCAATAAAAGGTCCAACAGCTGAAAATGCATATCAATGCAAAAACCAATCCATGAGGTCAAAGGAACGGCCTGTAGAGCTCAGAGACAGGATTGTGTCAAGACACAGATCTGGGGAAGACTACAAAAAAATTATGCTGCATTGAAGGTTCACAGAAGCATGTAGCCTCCATAATCCTTAATGGAAGAAGTTTGGATTAACCAGGACTTTTCCTACAGCTGAGCAATTGATGGAGAAGGGCCTTTGTTAGAGTGGGGACCAAGAATCTGATGGTTACTCTAGTTGAGTTCCATGATCATATATGGAAATAGGAGAAACTTACAGAGGGACAAAATCACTGCAACACTTATCTAGGCTTTTACAGTTTTTTATTTAATAAATTTGCCACAAATCTGTTTTTTGCTTTGTCATTATGGTGTATGGAGTGTAGACTGATGTGAAAAAAGTAATTTAAAGTAGTTTAACATAAGGCAGCAACATAAAATGTGAAAAAAAATGAAGGGGTATGAATACTTTCGCAAGGCAATGTATACACCTGTGGTTCTCAACTCCGGGTCGTGGGGACCCACCACACTGCACATTTTGTATGTCTTCTTTATTTAATACACATGATTCAGATCATCAGCTAGTTAGGAAAGAGCTCCATGAACTGAACTGAAGGTGCGTTCCGACTGACAGGGTTCGCTCCCTTTGGATTGGAATCTCACTTAAGATGGCGAAATATCCTGTGAAGTCCACTTCACAGTCCACTTACATTCGAATGGAACGCATCTTGAGTGTCAGATAAGAGATACATACAAAATGTGCACAGCAGTGGGTCCCCAGGGCCAAAGTTGAGAACCACTGGTATACACTATATGGACATGTATTGGGACACACCTCTTAATTATTGAATTCAGGTGTTTCAATCAGACCCATTGCCACAGGTGTATAAAATCAAACACCAAGTGATGCAGTCTACATTTACAAACATTTGTAGAAAAAAATGGGTTGTTCTGAAGAGCTCAGTGAATTCAAGCATGGTACTGTGGTAGGATGGCACCTTTGCAATAAGTCAACTGTAAATGGTCAACTGTAAGTGGTATTTTTGGAAAGTGGAAGCATTTAGGAACAGCAGCAACTCAGCCACGAAGAGAAAGGCCACGTTTATATAAAAAAATTTTTTTTTTTTTTTAAAAATCAAGATTCATATTCATATGCATTCATATTTATTTTTTCCTCTCAATAATTACTTGATTGAGGAATATACAGAGAATCTTAAATATTATGGAATCACAAAATGAATCATGGTTAATTAAGTTAAAATATATTCATATAATATTATTCATATTTTATTAACTTAAAACATATCAGCATGCCCAGTTTCTTTTAATAAAATAAATATCTTAGTCAATATGGGGGAAACTATGTATATTTGAGTTGGAAAATAGGGGCGGCTTAAAGTCAAAAAGTTTGAGAACTGCTGCTTTACACAAATAATTGAAGCTCTAAAAAAATAAAATGAAGAGAACTCATTTGATTAGTATATTAATGACTTCCTTCATTCAATCATTCAGTGATGGCAAATTAAAGGCGAGGGGGTGTACATTAAGTGCTGATATCCCCATCTGTTTATAAAAAGACAGGAGGTTGGGTGTCTGCAGCATGGCCGCCCACAAAAGTCCTCTCCTGCCCCCTGCTACTCTTCTTTTCAAATAGCTGATAAGAGAGAGCCTTTTATTTCATATCAAATAAGATGTGCTCTGTTCCTGATAGAGAGAGAATTAAAAACCAAGCGGCGGGAGGGCAAAAAGAAAAAAAAGAATCGCTGTCTCTGCATGCTATTAGCAAGTGTAATTTAGACATTTCTTATTTTGAGGTTTGGGAGAGAGTGCAGAGCAGCCCAGTGCTAGTCTGATGCTATCATGCTCTATTATGAGAGCTAGCTGCCTGACACTGGGTACAATAGTCTCCTCACACGCCCAGCATTCATCAGCAGGGACAGAGAGCACGTTCCTCTGGAAGGAGCTGAAATGAATCCTGCTGGAGAGGCCATCGGTGCTCCACCTCTGACCAAAAGTAATATCCGATGAGCAGAGGACAGCTACACCACCTTAAAAAAGGCGGTTGGCTACTGGTTATGAGATACAAACTAATCACAACTCACATGCATCTAATTCAGCTGTGCACTGCACGCCTCTACGAGTAAGGCTGTTTTCGGAAAGAATCGGTACAGCGTATCTGTCTTTTATAAATATGATAAAACTAAAGACTCTTCAGCGATGTGAAGCAATACTACTCTATAGGTACTTAAGATTAACATGATTAAATAGAAATAGAAATCTTTTGTAACACTATAAATATCTTTACTGTGACTTTTGATCTATTCAATGCAACCTTGCTGAATAAACAAACAAAAATAACTTACTGACCCTGAATGGGGTAGTATAAAATATTTCAAATGGATAGTAAAAGATATAATACATCAATTTTGGCAACAACAAAAAAAAAAAAAACATGAATTATTAAATGAAACATTTTTCTCCAGAATGGTATCTTGTTGGGAAAAATGTGCCAGAAGCTGTGCCAGTGGCTCAACTAACAGTGAAAGTGAGCTTTGACTGGAAGTACTACTACATTTTGAAGTGGGGGCAACATTCCTTCAAAGAATCAGAGGGAGCTCTGACAAAAAGAAACCCATCGTTCCAAGAAAACGATCAAGGACTTATTTTCCCCCCAAAAAAGTTATATACTGAAGAAGCTCCTTCAGCCTCAAAGTTTGGGTAACTGCAAGGAGGAAGCAGCAACATTTCATATTTCCCTGCAGCATTGAGGGTTGGTACTGTATGTGGAATAATAATGTGCTTGTTCATCCAGCCTAAATTTTTTACTTTTTTCTATCAAGAATGCAACATTATCTTTCTAGAAAAAAAGAAAAAGAAAAACCAAAATGTTAAAAACTGGTTAACAGATATTTTAAGAAAATGCAGATATGCAAGTAAAAGACTCTATAATGGCATTATTAGAGCATTATTTAAATATTTATTGCATAAATATGGCGTCCTTGAGTGTTTTGAAAGGCGCCTTTAAATAAAATGTATTATTATTATTATTATTAAATAACTCATTTATGTTTGTATTTTTTATTTGAAATCTAAGTAATTCACATATTCCCTAATGGCTCAATATGACAGCTTAGACTTAAAGGGTTAGTTCACCCATAAATAAATTCTGTCATTAATTACTCACCCTCATGTCGTTCCATACCCGACTTTCATTCATCTTCAGAACACAAATGAAGATCTTTTTGATTAAATCTGAGCGCTTTCTGTACTTTACATTGACAGCTACGCAATTACCACTTTGATGCTTCAAAAAGTTAATAAAAAGACTGCTAAACTAATACATATGAATTGAGCAGTTTAGTCCAAATTTTCTGGAGAGACTTGATCGCTTTATGATGAACAGATTGAATTTAGGCTTTTATTCACAAATAAACATTGATCAGCAAACAAACAGAAACTCAAACGAACCTGCTCAAACATGCTGCATAACACAAGAATAAACCTCATTGGTTCTTGCGGAAGCTCAAACGTGCTGTGTAACACGAGAATGAACCTCATTGGTTCTTATGGAAGCTCAAACATGCAGAATGACACATGAGAATGAACCTCATTGGTTCTTGCGGAAGCTCAAACGTGCTGTGTAACACGAGAATGAACCTCATTGGTTCTTATGGAAGCTCAAACATGCAGAATGACACATGAGAATGAACCTCATTGGATCTTGCAGAAGCCCAAACGTGCTGCATAACACGAGATTGAACCTCATTGGTTCTTGCGGAAGCTCAAACATACAGAATGACACGAGAAAGAACCTCATTGGTTCTCGCACGACAAACATGCTTGAGCTTCTGTTTACCATAACTGATGTATGTGTTGAACGTTTATAAAGCTGTTTATGATATCTGTTTATCATATAAAGTGATCATGTCTCTTCAGAAAATTTGGACTAAACAGTTCATTTTATATGGATTAGTTTTACAATCTCTTTATGAACGTTTTGAAGCGTTGCATAGCTGTCAACGGAGGGACAGAAATGTCTCAGATTTCAACCAAAATATCTTCATTTGTATTCCGAAGAAGATCAACGTAGGTCTTACGGGTTTGGAAAGACATGAGGGCGAGTAATTAATGACAGAATTTTCATTTTTGGGTGAACTAACCCTTTAATACGGGGCAAGTCATGTCACTGGAACACTTTTTTAAAGTCATATTTCTATGGTCTTGCATTATAGATGCTAATCATTTTTATCAGACAGGTTTTATCTCTATCCCCTTTTCCCTTGATGATAATACTAGAGTACTTTTTAAATAAATACCTCTCTCTCCCGTCTCATAAACATAGTGATCAAACCCCATTAAAGGAAGTGCTGTAATTACTGAATGACTGGTGTCTCCCCTGGAGCAAATGACAGTGACAGTGACCAACCAATCAAGGTATTTACGAAGTATTTCTCCTTTCCAACAGGCGTCATATACGATGCTGTGGGCGTTCTCATCTTGAGCAACCTGAACATACCAGCATATTAAAAATGTCACCTTCACTAACCGAATCTGGTCTCAAAACCTCGCCGCACAATCATCCACCCCACGTCTAATTTCCAAGCAACTCGCAATTTAAATTTCACAATCATGTTCAATCAAAGGTGTCATGTAGTTATTATTTTCCCCAGCCTTAGTTAGAATATTAATGTAACTAATAAAAACAAAACATGTCAAGCAAAAATTCCCTTTTGTTCTTCCTATTGTTGAAAAATAATGAAGGAATGAGTCAGAGAACACCTTCCACTATCCATTAAAACATTTCCTGACAGCAGATGGCAGAGTGAGTTTCCATCTTTAAATCATTACGAATAAAGGACTGCAAGGTTACCACAAAGAAACCCCTGTGAAAGATGTTATTCTGTGCAATTTCACTGAGAATCACTCTCTCCCTGTGGGCAGATTGCAGTCCATCCACACTAGAATGAGCAGTAAATGCATAGCTGCTTATTTCTCAGAGCATCTTAATGTGATAAATCTCCATATCCTGAGGTCCTCAGCATTGAGCTGGCTAATCCAGAAATATCATCAAGAGAAAACGTATGGCTGTAGAAATTACGAGGCCTGTGACGTCATATATCATGTCCACATTTCTCTTCTCTAAGTGTTTTTATAGCTAACTAACAAACTGTGAACACTGGATCTGAGGTTTCCTGAGGTAACTGCAACGTTAAGTGACATTGTTCACAAGCCGCTTTATCCACATCTTTCTGCGGTTGAAAAAACTGATTGAACGATTATATAAGACATGATACATTTCGGTACATTTACTGTATCATTCCACATATCTTTTGATGTTCATGCATGTTTTTTGTGTCATCACATGTATTACAGTTTTTCTCAATTGCTAAACACACTATAACTGGTTCAGTTGGCCCAATTTCCCAAACCATTCATTCAGTTCTAGAAACAAAGACACGTTTAAACACATTTCACCTGTTTTCACACAATTTTCTCAATGTTTTCTGCAAAACTCTACACAGAAATGCCCTCATTTTGCACAGGTTTAACCCTGCACTGTCAGAAAAAAAAGGTACAGCCCTATCACTGGGGCAGTACCCTAAGGTACAAAAGGGAAAAGGTACTAATATGTAAGACCTTTTCACTTTTGTACCTTAGGGTACTGCCCCAGTGACAGCGCTGTACCTTTTTTTCTGAGAGTGTGTTCTCATTCAGAAAACACAAAGACATAATATAATTACCTCAAGTGTCACACTGTGAACTCAAATAGCACACATTTATCCATGTGTAAACATTAAGTAGCAAAACTGATGACACACCAATCAGAATCTCAGAATAATATAAATAGGGCCATGGGGGATTATGTGCTTTGGAAAATGAATCCTAGTGGTGGAAAACAAAGAGGAAGAGGAAGAGGAGGGGATGGGATGGGGTCAAAGGACATTTTCCTGATGAAATACAAAGCATTATAGTTGAGCATGTTCTTGTGCAGGAATGACCACGAGGGAAGTTGGTCTACAGGGTTTTTATACTACTTACACGTACAGTATAATTACAGTACACAGTAGCAGTACTTTAGATGAGAGAACGTCACTATTCTACGTACAGTAAATACTGTAGCATGTTGTGCTCCCTCAAACTCGTAATTGTCAAACTGATTTGTAGCTAGGTACTTCTTACATATGGTATTTTTGCAGAACTGAGAGACGACTGCCTAGGGGAGGAAGAGAAAGTCTTTTATCAGTACTGCAATGCAATTTGGCTGAGGATGCAGAATTTTTACTGTACTATAATTGACATGTATTGTATTGCAATTCCAAGTTCATGTTCAATTCTTTGGTATTTCAACTGTTTTCTTTTCTAGAGTTTTTCATCTACTACAAGATCTCTTTACAGTAGTCTAATGAAAATAAACTTTTCTTAAAGCTTATAGTTGATTTTCACTGTATCTGCACCCCTCTGTTTATGTTGTATACTGTAATAGACATTGAGCTGTAAAATGATTCCTGATTGCCAAAAGGAGGTTTTTGTAACAGTGTTTTGAATTGATCTCACTAGTGTGTAAGACTATGTTGTAGTGTGTGTGTTTTTGAGGGCTTGTATGTCATGTCTGAGGGAAAAGTTTGTTTTTTCAGCAAGATTGAATTGTTTTGAGTGGAGAGCTTCATTTTGACCTGCAAATAGGAAGTATGGGGAATTGGGTGAGAAGTTATGCATTTGTGTTTAGTGTTTCCAGAAAAGGAGGCATAATTTCAAGAAATTATTAATTAGGGAAAAACCGCTGACCTGGCACCCCTGGCTTGAAGTACAGGTAATAGGGTCAAATAGAGCCTGTTTTAACGTTGCTATTTTTGTAACTGTTAAGGTGCTATTGTCGCATTAACTTAGACAGCCCTAAATTTAACACAAGAGACATTTTATAAGTTGCACAGTATAAATTGCAGTCTGACACATTTTTCTGCCCCCTTTGATTGACAGGATATAATCATCAGCTATTTTTAAACAATCGGCCAATGGCCAATAGTGAAAATAATTGCTTTTATCAGACAATACCGATTATTGGCCGATACATCAGTGCATCCCTAAGAGTAACCAGAGGAGAGTTTAATGCTCCAAAAAAAATCATTTGCATTAAAATATAAATAAATAAGTACTGAGTTTCCAAAATAAGCAAGATGAAAAAAAGCAAGCTGAAAATCAACCCAATTTTTTTTTTTTAAACAGACAAAAACAAACAAAAAACAAAAGCAAGCAAACAAAACAAAAGCAAAAAAAACAAAGCAAGCAAACAAAACACAACCAAAATACAAAACACGAAACACAACAACATAAAACACAAAACAAAACACAAAAAATAACACACAAAAACAAATAATTATACAAACCTCAATTAATTTAAATCCAATAAAATCAGCTTCACAGACAGTGAAAAAAATCAGTTCTCTAAATTCAGGTTCAAATGGAAGAACCAGCGCAGTGAACTGCTGTAATGACGAAGGGACATCAGACTTTACTAAGAAGCTGTTCAAGGCTGAGGAAGGGCATTCTCTTGCAGGAAATTGAGGCAATCTCCTCCCCTGGCATTCATGCAAATACACAAATAAGCTTCAACATGCATATCCGATTTAATCAGCCAGGCACCTAATTACTGTTCAGATTAAACTGCCATTAGATATTAAGTCACCAGTGGCAAAGTGTTAATAAGATTGAGCATTGTGATGCAAACTTTAGATCGCTGTTCCCTCACAGTCATATGGCACGTATTTCTGATAAACCTGTCTAACATGAGCTCGGTGTCATTAGTCATCTAAAATTCTCCTCGGCACAACGCGATGAGTCTGAACCAAACTGACCTCGAGCATTTCAATACACAAGCTGTCCTACATGTTCATCTGATTTGGCAGCCCATGAATATTTTCCCTTGAAAACTCATTATAGTTCAAAAATTAGCACAAGGAGAACAGTACAAACCAGAAATAATACAGTCATATTTGAAAAGCCTGTAGGTCTAATGATGCTGGAACAATTCCTTCTCTCTATAATAGTGATGGCAGCTGCTGTTTGAGACGATTATGAGACGAGCTCAGCTGGAGCAAACAGATGGTCCAATAGTTCCTGGTTTTGGCTAAATTTATATCAGATGTCACATTGATAAACTCAGAGATTCAAGGAATAATGTAAATCAGCTCATACAGTTTGCTGCATGAAAGAAGGGAGGAAAACATTTTACCTTCTCACATCTATTGTGGTACTCTGCATAAAAGATTTCCACTTGTCAGCAGAAAGCAAGCACTAAAATCCTGAAATGCTTACAGATCATGTGGTCAGCTGCATCAAAATGTGCATGAAAAAAACATGTCAAAATGTTTGCATAATTAATGCACAGACACCATTATGCAGCCTAAAATATAAGAGTATGGGTAATACTTCACGTTATGGACAAGGCCAAAGGAAAATCATTCTTAAAGTGGTACTTTACCGCTGGCAAAACAGGCTTACAATAAAACTTGGCTGCCTATGTAGTAGAAAGAGATTTTTTTTTTTAAATCAGTGGTGCCTGACTTGAGAAAACAGAGAAAAGACTGTTGTCTTCCCATTTGCCAAGTAGGTAAGAAAACTTCAACACCCATAATGCACTGGGTTTGTTGCCATCCAAGGCCACTCCCACCAGTCTGTTATGGACACGCTTGACCGGAGTCAAATACTGCCTTGCTTTAGTATGAAATACTTCTTAGCAAACTTAGTTATAATGGCGTTAACTTGTATTGTTCCCAGGTGCAAGAATTTAAAAAGGGCAGCAAAGAATCGTAAATATAGAGAGAACAATCTAAAAAGTGTTTGTAGTCCTCAGTGTTTGTAGTCAACATTTCAAACTGGATGACTACAAACACAGCGTCAATCGCATACAGGTAAGAAAGCTATAGTGTTCCATTTTTACCATAATGCTGTTTAAAGAGTAGACAAAGTAGGATACAACTTTCAGTGATAAACCTACCCTTACAATAACTGTTCTGTTAAAGGGTTAGTTCACCCAAAAATGAAAATTAACCCATAATTTACTCACCCTCAAGACATCCTAGGTGTGCATAAGTAAAATATCTAGCTTCTGGCGGACCGCTTTCCGTATTCAACTTATGAAGAAAGTGTTACGCCTCTCGCTATTCAAAACGCTATGTCCGACATCATCGTTGCGGCAGTTACGCGAGTAACTATAAGTTACTGTAAGAACGTAAGTTGAATACGGAAGGCGGTCCACCGGAAGCTAGATATTTTACTTTATCACGTGTTAAATATGGATATTTTTCTTACAAAAACCCATCGATTCGCTTCAGAAGGCCTTTATTAACCCCCCGGAGCCGTGTGAAGCACTTTTATAATGGATGGATACACTTTTTAGGGCTTAAAATTTTGGGCTGCCATTCACTGCCATTATAATGCTTGGATTAGCAAGGACATTTTTTAATATAACTCCATTTGTATTCGTCTGAAAGAAGAATGTCATATACACCTAGGATGGTAAATCATGGAGTAATTTTCATTTTGGGGTGAACTATCCCTCTAATAACCCTCTGTTGATCTTACGGTCCGTGGGTGGGGATACAAAAATGAGGAAGTATAATCTGTAGTTTTCACGAAAGCACTGAAGTTGTCCAAAGTTCGTACTTTTGCTGACAATTAAACGTAAATTTCTCAGTCCAGGTAACACGGAGAACGAGTAAACATTGTCCATTTACATATGCTACCAACATTTTAACAATACAAAGCAGGTTGAAAATCGGCAAAGTTACACTTTAAACAAGAGTTTTCACTGAAATGCTGCAAATTATTATCTTTAAAAACAACTGAGCAGCACACAGGACCAATTAAAGTCTCGAAAGGTTAACCTAAGAATTAGCTTATTAGCATTTATTAAAGTACTGTTATAATTAAACCCTAGACAAACTGCTCTCATTATCGCCAAAACCCAAAAATGTTACATAATTTTACCCTAATCAGTCATTTGGGTTTCTCTTAAAGGACACTGCAGATAACATTAAGTTACACAAAAATGTAAAATCAAGTTTTTAGTTCCATACATTATTAATTTGCATAATTTATAAGATTAGCAAAGTATAGTTACAAAATATTACACTAAATAAAAGTGCACTGAATAATTGCTTTTAATTATTTGGTAACACTTTACAATAAGGTTAAATGTGTTAACAGTAATGCAATAGGTATCGCAAACTAACATTGAACAACAATTCCTTTACAGTATTTATCTTAATTTAATATAATAATGCGTTTTTAACATTCCAAGTTGTATAAATTAACATTAGTTAATGTATTATGAACAAACTGAATTAACAAAGAGCAAGAGTATATTTATAAATATAAACCTAGAAGATAGATAATGCTGTAAAAAAGTTGTTTAGTCCATGATACCTAATGCACTGACAAATGTTAATGGGTTGAATCTTATTGTAATGTGTTGCCAATTAATGATGAGCAAATGCTGGAACTGATCAAACTAAAAATGAAAAAAAAATATATATAAATGTTGACCTAGGAAGACCATGTACTTTCTGTTTGTGGCATTGTTACTCCAAAGAATTTCCCAAGAAGGTCTTAATAATATTTATTCAAAATCTAATCATTTCTTGAAACTCCTTCTCCGTTCCTGACAATTCCTGATGGATATTAAAAAAAAAAAATAAAAAAAAAAAATACAAATATTTTATTGGATCTTGTTTTTCTCTGAAAAATAGATTGCGAACAGCAATTCACATTGACTTTAATTTAATATTAAAGCTATGGTGACCCACAAACCACTTTTTAATATTGTCTGCAGTTTGACATGGCTATAATGCAACATAACTGTCATGCTCATTAGTTTACAATTAGTTACGCAGAAGAAGACAACAAACACAAAAGTTTTGGCTCCCAAACGCGTATCAAGTGCAAAAACTTGCCGGCAGCCATCACCTCTTCAGTCTGGCTGCTAGGTTAACAAGAAACAGTCCAATTAACCACGATAACCATCATGCATGTTAAAGAGCTTAAGTCACCACGCTGAGAGGCACATTAGCATGGGCCAGGTACAAGCAGCGCCTGCTTTTACTCTTCATCTCCTCATGCTTTTTTGAAGCAGGGCCTGGGGACAGGCAGAACGGCCGGCCCCGCTTTGATAAGAGCAGATGCGGCAAAAAGCTGCTTCTCTGATGAGTGCAGGTCTGTTCAAGCGCAGAACGTTCCTGGAGGGCCTCAGCATGGTATAGGCCTCTGAAGTCCAGCTTCATCTGAATAATGTCAGATAAGCAGCTGCTACTCACCAAAATGCAACTGTTGCATTGGTTCCTTATGCTGCCTACAATCTGTTGCCCTCTACTTCACCCTAACTGTATAGCTGCCATTGTGTAAGACAAACACAAAGTCAGTGATGCTACAGGGAGAAAACAGCCAAGTCATAAGCCAGGCAAGTTTAAGGGTTCATACTAGATGGTATACAGAGATGGGATGAGAACATGCTGAGGGCAAGACTCCAACCCACACAAACAATGCAAAGAAGAAACATATTTGAAACAGTATATTACCTTTATTTTGTACATTTCTTTGTGTGTGATGTGTAGCATAAAATCAAAGTAATAATGATGCATGACCTGAGTTTGGCTCTCTGTCATTATTCAAAATTGTGTGAGACAATTTGAGGAAAGCAAGTTAATTGCGGCTATATTGCGGTTACTTGAACAATTGCGATACATAATGATAATGTCTTGAAATATATGGATGTATATCTAGGTATTTATGTCTTGAAATATATGCACTGATATTAAAATTATGTCAAATACCAATAAGCAAATACCAATCATTATTTTCCCGACGGCTGATATTAAAATTCTTTACTACTGTATGAATAATAAAATGAAAAATATGAAAAAAAAAAAAAAACACATAAATCAAGATTTTTAATACATTTTTAAGTCTCTCATGCTTACTGAGGCTACATTTATTTGATCGAAAATACACTAAAATATTATAAAATATTATGACAACATAAAATAATTGTTTTCTTTTTCTAATGTAATATATTTTAAAATGTAATTTATCTGATGGTAAAGCAGGCCATTACTCCAGTCTTCAGTGTCACATAATCCTTCAGAAATCATTATAATATGTTGATCTGATGCTGAAGACACATTTATTATTATTATTATCATCATCAATGTTGAAGACAGTTATGCTAGGAACTGATACATTCTTTTTCAGAATTCTCTGATGAATAGAAAGTTCAAATGAATAGAAAGTTAGAAATGTATCATAACATAAACGCAGTAAATGTCTTGAGTGTCACTTTTGATCAATTTAATGCTTCCTTGATGAATAAAAGATTTCTTTAACAAAACAATTTTACTAACCCAAAGTAGTACAGGGCTTCAGACCATCATTTGAGAGCAGTAGCAACAGTGCCACTAAGTTCTAGAGATGGTTTCGCCAGCACTTGATTTGGTAGCGTTGGTGGGTGTGGGGGTGGGGGTATTTTTTAGGGATGCACCGATACAATTTTTTCAGAACCGATCCGATACCAAAAATTCTGAGTATCGGCCGATACCGATACCAATCCGATACCAGTGCAGTTTTGTTTAAAAATTCAATGTAGAATTTCTATACCTCAGTGTATTGAACTGATAATCACTCTTTTGTGTCTTAAACACAATCTACTAAATACAGACAACTTCATTATAAAGAAAAACAACAAATTAAAAAAATATATAATCACAATCTATGACAAAAACACTAATATAAACTAGATGGTGGATAAACTAGATTAGTGGATAATTCAGCAGCAAAAGTTACTCTAGAAAAATCATGAGTGCACAATAATTGTATAAAATCTAAACATTTAGTGGAAAAAACACATTTAGTGGGGAACAAATAAAAGTGAATAAGTGCAGCACTAAATCTGGTAAAATGTTACACGTTGTAAAATACATTCATGAAAAACAAGTAAATATATTTACAGAAACAGGGCCTATATACTAAGAAATTAAAAGACATTTATTTTAAATGTATAGCGCAGCTTTTTAATGAGGCAGCAACATATTATAGATAGGGCAGAACAAGAAAGGCTATTAATAATCTTTCATTGCGCAAAAGTATTATAATACGAAAGGCTCCAATACAGAGCGGCACAAAGCATTTATGCGCATCCCGTGCGCAGGCTGATGCGCTTGAAGCAACATGGAGTCACAGCGCAGCGCTGTGGGAAGAGATGTCGATGCGTAGTTTATCTATGCAATTTTTTATTGAGCCTTTTCTTTTAACAGTTTAAAATTTCAGTTACCGTGCGTGCGAAGAACAACACAATCTCTAGTCCAGTGTTGTGATCTAACAGACACCCGATAGAAAGTAACAGGAAACAGCAATAAACTCCAGCAAGATAAAGTCATTTTATGCGAAACCATAGACCGTTACGGTGGGGAGAACAAGTATTTGATACACTGCCGATTTTGCAGGTTTTCCTACTTACATAGCATGTAGAGGTCTGTAATTTTTATCATAGGTACACTTCAACTGTGAGAGACGGAATCTAAAACAAAAATCCAGAAAATCACATTGTATGATTTTTGAATAATTAATTTGCATTTTATTGCATGACATAAGTATTTGATCACCTACCAACCAGTAAGAATTCCGGCTCTCACAGACCTGTTAGTTTTTCTTTAAGAAGCCCTCCTGTTCTCCACTCATTACCTGTATTAACTGCACCTGTTTGAACTCGTTACCTGTATAAAAGACACCTGTCCACACACTCAATCAAACAGACTCCAACCTCTCCACAATGGCCAAGACCAGAGAGCTGTGTAAGGACATCAGGGATAAAATTGTAGACCTGCACAAGGTTGGGATGGGCTACAGGACAACAGGCAAGCAGCTTGGTGAGAAGGCAACAACTGTTGGCGCAATTATTAGAAAATGGAAGAAGTTCAAGATGACGGTCAATCTCCCTCGGTCTGGGGCACCATGCAAGATCTCACCTCGTGGGGCATCAATGATAATGAGGAAGGTGGGGCATCAATGATCATGAGGAAGGTGAGGGATCAGCCCAGAACTACACGGCAGGACCTGGTCAATGACCTGAAGAGAGCTGGGACCACAATCTCAAAGAAAACCATTAGTAACACACTACGCCGTCATGGATTAAAATCCTGCAGCGCACGCAAGGTCCCCCTGCTCAAGCCAGCGCATGTCCAGGCCCGTCTGAAGTTTGCCAATGACCATCTGGATGATCCAGAGGAGGAATGGGAGAAGGTCATGTGGTCTGATGAGACAAAAATAGAGCTTTTTGGTCTAAACTCCACTCGCCGTGTTTGGAGGAAGAAGAAGGATGAGTACAACCCCAAGAACACCATCCCAACCGTGAAGCATGGAGGTGGAAACATCATTCTTTGGGGATTCTTTTCTGCAAAGGAGACAGGACGACTGCACCGTATTGAGGGGAGGATGGATGGGGCCATGTATCGCGAGACCTTGGCCAACAACCTCCTTCCCTTAGTAAGAGCATTGAAGATGGGTCGTGGCTGGGTCTTCCAGCATGACAACGACCCGAAACACACAGCCAGGGCAACTAAGGAGTGGCTCCGTAAGAAGCATTTCCAGGTCCTGGAGTGGCCTAGCCCCTATTGCCCAGCGACAGCCCTGAAATCTGAAGGATCTGGAGAAGGTCTGTATAGAGGAGTGGGCCAAAATCCCTGCTGCAGTGTGTGCAAACCTGGTCAAGAACTACAGGAAACGTATGATCTCTGTAATTGCAAACAAAGGTTTCTGTACCAAATATTAAGTTCTGCTTTTCTGATGTATCAAATACTTATGACATGAAATAAAATGCAAATGAATTACTTAAAAATCATACAATGTGATTTTCTGGATTTTTGTTTTAGATTCCGTCACTCACAGTTGAAGAGTACCTATGATAAAAATTACAGACTTCTACATGCTTTGTAAGTGGGCAAACCTGCAAAATCGGCAGTGTTTCAAATACTTGTTCTCCCCACTGTATCTACAGATCAAGCATAATAACAGGAACATTGAATCATCTTTGAGAGAGTTTCATCGTGTTGACTGTCGAACACGACACGCAGTTTGAAAGCTGAATGGAGAATGACTGGCAGCCGCAGCAGAGGGAAGCATTCACGTGAACTTGAATTTAATGACTTAAATATTCATGTGTACCTCACATTAAATGATGGAATGGCTTCAGAACACTTAATATAGTGCACGAAGCGTTGATGATGCTTTATAATGTTTTTGTGGGGCACTGGGGCTTAACAATAACACAGAATATTATACGCACAGTATTGGATTTGGATCGGTCCTGTCTGACCAATACCCAATCCTGCAAATAATGGCGGTATCGGAGCAGATACCGATACTGAGTACCGGATCGGCGCATCCCGAGTATTTTTAATCATAAAGGTAATTTAATCATAATATTACTATTGTTTTGCATTAATAAGTGCAGTTACTAATATTCTACATGTTCATTGTTACATTATTACAAAAATTTACTTTTATTTAAAAAACCTCACATTTATAGGGAAAATAGTCTACTCTTATTAAATGTACCATTGTTCTATAGTATCATACTGAACTGACCGACAGCTTCAGTGATTATAAAAGGAGCGCTCCTTACTTGCGTTGTGTAATTCAGTCACAATTTGAAGAAATGTTTTTGTTTTCCATGAGACTGTGATTTTTCCTACTTCATACTTTTTATACTTCAGTACAAAAAAAAAATGCCACATTTGAATAGTTTTCTTGATGATTTGATACTTTGTAATAGTGATTTCAAAATGTCTAAATATACAACAGCAAAATGTGTGAAAAAAAAATATATTAGGGAGTGGAAATGGCTGATAAACCAATAAGTGCTCCTCTGCTGCCATCTACTGGTTATAGTGGTAATTTCAAGTCTTTCTTATTTTTATACAAAAGTGTATTTGCACCAAGTGCTAGTTTTACTACATCTTGAAACTTTTAGTTTTACAAATAGGGACAATCTTTGAAGGATAAAAAATATATATATTGTCATATTTAGAGCTTTGACGTGCTGGAAAAAGTAGTATGAAGCACTTGTTGAAAGTCCTTGAAAGGTGCATGAATTTCACTCTCAAAAGGTTGTACGAACCCTGAAAGGAATAACGCAAAATTATTCGACTATTTCTGCTACAATACCATTTTTAGAGTTAGCATTACAACATTAAATCTACGGTGAATATTGGTGATTTGTGGACTGAAAAGACTTCTATAATTTGTTCGTTCACGGCACAATGTTTCTCCTGGTTTCCACGTCAGCACTGTTTGATCTGACATCTATGGTTCATAACATAATGCTTCTCACTAAATCTTTTAACGATGTTATTAATTCTGCAGCAAATTTAAACGTTTTCTCACTGGATCTCCCAGCACTGTGTAGTAGTAATGGTGTTGGGTGATCGAGTAACCTGTTCTGAGCTCACCCTGCATTGTCAATTATTGGTCCAAGCTGATAAACGGGCCGCATTGCACAGCCCAAACGAGTAGCGAAGGTCAGTTCCACTTTTGTTTAGTTTGCCGTTTGATATTTCTCATATGCAACAGAAATGGCAGTTACTTGGTAGAGCTGCTGAACATGGTGGTGGCACCAGTGCGACCTCTAACAAAATTTAGTCGCACCGGCAGGAAAACCCTTTAGTCACACTCTGAAGCCCTGTAGTATGCCCTTGTAATAGATATGTGTATCAATTCGGTATAAATCCAGAGTTATCAAAGCAGGAAACAGAAATGTTTAGTGTCAAACCAATCCTGCTGTATAACCACTGTACCATAAATCAGAGCCTCACACAAAAGAGTTTCTGATGATCTCGCATTGTGTTTTTTATTCAAGATCGAGTCTCACTGAGATAACAACTTGAGTAATGATGGGCAAATGTAGTCCACCCTCTGCCCTTTTTACTCGCCTGTCTGTTTCTCTCTCTCAGGTAGCGTGGCAGGACCTGAATCACAAATTAGTGTTGGCGTCACACTCTGACTGTCAGAGGAGACATTGAGGTCCACCATAGCAAAGAAGCAGAGCACCCGCTCTGTCGCCAGAGGGGAGCATCTGTGGAGTGTCCAAGGATGCCTTGACAGTAAATGAAAAATAACCGCAGGCAATAGAAGCTATCGCCGTCCAGGTGCTCCCACCGATGTATCTGGCGTACACCTGCTCTGCCTCTCTATCTTCAGGCACGGCGGCGGTGCAATAATGAACATGGCTTGAGCCGAGAGTTATGAGGTCCCTGTTTAACCTGCGGGTGATGATTAAAATGTTCATTAACACCGTTCATTAACAGGTGATCAGGTACGTCATCCCCCTTGCCGAAGACCACCTGGCCCCACCTACGCGGCCCGCTCATCTCTGCTCTGCCGTGAACGCACCCCCTCTGATTAATAAAGACCAAGCTCTCACACACGACGGGGATCCGCATTAGTCAAAGTAAACACAATAACCCACATTACCCACACACGGCTGCACACTCATCTACACCTCTCCACCAAAGCGGAGGCGCGAACAACAAAACGAGTTCACTTCCAGAGCCCAACAGGGACAAGTAAATACAATCCGCCGTGTAATGAATTCAAAACACAAAATTATTAACGCTTTTCTGGCTGCACTAGTGAAGAATGGCCTTCATTGACTCATTAACTGTGGCTGTCATCGGAGAGAGGTGAAAGCCCGGCACATTTATTCATTTTTAAATAGCACCCTGATCCATTTCCTGAACTAAGATTAATTTAGCCTGTCAGAGGCTCAAACAAATGAATGCATTATAAGTCAAGGAGGGCTGATGAATCCTTCACAATTTGAATGCCAAAATCTTGTACCAAGGTGAACATGGGATACATTCAAATAGTTTGAGAGTACAATAAATGCAATTAAATTTTTTATTTGTTAAATAAATAAATAGCTAAACACTAAAGTCAATTGTTTCAAATGGCATTAATTTATGCATCACAACATTACAATGTACAATATGAAAAATGGATATATTAATTTTAAGACTACATTTAACAGTGTTAATAGATTAGTGTTTTTATAAGATTAAATGTTGTTCATTTAAACAAGTTGTTCATTTTAAAAAACTTAAAATTTAAAGTTAGAAGTTTCTTACGCTCACATAAACTGCCTCATCATTTATTTGATTAAAAATACAGTAAAAACAGTAATACTATGAACAATTACAAAACCGATTCCAAAAAAGTTGGGACACTGTACAAATTGTGAATAAAAAAGGAATGCAATAATTTACAAATCTCATAAACTTATATTTTATTCACAATAGAATATAGATAACATATCAAATGTTGAAAGTGAGACATTTTGAAATGTCTTTCCAAATATTGGCTCATTTTGGATTTCATGAGAGCTACACAACTGCAACTTATTAGGTCAACTGAAACATGATTGGGTATAAAAAGAGCCTCTCAGAGTGGCAGTGTCTCTCAGAAGTCAAGATGGGCAGAGAATCACCAATTCCCCCAATGCTGCGGCGAAAAATAGTGGAGCAATATCAGAAAGGAGTTTCTCAGAGAAAAATTGCAAAGAGTTTGAAGTTATCATCATCTACAGTGCATAATATCATCCAAAGATTCAGAGAATCTGGAACAATCTCTGTGCGTAAGGGTCAAGGCCGGAAAACCATACTGGATGCCCGTGATCTTCGGGCCCTTAGACGGCACTGCATCACATACAGGAATGCTACTGTAATGGAAATCACAACATGGGCTCAGGAATACTTCCAGAAAACATTGTCGGTGAACACAATCCACCGTGCCATTCGCCGTTGCCGGCTAAAACTCTATAGGTCAAAAAAGAAGCCATATCTAAACATGATCCAGAAGCGCAGGCGTTTTCTCTGGGCCAAGGCTCATTTAAAACGGACTGTGGCAAAGTAGAAAACTGTTCTGTGGTCAGACGAATCAAAATTTGAAGTTCTTTTTGGAAAACTGGGACGCCATGTCATCCGGACTAAAGAGGACAAGGACAACCCAAGTTGTCATCAGCGCTCAGTTCAGAAGCCTGCATCTCTGATGGTATGGGGTTGCATGAGTGCGTGTGGCATGGGCAGCTTACACATCTGGAATGGCACCATCAATGCTGAAAGGTATATCCAAGTTCTAGAACAACATACGCTCCCATCCAGACGTCGTCTCTTTCAGGGAAGACCTTGCGTTTTCCCAACATGACAACGCCAGACCACATACTGCATCAATTACAACATCATGGCTGCGTAGAAGGAGGATCCGGGTACTGAAATGGCCAGCCTGCAGTCCAGATCTTTCACCCATAGAAAACATTTGGCGCATCATAAAGAGGAAGATGCGACAAAGAAGACCTAAGACAGATGAGCAACTAGAAGCCTGTATTAGACAAGAATGGGACAACATTCCTATTCCTAAACTTGAGCAACTTGTCTCCTCAGTCCCCAGACGTTTGCAGACTGTTATAAAAAGAAGAGGGGATGCCATGCCAAGTGGTAAACATGGCCTTGTCCCAACTTTTTTGAGATGTGTTGATGCCATGAAATTTAAAATCAACTTATTTTTCCCTTAAAATGATACATTTTCTCAGTTTAAACATTTGATGTGTCATCTATGTTGTATTCTGAATAAAATATTGAAATTTGAAACTTCCACATCATTGCATTCTGTTTTTATTCACAATTTGTACAGTGTCCCAACTTTTTTGGAATCGGGTTTGTACAATTTAAAATAACGGTTTTCTATTAGAATATATTTTTTAATAGAATTTATTTTTCAGCAGCCATTACTCCAGTCTTCAGTGTCACATGATCCCTCAGAAATCATTCTTATGAAATGTTTTGAGAATCAAATCAGCATATACAGTGGGGACAACAAGTATTTGATACACTGCCGATTTTGCAGGTTTTTCTACTTACAAAGCATGTAGAGGTCTGTAATTTTTATCATAGGTACACTTCAACTGTGAGAGACGGAATCTAAAACAAAAATCCAGAAAATTACATTTATGATTTTTAAATAATTAATTTGCATTTTATTGCATGACATAAGTATTTGATCACCTACCAACCAGTAAGAATTCCGGCTCTCACAGACCTGTTAGTTTTTCTTTAAAGAAGACCTGCACAAGGCTGGGATGGGCTACAGGACAATAGGCAAGCAGCTTGGTGAGAAGGCAACAACTGTTGACGCAATTATTAGAAAATGGAAGAAGTTCAAGATGACGGTCAATCTCCCTCGGTCTGGGGCACCATGCAAGATCTCACCTCGCCATCAATGATCATGAGGAAGGTGAGGGATCAGCCCAGAACTACACGGCAGGACCTGGTCAATGACCTGAAGAGAGCTGGGACCACAGTCTCAAAGAAAACCATTAGTAACACTACGCCGTCATGGATTAAAATCCTGCAGTGCACGCAAGGTCCTCCTGCTCAAGCCAGCGCATGTCCAGGCCCGTCTGAAGTTTGCCAGTGACCATCTGGATGATCCAGAGGAGGAGTGGGAGAAGGTCATGTGGACTGATAAGACAAAAATAGAGCTTTTTGGTCTAAACTCCACTCGCCGTGTTTGGAGGAAGAAGAAGGATGAGTACAACCCCAAGAACACCATCCCGAACGTGAAGCATGGAGGTGGAAACATCATTCTTTGGGGATGCTTTTCTGCAAAGGGGACAGGACGACTGCACCGTATTGAGGGAAGGATGGATGGGGCCATGTATCGCGAGATCTTGGCCAACAACCTCCTTCCCTCAGTAAGAGCATTGAAGATGGGTCGTGGCTGGGTCTTCCAGCATGACAATGACCCGAAACACACAGCCATGGCAACTAAGGAGTGGCTCCGTAAGAAGCATCTCAAGGTCCTGGAGTGGCCTAGCCAGTCTCCAGACCTGAACCCAATAGAAAATCTTTGGAGGGAGCTGAAAGTCCGTATTGCCCAGCGACAGCCCCGAAACCTGAAGGATCTGGAGAAGGTCTGTATGGAGGAGTGGGCCAAAATCCCTGCTGCAGTGTGTGCAAACCTGGTCAAGAACTACAGGAAACGTATGATCTCTGTAACTGCAAACAAAGGTTTCTGTACCAAATATTAAGTTCTGCTTTTCTGATGTATCAAATACTTATGTCATGCAATAAAATGTAAATTAATTACTTAAAAAAAAAAAAAAAAAAAAAAATCATACAATGTGATTTTCTGGATTTTTGTTTTAGATTCCGTCTCTCACAGTTGAAGTGTACCTATGATAAAAATTACAGACTTCTACATGCTTTGTAAGTGGGCAAACCTGCAAAATCGGCAGTGTATCAAATACTTGTTCTCCCCACTGTATTATCATCAATGTTGAAAACAATTGTGCTGCTTAATATTTTTGTGGAAACGGTGATACATTTTTTCAGGAATCTTTGATGAACAAAAAGTTCAAAAGAACAACATAAATGTCATTACTGTCATATTTAATCTTCGTCCTTGCTAAAATAAAAACATTTATTTCTTTAAAAAAACCGTAAGAGTGGGCAATCCACACTTACCAAGAGCTTAAATCTTTCATATGGGATGTGTTCTTATGCTCAAAAAAGCTAGACTAACTGAACAGAAAAGTATGAAGCAGTTTTTAAACTTTTCTGAGATTTTTTCTGTGCAAACTGTCAGCAAAAAAAAAAAAAACAGCACAGCGTTAGAATGCTTATTAAAGTAACACTGCAAAATAAAAAAAAATAAAAAAAACTTTTAAAAAGGAAAAGAATCTAGATACTATTCAACTCTGCCAATCGACCAGTTGGTTGTTGTCAAACCACTGTGACCCATTCCTGAAAGTTTTCGGTTCACGCTACACAGATACAGATTTATCTATTATAACAAGCTGCATTCATCATCTGAGACAAATGTAGTGTTCTCTCAGCTCGGGTTATCCCAGAACTGATGACTCTCCCTTTGACCCATATTTCTGAAGAAGAGAGAGAAAAAAACCGAGCTCTCTTTGCAGCCTCTGCAAGTGACAAGACACTTAACCTCCTTCATTTGCATGATTTCATGTTCACTTCCAATGCCTAATAAAAGGATATTTGATATGGGAATGAAAAAGATTCTTCAATTTCACATTTTGGTGGAGCGAGGCGTTTATCTAATTGCATGCTCTAATCCAACACTTGCAATACCGTGATAGCAGTTCAACTTTGGGGAGACACAAGGAATTCTTTTTAAACATATCATGATCTCAGAAGCGTGGGTTTACGAAAGATCACATCGGGAGCACACTATCATTAAAGCAAAACTTTCAAAAGAACTCATATCATGTGTGCACAGTCTGGCAGGACATGAAAAAGGCCTGTATTGTGCGCTTATATATCAATTTGATGTGTCCCAACCATCCTTTTCAGTTGCTGTTCAACATCAAAGTCAGAGTACAGTACGGGCACATCATTAGCCCAGAAGACATGGAGGGAGGAATCATTTAAGCCCTATTCTACCTAGTGAGCTGCCTCGCTGTCTACAGCGTACATAGGCAGCATCCTAAACGTCATAGAACCTCATACGTGAGCGCTCTATATAGACAACGCGCCCTACAAACAACGTTACACACAGAAGACTTGACTCACAATTGATTTAAATAGAGTTCGAGGTTAGCATGATAAGCTACAACAGCACAATAAAAAATAAAGAAAAAAACAAAAGAAAAAAAATGTATGTTTAAATATATTTTTTAATAAACTAATTTTAAAATAAATTAATTTTTTTATTTAATTTGAATTACATTTAATTATCATAAATGCTTACATTAATTTACACTAAACTATTTTACTCGATAGTCGTAAATAAAAAAAAAAGTTTATTTATATTGGCATTTCATGTCTGCATCTTGGATTTATCTTTTCACTTAAGCTGGTCACAATGCATTCTGGGAAGGATATATGAAATACACTATATTGCCAAAAGTTTTGGGACGTCTGCTTTTACATGCACATGAACTTCCCATTCTTAATCCGTAGGGTTTAATATGGAGAGGGCCCACCCTTTGCAGCTATAACAGCTTCAACTATTCTGGCTTTCCACAAGGTTTAGGAGTGTGTTTATGGGAATTTTTGACCATTCTTCTGATTCACTGATGTTGGACGAGAAGGCTTGGCTTACAGTCTCCGCTCTAATTCATCCCAAAGGTGTTCTATCGGGTTGAGGTCAGGACTCTGTGCAGGCCAGTCAAGTTCCTCCACACCAAACTCGCTCATCCATGTCTTAATGGACCTTGCTTTGTGCACTGGTGCGCAGTCCTGTTGGAACAGGAAGGGGCCATCCCCAAATTGTTCCCACAAAGTTAGGAGCACGAAATTGTCCAAAATGCCTTGGTATGCTGAAGCATTAAGTGTTCCTTTCACTGGAACTAAGGGGCCAACCTCTGAAAAACAACCCAACACCATAATTCCCCCTCCACCAAACTTTACACTTGGCACAATGCAGTCAGGCAAGTACCGTTCTCCTGGCAACCGTCAAACCCAGACTCGACCATCGGATTGCCAGACAGAAAAGCGTGATTCGTCACTCCAGAGAACACATCTCCACTGCTCTAGAGTCCAGTGGCGGCATGCTTTACACCCCTGCATCTGATGCTTTGCATTGCACTTGGTGATGTAAGGCTTGAACTCAGCTGCTCGGCCATTGAAACCCATTCCATGAAGCTCTCTACGCACTGTTCTTGAGCTAATCTGAAGGCCACACGAAGTTTGGAGTTCCATAGCTATTGACGCTTCATGCGCTGACCCCGCTCTGTGATTTTACATGGCCTACCACTTCGTGGCTGAGTTGCTGTTGTTCCCAATTGCTTCTACATTTGTTATAATACCACTAACAGTTGACCGTGGAATATTTAGTAGTGAGGAAATTTCAAGAATGGACTTATTGCACAGGTGGCAATCTATCACGGTACCACGGCTCCTGAGAACGACCCATTCTTTCACAAATGTTTGTAGAAGCAGTCTGCATGCCTAGGTGCTTGATTTTATACACCTGTGGCCATGGAAGTGATTGGAACCTGAATTTCATGATTTGGAGGGGTGTCCCAATACTTTTGGTGATATAGTGTATCTATCGTAATATGTGGCTAAAATAGTGTAAAATTTTATCAAAGGAGTCAGTACAATTACTATGCCCAACCTTCAAATTTGGAGCGCGTCTTTGACGCTTTAAAATGCTGCCTCCATAGGCAGCACACTAGGTTTTGGTCTCACATGTGGTGGCCTCTATTTTTCAAGTTTTTATTTCTTGCAACAATGGAGAGAGAGAGAAAGCTGGAGAGAAAGCAAATGGGGAAATTTGCATCAATGGTGCTGCCTGGTGCATCCAACAAGAAGCCATAATAGACCCGGCATACACAGCATGATCCGGCCGTATAAAACTCTTTATTAGGCATCCGTTTGGGGTTTCTCTGAGGCTCAATCTCCTGTAGGACTGCTCTTCCACACACAGATCTGACTGATACTGTAATAGCGCAAAGCAATGACGAGCTGGGAAAGCTGTGACTGCTGATTTGCGAAGATATGCGTGTTTGTCAAATCCATTAAAGAGATCCAAAGCGCAATCTTAAAGGTTCACAACCAATTGTTGCTGGGTGTAGATCACCCAGTTAGCTGGATTTATCGGAGGGCTAAGATGCAAACAGCCCACAGGAATTTTAATAAACTTCTCATTTAAGCTCCTGTAAGGCCCACTTTTACTTTGCATATAAGAGCCATGCTACCACACTAAACTTACTGCATGGAAATATCTTACAATATTCATCTGATGCAATCTGTTGATGAAATGATGTAGAGATAATTGAAATTCCTACCATATCGCAGAAAAACTGTGAAATTATAGACACGGGCTGTTCAAACATATGACAGCATCCCACTGAGGGATGTCATTCATCACACACATCCTAATAGTCTGCAGCAACAAAGGGACAACTGCAATGCAATATTTCAATAAAGGTTATTTTTTTAATTAGAAATGTTTTTGGGCTACTTATAAACCCTCCAGGGGCTTGAAATGTCTGTAGATCCAACGCATCACTGCACAGATAACGATGATTTTTACATAAAATATAATTAAGTCTTCTTCTCAACAAAATATTTCATGTTAATGTGTTTGACTTTGATAAGGTGGTTTTATCTGGCAACAAGTTTTAAAGTTTTAAAAAGCCTTTAAAAAAATTACTAACCACCAATTAAACAAAAAATGCTGCATGTTACAGAATCTTAAGAGGTGGCCACATTTCTATAGTATGAAAACATTGCCTTACCGTCATTGCCTTGGCTGCCTTCCCTTTTCAACATTTGGACAGCTCCAACATACTTCTTCAGCTGAACCTTCAGAACCTCATTCTCTCTGTAAAAATAAAAATAAAACTATAAAAAGAAAGAAACAAAATGCACATAGAAGCTGAACTTTTAAATTAAAATGTTAATTTAATATGGTGAAAAAAAATGAGCAGGCTCTCAAGGAGAAAAACCAGGTGGAGTTATTTCACACTAAAGAGAGGCAAAGCGAAACGTGCTATTAATTAAAATAGGTTTAATTCTTAAAGGTAGAGTAGGCAATGTTGTAGAGGCTAGCAATAGCAAGCTAGCTTTGAAAGCATGAGATCCCCCCTCCCTTCAGAGCACGCTCTCCAAAGCCACGCCTCCTTTAAAACACAACGCAATGCACACAGCAGAGTCTGCAAAGTGTCACAAAACAAGAGACGGCATTAAATTACCTCATGTCTCAAGCACATAACATTACAATAATAATGAACGTAAACAACAAGCTCTTAGTTGTACCACCTGACTGCTGCAGATTCATTTCGGTGTTGATAGTGTTGACATAGAAACACATTAATCCAAGTCTGAAGCCGTGAACATGACGTCACAGGTTGCCACCTCGTAATTACGGTAACAACATGGCATGTCTCGGTGACTGTCTACAACTCTGAATTGTTCCGCGCTGATGACGTGTGATGTCTGCGTGAGCAGGGTGCGCAGAGGTATGGAAATACATATGTTGGCAGTCAGGTAGGACTTCCAATTGTGGTAGAAATTCCCCTACGCACCTGACTTAAACTTACCGGGTCGTCTCCTAATAGACGCTCCTCAACGTCTACTGATCGGCACTTACAAATTTATCCTCTAGCATCTCCTAATCGACGTCGGCTAAGTCCCCTATGAACACTAACATTTGGGAATAAGGTCTCTAGTGTTCCACTAACTTGCTGCACAGCAATAAATCAAACAGACTCCAGACAATGGGTATGGGTAATGGGTATATAATAATCAAGAATATAATTTATTTTGATATATTGCATGTTCAGATATTCATACAACAAAATATTCTGGGGGCCATGAAAATGTTGTGAAAATGATCAAAAACACGGCAATTTTTTATTTATTTATTTTTTTAAATGCTGGTGGGGAAAAAGTTAAATAAACACTATTTTAAAAAATACTTCCTTTTTGTTGGTTATACATAAATTGGGGGTGTAAAAATGTGTAAATATTTTTAAATATTAGTTGTGATTAATTACCTAACATGATGAATGGCTATTAAATCATTTTTTTACATTTTAATTGATTCACACACCAAATTAAAATAGAACATTATTTGTAATAACAGCTTGCATCTTCCATAAAACAAAATAGAATCGCACCACTGAAACACATCTTTATTACAGTTAGAAAATACAGGAAAATAATGCATAAAAGGATTGACATCATCCAACACTTTCCTGGCATTCAGGATATGTGTGCAGTATGCATGAGGAGCCCATTGAGAGACTCCCACGGCAAGCCCCCCACTGAATTCAATTCCAGGAACTGCTTTACACAAAGTTTAATAAGGCTGTTCTAGAGAATGAGATGTGCGTGTGTGCGTGCGTGCGCATGTGCACTAGCTTACAAGGCTTGTTACTGGTGGTTTGGGAAAATCAATCAGAATCAATCCAGGTTGTGTTACTGTGAAAAACATCCCTTCCTATTCCTCCAGGACGCCTTTTGTAGCGCGCTTATCACTGCCCATTTTATACCCTTCAATGGACGGAAAGAATGAAGGAGATCCAAAGGCGTGTGGCAGGCTCTCAAAGGAGGGGACTCGGTCGTTTTTCGCACCGGCGAGCTGCACACGATTCCGTGGCGATTTAATTAAAGTTAATAAGTGACAGCTTCTCTATGGGGAGGACTCAGCAAGTCAGGTGTGCCACATTGATCTTTTCCATTGCCCCTGCAGAGCGAGCCACAGTATGCACACATGCCATTGTATTCACGTTACAAGACTAACATCCAGCACAAGAGAGGGATTGCTGGTGTCCCTCTGAAGGGCTTACGGGTCACATAGTGGTCTACTTAATGAGTGCCACCTTGGACAGACACAATGGCATTCTCTTGAAAGTAATATTTGCACAAGTCTAAAAAGATATGCATGTGTAAATAATTTATCCATATCACAATAAGGTCAATGTTCTTAACAGTCAGTGTTACAGTGAAACGATACCGTTGGAATTACTTTCAGAATGATTTTTTTTTTTAGCTGATGAACGATAAAACATTGACAGCCAATCAGAATCCATCCTGCTTTAAAGAGCTCAAGCATTTAAAGTTAAAGCATTTAAAATAAAAAAACTATACATTAAAGTATAACTTTCGTAATGTGCTTCACATATGCACCCTTACACAGACCTAGAAGAGGAATGTTTTCTATTAAAAAACACTCGTACTCAATGAATTGCCTAAATGTAAATCCATTAAGGAAATTGGATCATAGAACTATTAAACTATTAAAAGAATAAGCTATAAAGAGAATTTAGCACTTGAGATGCAATACAACCTCCCTGGTTGCAAAAAGTTCCACAGAACACCCATCATTCATGAAATTTTATAATGTATTCTATACAATTCTATAATTGCTTATTATGTATTTTGTTTATGAATGCAGAAAAAAATTTCCACAGAACTATAACATCCATATTCATACAATTCAACAAAGTTTTCTATAAATTCTATAATTGTTTAATATGTATTTTGGCACAGATGATTAATTAGTATTATAATCTTAACAACGTTATAAATATCTTATAAGTCTTACAATTATGCATAATACTGTTTAATTAAAATAGCCGCTGCATCATGAAAATTGCGTCATTATTTATTTTAATAGTTTAATTGTTGGTAACTATTCTAATAAGTCACGGTAGATCTTAAATTGCCCAATGAACAAATATACCCTTCAAATTAAGCTATAATGAAAAAAAGTGACCTTACTTTTGTTAAAAATATTTTACAGGTCTGAATCTCCTGGAACAACTGTTAGAGCAGGGGTTCTTAAATTGGGGTTTGTGAGGAACTGCAGGAGGTTCATTAGTTTATGAAAAGCTAATAATTAAATAAATAACTATTAAAATAAAACCCTTTCTCAAGAAGATTAACTATTTTTATGGTTTACCTGCATGCCATGTGACCAGAATCATGAAGATGTTGAACCGTGAATGTGTTGTTAAATTATTGATGTATTAACTTAAAATCTCAGGAAGGAATATTTACTTCAAGTAAATATTCTGTGTTCGGCTGACAAAAAAAAAAAAAAAAAGGTTGGGAATCCCTGTTCTAGAGGTATGTGGTGCCTCAAAAACTTCAATCAACCATGTTGAATGCATAAAATATATTTTGCAGAATTCTACAGATTTTCCTTCAGCACTGCAAATGTAAAAAAGGGCCGGGACATGACTATGCATGACAGCCGTCTAGATGCCCTTCCCAAAACCCATTTCCATCTCCCTAAGGCTACAGGTAAATAAAATGTCAAATACAGAACCGGCATTATGCAGCAGCTGCTACTATCTTAAGTGTTACAAAGAATGTGGTGATTACAGCCACAATGGAGGTCAAATACATTTCAATGTGAATCAAAAGAGTGCAGTCTCAAAGTGGCACGTAGACTAAATACGAAAGGGTCAGCGGGCAGCGGTGCTTTCAAATACATTACTGAATTGACTTGTAAACAAGGCCAACTCTGTGTCAGTTTGCCTAAACAGGCTGATGAAAAGCAAGTGGAGGGATGCACCATCCAGGCACGGTGCAGATGTCACCAGCATGATACCGAGTGTGGTTTTCTCCCCCATACTCCTCTCTTTGACACAGCGTCATACTGACAAGCCTGCCTCCTGCTCTCGGCCGCTGTCCTCCTACTGAGCTAAATTAATTTGTTCATTCACTCCCCACATTATCCCCCTGAGGAACCACTACATTAGAGCTGATGAAATGCTCACAAAAGCAAGATGTCTCTCCCAATAATCCAGCAGCACTTCAGGAAGACAAAAACCCTGGCAGCTCCGCAGCGTTCGGTAAAGTATTATTCCGACTGTCAGACGCTGCCATGACCATCCCTTCGTCTGTTTCTGCTCGTCTGGTTAAACCTGGATGTGATGGCGTGGGAGAGGTTTGTGTTGACAGAAGTGTGAGAGCGTTTCGGCCTCTTGCTGCATGGATCCCGCTTCTTAAATACTGCCCACTGAGCCAGGATGAATCAATGGAGCTAAGCCCAAGAGCACGGCTCACAGGTGCTTCCTCTGAGCGCACAGCCGCACCGAGCATTTCCACACCTTATTTTTAGTCGCTATCGACTGGGAGTCTGAGACAGATTAGGTTTCAGTCAGAAAAACTGACTAGAATCTCAACTTTTCAGTTTGCAAGACTCCGAGACAGGAAGAAACGGAAAAGACTTTTGTTAGAAAAGCATGCTTTACTTAAAGGATTAGTTCACTTTAAAATGAATATTACCCCACGATTTCCTCACCCTCAAGCCATCCTAGGTGTATATGACTTTCTGATGAACATAACCGGAGTTATATTAATAAATATCCTGACGCTTCGACGCTTTATAATGGCAGTGACGGGGTCCATTGAGTTTGAAGCTCAAAAAAAGTGTATCCATCCATCATAAATGTACTCCACGCGGCTCCGGGGTGGTTAATAAAGGCCTTCTGAAGCGAATCGGTTGAGTTTTGTAAGAAAAATATCAATATTATTTTACTTTATAAAGTTTTAAATATGGATATTTTTCTTACAAAACCCCATTGATTCGCTTCAGAAGACCTTTATTAACCCCCCCGGAGCCGTATGGATTACTTTTATAATGGATGGATGCACTTTTTTGAGCTTCAAACTCGTGAGCTCCGTTCACTGCCATTATTATTAAGCGTGGAAGCGTCAGGATATTTATTAATATAACTCTGTGTTCATCAGAAAGAAGAAAGTCATATACACCTAGGATGACTTGAGTGCGAGTAAATCATGGAGTAATTTTCATTTTAAAGTGAACTAATTCTTTAAGCAATGGTAATAAATATGATGTTGCTCATACTTGAAGTGAATTAATACATGAAACACTTGAAGGTTTCTGATGACTTTGAGGATAACTGTAACAATGTTAACGCACCGCATTCTTTAGTTAGTCTCAGCCGCAGAGCTTTTATGTATTTTTCTTATTGATTTTCTCCATAGGTGCTTAAGAAAATTCTTCAATAAAGAGTTATAAGCCTTAAGACTATAAAACCAAATCATTCCACAAGATTAATCACCACATTTGATTTGGCAATGAAGAAAGCATTTGAAAAGTTTTAAAAAGGTAAAGACTTTACAATTATAAAAGACTGAGTAAACTACTCAAGGACTACAAATTATGTACATTACTGTTCAAAAGTTTGGGGTAATTTATATTATATATATATATATATATATATATATATATATATATATATATACATACATACATATACATACATACATAATTATATATATATATATATATATATATATATATATATATATATATATATATATACACATACATATACATACATACATAATTATATATATACATATATATATATATATATATATCTCACACATACACACACACATACATACATATATATACACATTTTTATTTTTTATTTTTTTTTTAAGAAATTAATAATTGTATTCAATAAGGGTGCATTGAATTTATCAAATCCTGAAAAAAAATCATGGTTTCATGTATTAATAGTAATAGTTATCAACTGTTTTCAACATTGATAATAATAAGAAATGTTTCTTGAGCAGCAAATCAGAATATTAGAATGATTTCTGAAGGATCATGTGACACTGAAGACTGGAGTAATGGCTGATGAAAATTCAGCTTTGCCATCACAGGAATAAATACAAAATTTAAATGTATTAAAATAGAACAGTTATTTTAAATTGTAATAACATTTCATAATATAACATTACTGTTTTTACTGTATTTTTTTATCAAATAAAAGCAGCCTCGATGTGCATAAGAGACCACTTTCAAAAAACATTACAAAATCTTAAACTCAGACTTTTGAATGGTAGTGTATTAGAATCAGCTAGAGGTTTTTAATCGTTTTAATGTATTTTCTGAAAACACAGCCAACCTTTATGCTCTAACACTACAACTTTTCATGTTAATTAATGCTAACATTAGCCAGCTAATGTTACTGTCTAGTCTCCACAACACTGCGCTTACATTTTTCACTTGAAACTCCTCTAATTGGTGGATCTCTCTTCGGGATCATGTACAACTCTGGGAAACCAGCAATTGAACATACAAAAATCTAGATAAAGTTACTTATGTCCACAAATACTGTTGTTTGGCAACCTCAACGCCTGTAAAGTTTGTGGCATCAAATGATTCTTTTTGTTTCAAGTACCAAGTTAGTAAGATGAAAACTGTGGTATCACCAATTACAGATTTTCTCACCCCTAAACTAAAGGGGAAAAAAGAAACAGTGCTTTCAGGTCAGATACCTGCTTTCTGTCTAAGTAGGTGGTGTTTGGCAATATTAAAATGCAATGTGGACTAGACTTTAGACTGATAGTCTGCCTATGTAAGACCTTGTTTTGGTTAGTCTCTAGTGAAATTACCTCATGAGAGCTTGGACTTTGGCCGCATGTCTCTCCTCTAGCTCAGCCAGTCTCTTCTTCAAGCTGTCCACCTCCTGCCTGAGCCCAGCAGAGTGCTCCATCTCTCCATCCAGGAGACTGCGCAGAGACCTGTGCCAAAGAGTTTAACATCATTAAGACACACACACATCTGACCCACTTTTCCTTAGCTGTCTTTAATGACTACCAGTGCACAGGATAATTACCCAGCTGCACATTATTGACTGTGCGCATCATGGCACTTTTCACAAATGGGTTACAAAATAAGGCCTGATACTCACTGAAACTCAAGTAATTTTTTTAACAAAGGGTCAGTGAGTGGAGACACTTAAATCTCACCAATCTCAATAATATATATTTAGTTTATATTGTCAGCGAGTTATTTTCTATTTCTATTTCTCATTTTTTGCAATACTGTAAGCAATACTGGATGAATATAGTTCAAAACACTGATATACATTACTGTTCAAATATTTGGGGTCGATAATGTTTCTGAAAGAGAAACTATTATTATGATTTATACAATATTATTACAAATTATTATTACAAGAAAACAGTTGTGCTGCTTAATGTTTTTTGTGAAAACCGTGATGCATTTTTTTCAGGATTGATGTTGTCTTTGATGAATAGAATGTTCAAAAGAACAGCAACTGTTTTAAAATAATAAAGAAATGTACAAACCCGATTCCAAAAAAGTTGGGACACTGTACAAATTGTGAATAAAAACAGAATGCAATGATGTGGAAGTTTCAAATTTCAATATTTTATTCAGAATACAACATAGATGACATATCAAATGTTTAAACTGAGAAAATATATCATTTTAAGGGAAAAATAAGTTGATTTTAAATTTCATGGCATCAACACATCTCAAAAAAGTTGGGACAAGGCCATGTTTACCACTGTGTGGCATCCCCTCTTCTTTTTATAACCGTCTGGGGACTGAGGAGACAAGTTGCTCAAGTTTAGGAATAGGAATGTTGTCCCATTCTTGTCTAATACAGGCTTCTAGTTGCTCAACTGTCTTAGGTCTTCTTTGTCGCATCTTCCTCTTTATGATGCGCCAAATGTTTTCTATGGGTGAAAGATCTGGACTGCAGGCTGGCCATTTCAGTACCCGGATCCTTCTACGTAGCCATGATGTTGTAATTGATGCAGTATGTGGTCTGGCATTGTCATGTTGGAAAATGCAAGGTCTTCCCTGAAAGACGACGTCTGGATGGGAGCATATGTTGTTCTAGAACTTGGATATACCTTTCAGCATTGATGGTGCCTTTCCAGATGTGTAAGCTGCCCATGCCACACGCACTCATGCAACCCCATACCATCAGAGATGCAGGCTTCTGAACTGAGCGCTGATAACAACTTGGGTTGTTCTTGTCCTCTTCAGTCCGGATGACATGGCGTCCCAGTTTTCCAAAAAGAACTTCAAATTTTGATTCGTCTGACCACAGAACAGTTTGCCACAGTCCATTTTAAATGAGCCTTGGCCCAGAGAAAACGCCTGCGCTTCTGGATCATGTTTAGATATGGCTTCTTTTTTGACCTATAGAGTTTTAGCCGGCAACGGCGAATGGCACGGTGGATTGGGTTCACCGACAATGTTTTCTGGAAGTATTCCTGAGCCCATGTTGTGATTTCCATTACAGTAGCATTCCTGTATGTGATGCAGTGCCGTCTAAGGGCCCGAAGATCACGGGCATCCAGTATGGTTTTCCGGCCTTGACCCTTACGCACAGAGATTGTTCCAGATTCTCTGAATCTTTGGATGATATTATGCACTGTAGATGATGATAACTTCAAACTCTTTGCAATTTTTCTCTGAGAAACTCCTTTCTGATATTGCTCCACTATTTTTCGCCGCAGCATTGGGCGAATTGGTGATCCTCTGCCCATCTTGACTTCTGAGAGACACTGCCACTCTGAGAGGCTCTTTTTATACCCAATCATGTTGCCAATTGACCTAATAAGTTGCAAATTGGTCATCCAGCTGTTCCTTATATGTACATTTAACTTTTCCGGTCTCTTATTGCTACCTGTCCCAACTTTTTTGGAATGTGTAGCTCTCATGAAATCCAAAATGAGCCAATATTTGGCATGACATTTCAAAATGTCTCACTTTCAACATTTGATATGTTATCTATATTCTATTGTGAATAAAATATAAGTTTATGAGATTTGTAGATTATTGCATTCCTTTTTTATTCACAATTTGTACAGTGTCCCAACTTTTTTGGAATCGGGTTTGTATAATGTTACAAAAGATTTCAGTCATTTTTGATCAATTCAATCCATCCTTGCTTAAAGTGCCCCTATTATGCTATTTTAAAGTTTGCTAATTTAGTTTTGGAGGTCTCCAACAACAGGTTTACATGCATCAAAGGCCAAAAAACTGGTTTCATTTTCTCATAATATACATTGCACATCAACACAGTGTTCAATGATTCTCAAACGACTCGATGGATGAATCAGTCTCTTTAAATCCCTCCTTTCCGCAAGCCTACTCTGCTCTGATTGGTCAGATGGCCCAGTCTGTTGTGATTGGTCTACCGCGTACAGCACGTATTTCAGAAGCAAAACGCCCATTACCATAATTGATCGTCAGCTCCGTTCAGGAGGCTTCCTGTTCCTAAAGCTCAGCGATTGTACACACTGTAAAGACAGTAATGATGACGTTGATTTTACATCAATCCCAGCACGAGTCCGATGATGAAACAATGGAAGAACCAGTTATTCAACCCGAACCTTGAGCAGGACGTTTCTCAGTGATGCTACTCAGTTAGAGGTACATTATGAGGTGTTTCAACTGTAATTCCTCACCATCAGCATTAACAAGTGTGCTTCCATCAACAAACCTGTGTGTGTGTGTGTGTGTGTGTGTGTGTGTGTCTGTCTAATGTATTGCAGTGCACATGTGGGAACTGTATCAATAACAGCGCATACGTTAGCCAAGCACTGTGAATGACTGATGGAAGTTAACATTAAAGTTTGCAAAACAAATCTTGCTCCATCCTTTAGCTTTACTCAAAGTAGTAAGAATGACAGTCAATCTGCATTAATAGACACAGTTTTAGGTAATACTGCAGCCCACAGCTGATTTATAGTAGTATTTCAGTAAGACAGTAATAACGCGAGTTAGCTGGTTAGCCAGATACTTACACAATATGAAACACAATAAACACATTGTAGAGCACAGCGTCTTCTTGACATGATGCTATCCAGTATCCGCTGCAGTGTTTGAGGTAGTTCAAGTTTTCCCTGGTGTCTGCGCCCGCAATAAGTGGACGGGCCATATTCTAATGTTTCGTCGTGACGTCACAATGAAACGGCTTGCGATTCGTTTAAAAAATGATTTGTTTAATTGACTCAGAGTCGACTCTTACTTTTGAGAGACAATAACTTTTTATATACGGTGCACTTTCAGATTTAAAACTTTGCAGGATGTTTTCATTCACTTAGAACTATGCTACACACTATATGAAAGGTAATTTTCAAAAATCCATAAATGGTGCTCTTTAAAGAAATATTAATTTATTGACCCCATTTGAACAGTATTGTATTTGATTGTTACTTTACAATACACATAACATACTATTACTATAACAAACTATAAAAATCAACTAATTATTCAAATCAAACAAACTTAAATTACCATATGAGTAACACTTGAGTAACAATGATAATACAAGTTAATAAAAATAGAATTATTCATTGTTTGTTCATGTTAGTTCACAGTGCATTAACTAATGTTAACAGATACAACTTTTGATTTTAATAATGTGTTAGTTAATGTAGAAATTAAGATTAATAAATGCTGTATAAAGTAGTGTTTATCATTAGTTCATGTAGCTAACTAATGTTAACAAATGAAACCTTATTGTAAAGTGTTACCGATATGTCAATTCTATAGATTATATAAAAAATATAGTATCATTTTAATTGTTGGATACAGTTGAGAAAGTCAACATCAAGGTGTGACAGGCCAAAATCATAATTTTAAAGAAAATACATCCATAAAAAACAAGCAGAAAAATTTCTGAAAATTATTAGAGCCATTCCCACCCAAAAGAATAGTTTTAATAACAGATTTACACACAAATCCATTCGTGTTTCATGAACGAGCAAAAGGTGCAATCAGCGAAGACGGTAAAGAAATTCTTACGTGTTCTGCTCAGTGAGTTCATCTTTCCTGTTCATCATGGCCACAATGGCTTGCCGCAGTTCAGCTAAGAAAGGAAAAAAACAATGTTATAAAGGTATCAAAACCTACTCAAAATGAACAATGGCTTTTGTCCTCACCCAGCTCAGAAAAAAACATGACTTCTGAACAATAAGACTCAATATCTCAGTGGGATTTAATGTCCCACACCTGTCTTCATTCTTTCAATAAGGGTTACTGTTTCATACCACTGACATTTTCATTTGTATAGCACCACAGAACTAATAAAGAGAACTATGCGAGCCTTAAAATACCAGTACGACATTAATTTCTTTAAAATGAAGGTGACGTGAAAGGGTAAGGCATTTATAACACAGCCGTAAGGGGAGCCTCTGCAGATTTTCTCTCAAAACACATTAGTCTTTGAATAATCCGAGTGAAACATAAAGCTCTGACTGGGAAGCATTATTACAGTACTTCAAAACACCATGAAAAAAAACTGCAGCACTCGGTATAGTCTAAATCCAGACTTTCATGGTGAGTGAAGGGGACAGAGAGAGAGAGAGAGAGAGAGAGAGAGAGAGAGAGACAGAGAGAGAGAGACAGAGAGAGAGAGACAGAGAGAGAGAGACAGAGAGAGAGAGAGAGAGAGAGAGAGAGAGAGAGAGAGAGAGAGAGAGAGAGAGAGAGAGAGAGAGAGAGAGAGAGTGTGTGTCTTTGTTGTCATTGCACTCTCAAAGCTGGATAACCGGGCACAGGGTAACCTAGATAACCCCAACAACATGGCTCCAAAAGACAAAGTCTGAACACTCCTATCAGTCCATTATCATTTAATGAATCTCAGAGGAACCGCAGGAGTGGACGGAGCCATCTATATAAACCTGGCTAGCCTGATTCACATTTAACAAGCTTAAAGTACTCTTAGCAAAAGAAAGTCAAAGATGTCTTTGTTATTTTTTTAATATTATACTTTTTCTTTTTTTTTTTTTTTAGAAGCAACAACATTGGTATCTTTGAACAGCGGTATAGCTCAATTACAGTCTCTCTAAGAGAAAAAGCTTATCAGACCACCAGAGATCCATTTGGCAGCCATAGGCGTAATCAGAAACCGCTTCAGTAAACTTGTGTGCAATGTCCCTTTCAAAAACTATTTCCAGAAAATGATTACAAGAAAAGGACTAAATTTGTTTTTAGGAGTCATTTTTCTGTGTGTTTTGTTTTCTGTAATAAAGCTGGCCAAGTGATACACTCAGGACATGAGTAGTTGGGATGGGAATTAAAAATCACATATTAAAAAAAACACATATAGGGAAGGCATGCAAACTATTGCACCAAATGAAAAAGTAAATGAAAGAAACCATCCTGAGGCAAAATGCAACTCTTGAAAATTAGAAATCTCTCAACAAAATATAATGAGCCTTGAGGAACAAACAAACCCAAAGGGCAAAAAAACATCCATTCAGTAATAAAACCTGAACCAAGACAAACTCCAAAATAATCAATATTCATAAAATCATACAAATTTACTCATAATTAAAGTACTATGTAAATTAATAATAAATCAAAACTGTTACAAAACGATCTCAATAGGTGAATAAGGGACACCGCTCTATAGTGAAATGATATGTTGGAGCCACAGAACATTATTAAATGAGGAAATGGCATCCTCAGTTTCTTTACCATTGAACATTATGCTCAACTTGGGTCACATGTAGTGTTGTCACAACACCAAAATTTCAGTAGTCAGTACCAGGGCTTGACATTAACACCCACCAACCTGCTGGTGGATTTCAGCAGTGGACTTGAATTTTATATAATATATACATTTTTGAATTGTAGTCTTTTAAAAAGGCATCTGAAATAATAACTACGTGCATTGTAGTGTTGTCAAAAACATAGATTTTGATAATGAAATGCTTCCAATACAAATTTTCTGAAGAATAGATACATCTCGCTTTCTCATCTCTCCAACAGCGAGTTGATACACAAACCCGCCTCACCTCACTCACTCGTTTCATTTGATCCGGATGAATATTGATGGGCTTGAATTTTGGCATGGGACCGCGCATAATTTCATTCCCACAGATTTTGTGCTTACACCCAAAGTGCGCGCACATAAAGCCATCCTGAGTTCGTTTTCGCTGCCTTATTACACTTAAACAGTAAAGTACACGCAAAATAACGTCAAAATGCCGGTCTTGGCGAGTATCACACAGTCAGTTATGTTTTAAGTAAACGTAAACAGAGTTGAGAAAGAAAAGGCATGTGTAACAGTATAATGGATCCGTGTCAGGTCTTAAAGTGACAGCAGCCTAATATACCTGCTGCCAAATTATGAGATAATATTAAAAATATCTATATGGCAGTTTTTCCCCATGGTATCGATGTCAAAATTGTGGCCAGTGAAAACACTGAGTGGCTAGTAACTTTGGAAAAACACTAGCCACAGTGACTGGGGAGCAAAAAAGTTAATGTCAAGCCCTGGACGGTACCAATGCAAGTAAAATTTCACGGTTCTCTGTACCATAGCAAAAACTATTGGAACTATTTAACTATTTCAAAATAAAAAATATAAAATTTAACTAGTTAATTATAAATGCTAATAATAGTATGTATCCTTCAAATAATTTTCAGTCAAGTAAACATTAAAAAGGTCAAGTGAAAAGTTAGTAATAAAATGAAGAACAAAGGACAAATATTTTCTGTCTTTTCCATTGCTATGGTTTTCACTGTCAATCACTGGACTTTCAGATTCAGTTCTGCATTTAAATACGTTTGTCACTCCCAAAACTTTTCAGCATGTAGTTAGCAGCATTAAAAATAAAACTTTTCCTCAAATTGTTATATACCGAAAGTGAGCAAAGAACGCTCCCTCTGTAATCACTTAAGCTGTCAATCACTTGAAATTTCACTGAGTTCCGCACTGTTGTTCCCCTTATAAACAAAAAAACAGTCTACACTGCATATCAATCTCATATTTACATCAGCTTTACACTTTGTTGGTTGTAAACTTTTAACATTATCACGAAATTCACAATATTCCCTAATAACGGCAGCACAAATTGTGATAATATCGCTAATATTCTATGTATGACCTAGCCCTTCCACTCAATGCCATGACTAACCAATCAGAACTGAGCATTCCAGAGAGTCAGGTAAGTGTTTTCTAATAAGGACTGTTTGAATTGGCTGCCTAGTCCTATGTGCTTATTAGACTGTTTCACATAAATTACAGTATAAGAATTATATACATAGCAGTACTATATTTAACAGAACAAATCAAAAAAATTGTTTGAAGGGCTGTTTTCACCCACACAAAGGATTTTAAATGTGCAGTGCACTACGTGCTTGTCACAGTTATGCTACACAGGACCGTGAAGAAGTGTGTGTTTGCTGGAGAGGGATCTGGAGGAGATTTCTTGTGGATAAGCCCACTCCCTCTCCCATAGCCCCTCATCTGGAGGAGGAGAAACACACCAGGGTGAGGCGGTCCAAGTATGTTTGTAATCCTGAAAGGAAGCAGGCAGAAGCAAGTACAGGAGGCAAAGCTTTGACTTTCTTCCCAGAAAGCAAGGTTCACAGACAGCAGTCTGAGACACCTGGCATTGGTTCACATTTAGCACATAGGCTTTTCATCAAAGGCTATTTACGGTGTATTATGGGCATGGAGATTCCCTCTAGAGTATAACCTGAGATTAAGAGTCTGCTCAAAAAGCACATTGGGGTCACCCCTACTTGGGATTGAACCTGAAGCTTTGTGTTACAAGTAGGGGTGTAACGATACACTCATGTCACATACTGGTTCGATACACTATACTGATCTCACAACACGATACTCTCATGACACCTTAAGTTAAAAGGTACACTATGTAACTTTTGGCCCTCTAGCGGTTAAAAAACAAAACTGTAAGCTTTTTGCGGAAGAACATTGTTTTGGTTGTGCCGTTTTATTACGAGCTCTGTTGCGTTTTGTTTTTGTCAGCAGACACTCCAATGTTCGCCGTTTTTTTTAAATGAGTGATTTCCTGGAGTTTCGAGATTTAGTGTGCTCCATGTCAAACTTTCTCGCTCATTGTGACAACTAACTTGTGCCACTCCCACACCATACATGCGTCAAAGTAGCCGGAGCAACTTTTCTCTATTTATGGATATGACGAGACGTGCACGGGTGAGTGAAGCGTGAAATTTCCTGCGAAAAACATCCTGACAGATCTAAAATATAAACACTTATAATAGGCTTACCAGAGTGAATCAGGGTATATATTAGGGCTGGACGATTAATCGAAAAGTAATCGAAACCGAAATTCAGAACCTCTAACCGACTTAATTTTCCCATGTTGGTTATTTCGGTTTTAGTCACGTGACTCCACCCCGTCAGTCACATCAAGTGCAGTTTGCAGGCACACGGAAAGATTCAGGAGCAGTTATCTTTGATTATACAATCTGGAAGCTCAGAATTACTATGGTAATTGCATGTTTTACACAGTTTATACAGGTAAGTTAATCGCCGTTCTTATATGCGCTGCTACATGCACACACAGACGGCGCGCGCAAGCCCCGAAGCCAGATCACTTTCACTTGCGTCCTTATGAAGTCTGTCAATTAAATGCATTTAAAGGCTTGCCAGTTTGAACATTCAAGTGATTTTACACCATTCAAGAACAACATGGCAAACATCTCCGTTCAGTGCTCGTGAGCTTTTTTCTGTGATCGACACAGAGAGCCGAGTTGTGTCGTGTCTCTGACAACGCGCGTGCCCTGAAGCCAGATCACTTTCACTTGCGTCCTCACAAAACCCGTTTGAACATTGAAGCGATTTAAAACCATCGGATGTGTATTATGTTGAACTAATGCCTGATATATTGTGACACAACAACACTCATACAGTCATGTGGTCATCACGTGAAGATCGCGTGCAGAGAGGAGCGCAGAAACTCATTGTCAACGCTGTCCTGTGATTTATCACTACAGTATTTGATACACTGCCGATTTTGCAGGTTTGCCCACTTACAAAGCATGTAGAGGTCTGTAATTTTTATCATAGGTACTCTTCAACTGTGAGAGACGGAATCTAAAACAAAAATCCAGAAAATCCCATTGTATGATTTTTAAATAATTAATTTGCATTTTATTGCATGACATAAGTATTTGATCACCTACCAACCAGTAAGAATTCCGGCTCTCACTTCTTAGTTTTTCTTTAAGAAGCCCTCTTGTTCTCCACTCATTACCTGTATTAACTGCACCTGTTTGAACTCGTTACCTGTATAAAAGACACCTGTCCACACACTCAATCAAACAGACTCCAACCTCTCCACAATGGCCAAGACCAGAGAGCTGTGTAAGGACATCAGGGATAAAATTGTAGACCTGCACAAGGCTGGGATGGGCTACAGCACAATAGGCAAGCAGCTTGGTGAGAAGGCAACAACTGCTGGCGCAATTATTAGAAAATGGAAGAAGTTCAAGATGACGGTCAATCTCCCTCGGTCTGGGGCACCATGCAAGATCTCACCTCGTGGGGCATCAATGATCATGAGGAAGGTGAGGGATCAGCCCAGAACTACACGGCAGGACCTGGTCAATGACCTGAAGAGAGCTGGGACCACAGTCTCAAAAGAAAACCATTAGTAACACACTACGCCGTCATGGATTAAAATCCTGCAGCGCACACAAGGTCCCCCTGCTCAAGCCAGCGCATGTCCAGGCCCGTCTGAAGTTTGCCAATGACCATCTGGATGATCCAGAGGAGGAATGGGAGAAGGTCATGTGGTCTGATGAGACAAAAATAGAGCTTTTTGGTCTAAACTCCACTCGCCGTGTTTGGAGGAAGAAGAAGGATGAGTACAACCCCAAGAACACCATCCCAACCGTGAAGCATGGAGGTGGAAACATCATTCTTTGGGGATGCTTTTCTGCAAAGGGGACAGGACGACTGCACCGTATTGAGGGGAGGATGGATGGGGCCATGTATCGCGAGATCTTGGCCAACAACCTCCTTCCCTCAGTAAGAGCATTGAAGATGGGTCGTGGCTGGGTCTTCCAGCATGACAACGACCCGAAACACACAGCCAGGGCAACTAAGGAGTGGCTCCATAAGAAGCATCTCAAGGTCCTGGAGTGGCCTAGCCAGTCTCCAGACCTGAACCCAATAGAAAATCTTTGGAGGGAGCTGAAAGTCCGTATTGCCCAGCGACAGCCCCGAAACCTGAAGGATCTGGAGAAGGTCTGTATGGAGGAGTGGGCCAAAATCCCTGCTGCAGTGTGTGCAAACCTGGTCAAGAACTACAGGAATCGTATGATCTCTGTAATTGCAAACAAAGGTTTCTGTGCCAAATATTAAGTTCTGGTTTTCTGATGTATCAAATACTTATGTCATGCAATAAAATGCAAATGAATTACTTCTGGATTACTAAATTCTGGATTTTTGTTTTAGATTCCGTCACTCACAGTTGAAGAGTACCTATGATAAAAATTACAGACTTCTACATGCTTTGTAAGTGGGCAAACCTGCAAAATCGGCAGTTTATCAAAAACTTGTTCTCCCCACTGTGTATGTGTATGTATATATATATATAAAAATTACACACACACACACATATATACATACACCCTGTATTAAATCTGAATTTTGAAAAATCTGAAAAAATTCTGAATAAAATACATTTCATAGAACTCTATTACTCTTAAAATTCTAATAAATTATTAATGATAAAAAATAAGGTGTTAATCTAATCTCAAAAATAAGGTGTTAATCTAATTAATTGACTAGACATGTTTTTGATGATTGAAATTTGAATAAAAAAAAACAAAAAACAAATGGTTTTAACTGGTGATAAGAATAATTGACTGTTTAATACCATATACTATGAAACCGTAAAACCATGATATTTTCTGACAATTTTTCACATCCACAATTTACATTGTCACATTTTTGCATCGCAATATATATCAGGAAATGATACAATTACACTCTTAGTTAAGCGCAAGTCCTGAAAAAAGGTTAAGTTTCTAATTTCTGCACCATTAGCATCAGCGAATGCAAAATACAAAAAGGTTTTCACGATCAGTACTCTCGTCTGCCATTGGTTGGACAAACAGATATTGCTAACAATTAAGACAATGTTGCCAATGTCGTCAAACATGTTTTAGGCTTTTACGCTGATGCTAATCAGTTCACCCAAAAAATTTTACTTACCCTCATGTCGTTCCAAACCAAACCTGTATGACTTTCTTTCTTCTGTGAAACATATGTGTGATATTTTGAAGAATGGTGGTAACCAAACAGTTTTGGTTACCATTGACTTCTATTGAATGAACAAAAAAAGCGATTTTTCTCAAAACATCTTTTGTTTTTCACAGGAGAAAGAAAATCATACAGGTTTGTAAGACATGGACGTGAGTAAATGATGACAGAATTTTCATTTTTAAATGAGGTTTCCTTTTAAGAATGTCTTATAGTTGTTTCAGCATATAAGCAAACTAAGATGTTAACAAAACCCCCTTTTTGTAGCACTAAATAACCAAAAAAGGCACATCAATAAGATGATCCAGGTCAACAGGCTGTCTAGCATATAGCTGATAAAAAACAAAACTAAGGAGAAAACAGCATTTTCAAGCCTTGAATGTAATGTTCGATGTATCCATAATCAAATAGCAGTTAATAGGTTATTATGGCATATTGAGAAAGCCATGTTTGATCTGAAATTGAATTTTACTCATGTCTGAAAGCACAAGCAGATGGCACTCTGCATGGAATATTTTCTTGCTTTCATCTTTTCTCCTTTTTATTTTTGAAAGCTGAAGTATAACTGGATCAGTCACCTCCAGCCCCATCTCAAAGTTGTGTTTTGTCCAGACAAAAGACAGAGAGAGAGAGCGAAAGAGGAACAACGTGAGAGTGTTTCACACTGAACCAACATTGCCCTCATCTGGAAAGAGGAAATATGCAGCGGATGAATCAAAAGAATAGAAATTCCATCTAAGTGCAGAATAATGTCTGTGCCTACAAGTATAGTGTGTCTCAACAGCACAAAGACGCTGAAGTATAAGATTACCATCATAATTTACAGTTTCAAAGGCGTGTTTTTAAAGGCAAAGTCATATGGCCAATATTTAAACAATGATTAAAACGGTCTCACATCTGCACCAAACCACTAGACAACAGAGTTGTAGTCAAGGCAAATTACCTCAATGATGCCATCTGTCCACAGCACAAATCCTCAAAGGCCTACATGCATTAGATGAAGCTCAAATATGCAAAAAGTATAGTTAAAGGAACAGTTCACTCAATTAATGTTCTGTCATTACAGAGATTTGAAGAAATAATTATATCATTACTTATTGAGCTTTATGTTGTTCCAAAACAGTCTGTTGTAGAAAAACAAAAAGATAAATTTTTAAAGAAACTTCATCCAGCTTCATCCACCCATACAACAACAAAGTTCATAGTGACCACAGGTAACAAAGTAGTTGTATGGCTTCAGAAGACATAGGACGTGGCACACAACACCATTTGTCTACCATTCAAAATTTTGGGGTTAGTTCTATTTTTATTAATGCTTTTTAAAGAAGTTGCTTATGCTCACCAAGGCTGGACTTACTAGTATTGTGAAATATTATTACAATTTAAAATACCTTCTTTTTAAATGTATTTTGAAATGTTATTTATTCCTGTGATGGCAAAGCAGAATTTTCAGTTATGATCCTTCAGAAATCATTCTAATATGCTGATTTGGTGCTCAAAAAAAAGTTTTCTTATTTTTTTATCAGTGTTAAAAAAATGTTAACATTTTTGTGGAACCATGACACTTTTTTTCAGGTATCTTCAATAAATAAGTTCAAAAGAACTGCCTTTATTTGAAATGGTAATCTTTTGTAAATGTAAAAGTCTTTAATGTCACTTTTGATGAATTTATTGCATTTTTGCTGTATAAAAGTATTATCTTTTAAGATAACAGATTAAAATAAAAGATTATCAAAAAACCCCAAACTTTTAAACAGTAGTGTGAATGTTTTTTTGGAGCTTGATGGTTATATTGAAAAGAGCTGAGTGAAGATAAGATTATTAAAGCTGCAGTCCGTAAAAATGATCCAAAATCTAATTTTGAGCAAGTACATAACCAGCCAGTGTTCAGAACGATCTCCTTACCATAGCCTGATTCACAACGGTAAGCTTGTAATAATGTGTTATAATGTGAGTGGTACTGGTGGATTTCCGCAGGAAATTCGAGCATGTCTTTGCGTCATTACGTCACGACTGTATACATAAAGGAGGAGTCCGGCTAGTAGGCTATATCACATTTGAGGATGCTGCAGGTGGCAGATCATTTATAGCCTTTTCTCACAGCAGCTGGAATAATTAAAAATATCATTTAGATGGCGGATTGTAATCCAAACGACAATCATCAATGACAACTGGAGATTAACCCGTAGTCAAAAGCAAAAGATTAGACTGTACAAAAATTCAAATCTACAGGTAACGCTAATACACACTAAATACACACTGTGTAACATTAACAATTTAAGAACAAAGTATAACAATAATAATAATTTGCACAGTTTGATGTAACATGATCTAAGCAATCGTTAGATTTAATCACTGTTGGTAGCGCGATTTATTGTAATGCTTTTTTTCCTCAGTCGGTCAGAACAAAAGTGGCAGACATGTTACTTGTTCAGATGACATTTTCCCATGAAACTTATTTTAGTCGTACTTCCGAGACGTAGTATCTGTAATTCCGAAGTACAGTATCCACACCGGTGCGGTGACAGCCTACTAGTGTTGTCAAAAGTACCGACTTCGGTACTGAAATTTTAAAAACGTGACGCTTTGATCGCTGTTGAGCGGAATCGTAAACACCTCTGACTGGCCTGTGCTCACGCGCTCATCAAACATGTCTGTGATTGGCTACAATGATCAGCGCTTCAAAAACACATTGTAAATATACATCAATGACTCTTTTCACCGAGCGCTTACACAGATACACACGGGAGCGTCCTGCTCCCGCTTTCAAAACACTTTCAAACACTTCCGTGTGCTTTTAAACGCTCCCGTGCGTTGATCATTGTAGCCAATCATAGACATATCCGATGAGCGAGTGAGCACAATGGCCAGTCAGAGGTGTCTACGATTCCGCTCAACAGCGCTCAAAGCATCACATTTTTTAAATTTCAGACTTGGTACAGAAGTCGGTACTTTTGACAAAACTACAGCCTACACATATTACTCCTCAAAACATTAGATTCATCCGTGCTGAGGAACCGTGACGATGCAAAACCCAAGTAAATATAATAATTCCGCAAATAACTGCAATTCCAGGTGAAGTGGTGGATTCTGAAATCCACTGCCGCTTTAATATATATATATATGCTAACTAAATTTATAATCAAAGCCCTAATCAATATCTATCCTCCTACATATTAAGATGATTTAAATGATTTCTTCTAGTTTGAATGTTCTCTTGAATTTTTGGTTTCATTCCTTTTAACAGAATTATATGCTTTTATTTAAATTTATTTTATATTATATTTTATTAATTTTATATTATTTCCTTTTACTGAAACACTAAAGAATAAAGATGAATATTGCCTGTACTATTGCCTGTACTTCTCTCTGAGGAGAAGAACATGTTATCTTTATGTTTTGAGAACTATGTTGTTTTCAGTTGACGCTCCAACTCCAACCTTGGAGAAACTGTGTATCTGTGTATGTGCGCCAGTATTCTGTGTTACAGATCAGTATTGGAGGTGGATTACGGCATTCTAGGAGATGGGTGGACTTGTTTTCTGGGCAAGCTGGCGCCTGCTCCAGACCTGGAAGGTCACTACGTGCCTAATTCCGGGGTGAAAGCGCCAACAAGTGATCTATGGAGATGTGCATCTGATTAACTGACAATGTGTGGAAATTTACTATGACTATCTATTTTCTCTTAGCCAATCAGAATCATTCAACCTGCAGTAATGACATAGCTAGACCTTGAAAAGAGTATAACTGTTGAGAAATTGTATGTACAAAAAAAGGTAGAGGGAGAGCGCCGTCTACGAGCTCCTTGTGAGACTTGAAGCTGGCTTCTGCTGATGAAACTGCAAACTATTCTTCAGTAAATTTTTTGACTCTTGGTCTTCATTCTTCACAACTGGTCTTGGGTCCTAAACTTACGGACTGCAGTTTTAAATTCTTAAACAGCGTAGAGGTTTGAAATGAGATAAGTAAAAAATGACAATTATTTTTGGGTGAACTACCCTTTAAATTTGTATAAACAATTTTCCAGTGAAGTTGTAACCTTCAAAAATAATAATAAAAAAAAGAGATATCTGGACAATGACAGGGTTTATCTTAGGTCGACTCACCAATGGTCATGGACTCGGGAAGGCCAGGGGTCGGCAGAACACTGGTCACAGGAGCAATCTGCGCTGGTGAGTCGGGCTCCATGCTGAGACAGCAAAAGTTAACACAGACAATAAGCATCAGTCTTCAAAGAAAATATTACAAAAAAAGTGTTCTTTTGTATCAGATACCTAAATTGGAGTTGGCTTTGTTTTTCACTGTCAGTTGGTGGGCTTGAGCTCTCCTTCTGTCCATGAAATTCGACATTCTCAACTGAACTACCAGCTGAAAGTACAAAAATAGCACATTTCTCCATGCCAGAACCATAGTCAAACATTACACAATTAAATAGTGCTACATTTAAGTTAAACTCGTAAGTTTGAACAATCAGAAGACATAAATATGCCTGCCACATCTATGTGGACAAGAACATGAAAACATAGAAAGATGTCCCTGAATGAACAGTGTCTGACAGACTGTGGATCTGACCTTGTTGTGTGTAGGGCTCGCTGGAGGCCAGAGGTATGAGAATGTGCGAGTTGTCATTGTCATTCTCTGTAATGATTTGCCTTGGACTCCATGTAGAAACACTGGATAAACTCCCCACAACCATCCTATGCAGAGCAGAATGTCATGGTCACACCTTATTTTATTGTTTCTTTGTTACTCCACAAGTACTAAATATGAATTAACAACATGTACTTACAATAGGATTAGAGTTTAATGTTAGTTGCTTGCAATTATGTACAACTTAATACTATAGTAAATACATTACCTTTTAAAGGTTTAGGGTCGATAGGGTAAGATTTTTTACTGTTTTTCTTTTTTTTTTTTCATATTTTTGAAGTCTCTTAAGCTCACCCAAGGCTGCTTTTATTTGATCAAAAATGTAGTAAAACAGTAATATTTTGAAATATGAAGTTTTTGTGAAATTAGAATTGTGAAATATTTTTGTGAAAACCATGATACATTTTTATTCAGGATTCTTCGATGAATAGGAAGTTCAGAAGGAAAGCATTTACTTTAAATATAAATTCTTTGTAACACTATAAATATCTTTACTTGCTATTATTAACTATACTACTATTACTAACATTATAAATGTCTGTCACTTTTGACCAATATTAATTTATTTTAAAAAAATCCTACTAAGCCCAAACTTTTGAATGGTAGTGTACATGTGACATGTGTAACAAGGACACATTAAAATAAAGTGTTATTACAAAAGTTAATAAAGCTATTTTTAATTGCCAATTCAAGTCAATTCAGTTCAAGTCTCACTACATCCTGATGCTGATTAATGTAACAATTAAAGCAAGACTTTAGCCATGTTTGAAATCGCCCCATATCCTCATTCACTATTCCCTACATTACTCCACTAATATAGTCCACTTGAAGTATTGAATGAAAACGAGTGAGCGAATTCGGACACTGAGTGTGCATAGTTTGTGCTTGCCGTTAATAATCATTTGAATTTTAGCAAACTAGGAGCTCCAGTAGTAATGAAAATATTTTTCTTGAATTCTCTCATGATAACTATCATGTATAAACCTTAATCAAACAATTTAATAATCAATTAAAAAGGAATTTATACCTGTATGATATTACGCTGTACCCACATTGGACCAGCGGTTTGGAAAATGGATGGATGAATAATTCAGCTGCGGGCGCCATCTTCTGGCGAGACACGGGAATTTATTCGACACGACCCTCACTGTGCATTATGGGTATTCTCTGGCCGGTGAGTGTACATCAGTTGTACACTCATTATTGCGGTGCATTATGGGATTGAATGAGTGCACTCAATAATGTCCACTATGGTTTTGGACACCACTACATATGGCTGTCCCCTCAAATACTGCCCTATTTAAGGGTACAGAGGCTGATTTTTGGAACAGCCTTTAAGTAAACTCACCGCTCCACACTCCCATGATCCTCTTGTGGGGTCTCCTGCCTGCTCTTTCCATAAATGTCATCCTCTTCCTCCTCCTCATTATCAATGCTCTTGGTATCAGGCAGCACTCCATTCTGTGCGGGTGTTTCGGCCCAGCTCACAATCCCAGGCTCGGTCAGGCCGTTATGAATGGGAGAGATAGAGTCCGGAGGGTCCAGACCCTCCTCAGAACTCACATGACCCACTGTACTCTTCCTGAGACTCCTCACAACTTCCTCACCAGCCTCATCCTCATCTTCCGCACCCACGTCCAAGTCATCGTCAAAAGAGATTATGTTTGTGATCTTCTTTTTACGTCTACGCTCTTTTCTTAAACCGGAATCTAAAATGCAATTAAATCAGTAATATGAGGGTAACAAAACAATGGCAATTGAATCTCAATCATCAATTGAATATAACATAATATTTATTAGTAGAAGAACAGGAAATAAAGAACAGGAAATAAACAACTCTCACGAAAAAAGTGCACAAATTGTATCTTTAAGGGTACAACAGCAAGTCATTGTGGTAGTACCCATAAAGGGACATCTTTACTGTACCTTATTTACACCAAAAAGCTAGTCATAGTCGTACCTTATTTACACCAAAAAGCTAGTCATAGTCGTACCTTAAAGGTACGCTCGATATACTTAAGCGAAAGAACTGGTTTGATGTCATTTTGAAGAAAACCAGGCCAAAACTAAGTTCGTTTGGAGTTTGTTTTGGGAGTTCGAAACCGCTTTCCGAAACAAACTTTCTGAAAAAGTTCGCTCCGGCTGCTAAACACTTGGTTCCATTGGTTCGTAGCAATTACATAATAGGTAGGTGTGTTTTGGCTCGACTTTCATTCATTCATTCCTTACGCCTTCAGTCTGTCAAGGTCAGACGCAAGTAAAAACATTAACACAGTGGAGAGCTACTTTATAGTAGAAATTAAAAGTTGTAATTCTAATTGAAAGCGACACAGACACTGTTTTTTCATATTTCACACTGTTTTTTCATATTTTATACTGTAAAGCTGCTTACTTTAAAGCAATGTATTGTATACACTGCACTTTTCGTTCCATTGTCTTCGATTGAAACGCATATGAATGCGTCACACCGGAAACGCAAGCTCATGTGAAAAGTTTTGCATTTCGCTGCGTTCCAAAGTTCAAGTTCGGTGAACTCTGACTTGCAAATTCGCATCACATGAAGACAAGTGACCAGTAGAAGATCGATTTGCACGGCGTGACCTCTTGGCTGAATTAAAAGAACAGTATTTTTGCAGGAAAGTCGAGTAGATTGTATATTTTTTACATTTCGAGTGTATTACTATTTGTTATATGTTAAATTCATGTTCATAAAAAAGACGCTGCAGAGCGTGATGTCATATCACGACCGTTGCAGTGTCCAAAGAAGTTTCACATGCTCAAAGTCTAGTGTGGCCGCGGCTTAAGATGCTATATAAATAGATGTGAAATGATGTGGAGTGCTAAACTGTAGAGCTTGTGCAAACATATCCACATTGCTATGATCGGATACTTTCTTAACTGTTTATTCTGTTTTTGATAGAAAAGCTTGCAGCACATATTTACATATTCATCTAAATGCCGCTCTCAGCAGCGTGAGCAGTGTTGGGATATAACTTCACGGTGAGTATATAGTGGCCTTAAGGGTACATATTACTACTCTATGGTACAAATATGCACCTTGAGGGTAGATAAGGTACAAAGTTGTCTCTTTAAGGTTACAACCCCAGTGACAAGCTATTGTACCCCTAAAAGTACAATTTTTGCACTTTTTTTTGACAGTGCATGTGGAATTCTGCTATAGTATGTGACCTAAGCACCTGCAGAAGTGCTGCGGGGCAAGACAGGCAGTGGGTCTGATGGAGCAGCTGAGCGAGGAATGAAACCAGGAACCACCGCAGTGGCAGTTCCGATTTCCCGCAGAAGTGTGCTGACACCTTGAGTAGACTCTTTCCACAAACTGCTCATGCCCTGTGTGGACTCCTTAAGCAGGTGGGAGACAGACGACCCCCCACGGGCCTGGCCATTTAGGTCTGTGTTGTCAATGTTGATGGCAAACAGGATGGAATTGAGCCCTGATGACACATAAACTGAATTGACACTTGCACAAGGAACGATGCCCAGCTACACTTTATAACTTTATGCTAACTACCAGAAGCAAATGGCAAATATCTCATTTTAATATCACCTGCAGCCATAGTGGGCAGCATACTGGCTCTCTCCTCATCCAGGACAAAAGCCCAGTCTTCATAGAAGGCACTATATATGAGGGAGAAATATGACCATTAAGTAATAATTTCACACAAGTTAGAAGTCTTAAAGGGTTAGTTTGCTCAAAAATGACATTTCTGTCATTAATTACTCCTCACATTAATTATTAAATTACATACCCTCATGTCGTTCCAAACCCATAAGACCTTTGTTCATCTTTGGAACACAAATGAAGATATTTTTGATGAAATCCTAGAGCTTTCTGACCCCACATAGACTGCAACATTATTACCACTTTCAAGACATTGTTAAAATTGTCCATGTGACTCCAGTGGTTCAACCTTAATGTTATGAAGCGACAGAACACTTTTTGTGCACAAAAAAAACAACAACTTCATTTAACAATTTCTAATCTCTTCTGTGTCAGTCTCTGATGCTGTTCACTTAGTAAACACAGTGCAGCGCTTCCAGGTTCTACGTCAAAACGCCGGCTCGTTCTACGTCAAAATGCCGGCTCCATCAAAATGTCAGCATCACAGCATCGTGGTGCTCATGTGAACAGCGTCAGAGACTTGACATGAAAAAGGAAAAATTGTTGAATAATTGTTGTTTTTTGCGCACAAAAAGTATTCTCGTCGCTTTATAACATTAAGGTTGAACCACTGTAGTCACATGGGGGGGGGGGGGTCAGAAAGCTCTCGGATTTCATCTTAATTTGTGTTCCGAAGATGAACGAAGGTCTAACGGATTTGGAACAACATGAGGGTGAGTAATTAATTACAGAATTTTCATTTTCGGCTGAACTAACCCTTTAACCCCTGTTCACACCGCCAATGACTTTGTCGCTGCATATCGCCAGTGGCTCGCAGTTAGGTCGCTAGAAGGCCTTCCCACTACTGGTAGCCTAGTAAAGTTTGTGATAACATTCACGGATGTTATTCCATGTTGTAGACAACGAATTGCCACTAAAAAAAAACATTTTGGAGGGAAAAGACTAAATATAAATGGAATCAGTACATAAAATGCTTAATATTAAAGATGAACAAGAAACAGCAAATGCTCTTTACCATCGGCTTTTTATCTGCGGTGAAAGCACCGGTCATTCTGGGTTCACAATACCATTCCGGCTGTAGTGATTGATAACATGCGCTCCTCTGACTCAGTTCTAGAGATGGTCCAATCATGAACGATTCGTTCATTTTGAAAGAATCTTTAATATGACTCGGAAACTCTGTACCGGAAACAGAAATGATTAGTTTACCCCCACCCCGTTCGCGTAAGTACATGTGTTGTGGAATTTGGCAATAAACATGTAATATTTTAATTATATTCTATTGAAATGAACGAAATTACTTGAAAAAAAGATTCGTTCATTTTGCTGAACGAGATTCAAAGATCCAAGTCAGTAAAATGATCCAAACTTCCTATGACTAGCTCTCCACTGAAATGAATTGGATCGTGTCACTTTGTCGATGCATGTCACCGGCGGTATGAACAGGGCTTAAAAGATATGTAACAAAAAACAGCAAGGAAGACAAACAAAGACAGACATCCAAAACCAAGAATCATGGGTGTCTGTACCCGAGGCGGGCATTATCTGCCAGCAGCATGTGCAGATAACGCTCTAGAGAGTGTTCGTTCAGGGCACAACGAAGCCATGACCGGCCCCGGCCCAGCTCAGATGTGATATTCCGCAGAGAGTAGAAGCGTTGCAACTCATGACGGTTGAGGTGCTCCTTCACATAAAACCAGAACGTTAGCTCTGCAACACACAAGAGAGCCTGTTTGAACTGCCACAGCAATGTTCTCAGTACTATATAATAAAGAATAGAGATTTTCACTGCAACAAAAAAATAACTACGGTCAATAAAAAAAAAAAAAAAAAAAAAAAAATTTAAAAAAAAATCACAAGACTGAGATCATTTGAAACTTTTCTTTCTGTATTCATATTCCTTTGGACATTTTGGTTTCAGCCCCTAAAAGCCTCTGTTTGGATCAAAAGAACATTTTTCTAGTCTGACATTGAAATTGTTCAGCTGTCTGTATGTAACAATTTTTCAAATGGGGTCACTCAGGGCTCAGGTGGTCCTACTCGTCTGAGCTCTGTGACATTTAAGTAGTGCAGGATACAGGGTGGTGCAGCCTAGTGGTTAACCAAAAGTTTGTGGGTTCTGATGTGATCATTTCACTTGCAAAATAATGATGTAAATAACCTTAACTTGCAAAAACATTATTAATAATAGCTAAATAAGTGTTTCCCACAAGATTTTGTGAGACTATGGGGGGTGGGCCTCGGTCCCTTGTCGGGGTTGTCCAGGGGTTTGCATGGCAACAGACTATATACATGCATTTGGTTTTAGTTCGTTTGAAAGATACCAAACCAAATGACGCAAAACACAAAATCAAATATATTATGAAGCTTTGGCGGGACAAATTAGACTGTGGCAATCCGATCAGAGTCTAGGTAATTAATGGGAAACAATGGCTAAATATTATTTACATATACAATACCATTCAAAAGTTTGGGCTCTGTGACATTTTTCTTCTTTTTTATATTTTTTTTTTATCTATTTGAAAGAAGTTTTATATTATATATGGGGAGAACAAGCATTTGATACACTGCCGATTTTGCAGGTTTTCCTACTTACAAAGCATGTAGAGGTCTGTAATTTTTATCATAGGTACACTTCAACTGTGAGAGACGGAATCTAAAACAAAAATCCAGAAAATCACATTGTATGATTTTTAAATAATTAATTTGCATTTTATTGCATGACACAAGTATTTGATCACCTACCAACCAGTAAGAATTCCGGCTCTCACAGACCTGTTAGTTTTTCTTAAAGAAGCCCTCCTGTTCTCCACTCATCACCTGTATTAACTTCACCTGTTTGAACTCGTTACCTGTATAAAAGACACCTGTCCACACACTCAATCAAACAGACTCCAACCTCTCCACAATGGCCAAGACCAGAGAGCTGTGTAAGGACATCAGGGATAAAATTGTACACCTGCACAAGGCTGGGATGGGCTACAGGACAATAGGCAAGCAGCTTGGTGAGAAGGCAACAACTGTTGGCGCAATTATTAGAAAATGGAAGAAGTTCAAGATGACGGTCAATCTCCCTCGGTCTGGGGCACCATGCAAGATCTCACCTCGTGGGGCATCAATGATCATGAGGAAGGTGAGGGATCAGCCCAGAACCACATGGCAGGACCTGGTCAATGACCTGAAGAGAGCTGGGACCACAGTCTCAAAGAAAACCATTAGTAACACACTACGCCGCCATGGATTAAAATCCTGCAGCGCACGCAAAGTCCCCCTGCTCAAGCCAGCGCATGTCCAGGCCCGTCTGAAGTTTGCCAGTGACCATCTGGATGATCCAGAGGAGGAATGGAAGAAGGTCATGTGGTCTGATGAGACAAAAATAGAGCTTTTTGGTCTAAACTCCACTCGCCGTGTTTGGAGGAAGAAGAAGGATGAGTACAAGAACACCATCCCAACCGTGAAGCATGGAGGTGGAAACATCATTCTTTGGGGATGCTTTTCTGCAAAGGGGACAGGACGACTGCACCGTATTGAGGGGAGGATGGATGGGGCCATGTATCTCTCGAGATCTTGGCCAACAACCTCCTTCCCTCAGTAAGAGCATTGAAGATGGGTTGTGGCTGGGTCTTCCAGCATGACAACGACCCGAAACACACAGCCAGGCCAACTAAGGAGTGGCTCCGTAAGAAGCATCTGGAGTGGCCTAGCCTGGAGTGGCCTAGCCAGTCTCCAGACCTGAACCCAATAGAAAATCTTTGGAGGGAGCTTAAAGTCCGTATTGCCCAGCGACAGCCCCGAAACCTGAAGGATCTGGAGAGAGAAGGTCTGTATAGAGGAGTGGGCCAAAATCCCTGCTGCAGTGTGTGCAAACCTGGTCAAGAACTACAGGAAACGTATGATCTCTGTAACTGCAAACAAAGGTTTCTGTACCAAATATTAAGTCCTGCTTTTCTGATGTATCAAATACTTATGTCATGCAAATTAATTACTTAAAAATCATACAATGTGATTTTCTGGATTTTTGTTTTAGATTCCGTCACTCACAGTTGAAAAGTACCTATGATAAAAATTACAGACCTCTACACATGCTTTGTAAGTGGGAAAACCTGCAAAATCGTCAGTGTATCAAATACTTGTTCTCCCCACTGTGTGTGTGTGTATATATATATATATATATATATATATATATATATATATATATACACACACTCACCTAAAGGATTATTAGGAACACCATACTAATACTGTGTTTGACCCCCTTTCGCCTTCAGAACTGCCTTAATTCTACGTGGCATTGATTCAACAAGGTGCTGAAAGCATTCTTTAGAAATGTTGGCCCATATTGATAGGATAGCATCTTGCAGTTGATGGAGATTTGTGGGATGCACATCCAGGGCACGAAGCTCCCGTTCCACCACATCCCAAAGATGCTCTATTGGGTTGAGATCTGGTGACTGTGGGGGCCATTTTAGTACAGTGAACTCATTGTCATGTTCAAGAAACCAATTTGAAATGATTCGAGCTTTGTGACATGGTGCATTATCCTGCTGGAAGTAGCCATCAGAGGATGGGTACATGGTGGTCATAAAGGGATGGACATGGTCAGAAACAATGCTCAGGTAGGCCGTGGCATTTAAACGATGCCCAGTTGGCACTAAGGGGCCTAAAGTGTGCCAAGAAAACATCCCCCACACCATTACACCACCACCACCAACCTGCACAGTGGTAACAAGGCATGATGGATCCATGTTCTCATTCTGTTTACGCCAAATTCTGACTCTACCATCTGAATGTCTCAACAGAAATCGAGACTCATCAGACCAGGCAACATTTTTCCAGTCTTCAACTGCCCAATTTTGGTGAGCTCGTGCAAATTGTAGCCTCTTTTTCCTATTTGTAGTGGAGATGAGTGGTACCCGGTGGGGTCTTCTGCTGTTGTAGCCCATCCGCCTCAAGGTTGTGCGTGTTGTGGCTTCACAAATGCTTTGCTGCATACCTCGGTTGTAACGAGTGGTTATTTCAGTCAAAGTTGCTCTTCTATCAGCTTGAATCAGTCCGCCCATTCTCCTCTGACCTCTAGCATCAACAAGGCATTTTCGCCCACAGGACTGCCGCATACTGGATGTTTTTCCCTTTTCACACCATTCTTTGTAAACTCTAGAAATGGTTGTGCGTGAAAATCCCAGTAACTGAGCAGATTGTGAAATACTCAGACCGGCCCGTCTGGCACCAACAACCATGCCACGCTCAAAATTGCTTAAATCACCTTTCTTTCCCATTCTGACATTCAGTTTGGAGTTCAGGAGATTGTCTTGACCAGGACCACACCCCTAAATGCATTGAAGCAACTGCCATGTGATTGGTTGATTAGATAATTGCATTAATGAGAAATTGAACAGGTGTTCCTAATAATCCTTTAGGTGAGTGTATATGTAGAAATATATAGAAAAGAAAAAAATGTTAAAAAAATAATATTGTTATAAAATAAATTGTATATTATATAATAATATAGAAAAAAATCATCAAGAAAAAAACTTGACAATAGCATATGCATGAACTCATTCAGTGGTGAAGCATGTTCAGTTTCGAGTAGAGTTCATCAAGTATATTATATATAATAGAATCTCAGAATTTTATAACATCACTCAAAACCCCCACTACTTTCTGGGTGGCAATCAACTTTCTACTCTACAAAAACAAAGTATTCATTCAGCATTGATTCATAGTATCACTCTTAGTTCTGCTGTTAATTTTAAACAGCTCAAAACCACAGCAGGTGCAGAGACTAACCTCAGAAAAACCTTGTTTCTCTTTTTTGCCATTTTTACAGGGCTTGTTGCATAACCATCTGGTTTCATAAACAGTATCAGCACCTGGTTTTCCTGTATGAGCACTCATAAGCATCTGTTTCCTCTATGGACAACCCAGAACACCACATGTGTTCTTTGTTACTAGGGAAATCTCTCAGGCAATGTCTCTCAGGGGTACCAACTAAGATAAACTCATTAAGCAGGGCAAAGAGTTCATCGAGTAAACGCTTGGAAAAACACTTTTTTTCAGCATGTTCTTTCAGAGAATTATATATTGATTAATATGGCCACTCAAAAGTTGAACGACAGAAAATAAGGTCTGGACATCCATAATTTGATGGAATCAGTTACAGTACCTGCTTCAGTTTTACTGCTAAATCCAGCAGCATGTTTAATGGCAGCTGCTGTTAGGGCTAAACCGCGACTTTTCCTCAAGCCGTGTTGAAGTACCGCTTCAAACTGGGCACACAGGCATATGACTCTATGAAAACAAACAGCAAAGGAGGACAGAAGATCAGCTAAATAAAATAGGATTATATTTGAAGATGATATTTAGATGGAATATTCTTCTCACCTGCTATCAGAATCTGAGGCAATCTCCTTCCTGCCACCAAAGCGAATTTGGCACTGAGAAGATAATTGTTTAAAGCAAGGGATGTTCAGTCTTTAACATTAATTGACATTATTATATATTACAAAATACTTAAAGGGATAGATCACCCAAAAATGAAAATTCTGTCATCATTTACTCACCCTCAAGTTGTTCCAAACCTGTATGAATTTCTTTCTTCTGCTGAACATAAAGGAAGATATTTGGAAGAATGTTTGTAACCAAGCAGCTCTTGGCAGCCATTGATTACCATAGTATTTTTTCCCCCCACTACGGTAGTCAATGGCTGCCGAGATCTGCTTGGTTACAAACATTCTTCCAAATATCTTCCTTTGTGTTCAGCAGAACAAAGAAATTTACAGGTTTGGAACAACTTGAGCATGACTA